>OY728157.1:1236024339-1236526008 GCA_963277665.1 Viscum album | reverse complement strand
TTTTAATTGGCAGACTCCCCTAAGCCTACTAAAAATGGTTTTCAAAACTAATTAAAGATGGTTGCATTAACATAAGGAGTCTTGAAGAATGCATGCATGCGATGAAAGATAAACTAACATAGGATGTTATTTCTAGTTTTTCATTTTTTGATCAATATTCCTGGAATAATTATAGAAAATTACCCATATATCATGCAACTAGCATGCATTCCCACGATATCATAGCTAGAAAGATCCCATTAAACCTTTTTTGTGTATTCCTAATGGATCATTGGGAGGAGAGATATCAACTACTATAAAAGAATTTGGGTTAGCAATCCACTATACTTCTTAGGCTTCCATACCCTGATAATGAGTCTCAGGATAGTGACAGATTACCCAAGATTCAAAATTTTATCCTTTACGGGAGCCAAAAATTAATGATTAACAATATTTACCTCTACTTAGAGGTTGATCAGTGTGTGCTCACCCTTGTGAGGTCCTTCCACATCCACATAAAGGATTAACATAACCTCAAGAATGTTTAAAAATGTATACGTAAATGATCCAAGAATTTATGGGATAGAAACAACCCTTCAATGGTTTGCTTCCATGTTGGGTGTGCCCATTATTGAGTACTTCCCTCTAATTTTGTGATACAATGTAGGGGCATCTCACATTCCACTAAATACTGTTATTCCATAATCTCAAAAGTCAAGTCATAGGAGAAGATTTTCCCTAAATGGGGCTAATTTTATTAGATAAAGAATTTTCTCAAAATCAATATGGTTATTAGAATTAACTATGGTTTTTTTTATCAATATCTCTCAAATTGGTTTAACTGCATTTATTTCTTCTTTTGTGAAAGATGGTTTCACAGTGTAGCCTTTTTTAGGATATTGGACTTTATGGGAGACTCATAATATTTCTAGGCACCACACAATGCATATCAACATATCTCATCTAAAAGTAAATAAATTCTGAAAGATCGATGATATATCCCTAGTAATAAAGGGACTAGAATCCTCCTCATACATACATAACCTGCAAATACACATTCATCCCCATATAATACTCATTGATAATATGGAATGTGGGTAGCGTGTATGTTGAAAACCTCCAATGAATGGATATATATTGATCATTGATTATTCTTATATGAGTGGAATAATTAATGACAGGGTAGTTTTTCATTATTCATACGGAACAAGGATCTCAGATTTAGATACTTTCTATGGGGATAAAAACCCTCTCACTCTGAATGTTTATATGATGTTCAGTGAGCTCTCTCTTTATATGGACTACAACATAACCTTAATACTATTGAGATGGACTTAGTAATGGTTCTCAAATTTTCATTTGGGCATACCCCTACCCAGTGTTCTAACATTAATTTTTTTAGGTGGTGAAGTAGTTTGATGAACCATGATTTAGTTTTAAACATACATGGTGTGAGGGTATCATGGTGGCCAACAATATGGCCTCAAGGTGTAACAACCCGGATCTGGGTGTCGCCCAAAGGTGCCTCGTACCCGGTTGGTCACATGGCCTCAAGCGCATTTCCCTTAACACCAGAGGTTGTCGAGTAGTAGTGAGGGTCTTGGGTGTGATAATGGGGAAATTATGCCATCATTGACAGATTAACACAACGGAATAACAATAATAAACAATAGCAGAAACAATAATACCATACAATATAAGTAAACAGTGGAATACTGGTAGTAAATAAACAACTGGAGCACATATATAAATGATGCATGTCACATATGTATAGAAAAGTAGCTAAATAAGACAATATGTTGGAAATACAGTACTAAACCAAAGTAAAAAAGAAAACAAGTAAACTCCTGCAGCATTGCAAGCCTCAGTTTGATCTCATGCTCTCCAGCTCCACAACAATCAAGTACTTAATGAAGAAGGGTGTTTGCCCTTATCTATACTTGCAACCATATAATCTGTTTGGATCCAAAATCATGACCCAAACAGGGTGTGAGACGAATCCCAGTAGGCAACCACCACAAGATATGTGACTAACTGTCAGTGAGTATATATAACAGGTAAAAATGGAAAATGCAGCAAAGAAACTAGGAGTACACAAAAGTAACCAATCCTACCGTTTCCATTTACATTCATTAGCATTTAGTGTTCAACATTTAATCAAGTATCACAATAGGTATCTCAGAAGACTACTTAACAAAATCGAATCAAAGCTTGTGCTTTGGCTTGGCAGACACATCACAAACATTCAATATTTACATTAACCCTCTGGGTAGCTCATACAGTCTAACCCCTATGGCCAAGGAATGCAAAAAAAAGGCAAAGACACTCTAAGAAGGCACTCACCATCAATTCCCCCTATGGTCTTTCCACAATAACTACAAACTCTCCGAGGAAGCATTCAACGTCAATTCCCCCTGTGGTCTTGTAACGTAAACTATAGACACTCTGAGGGAGCACTCAGCATCAATTCCCCATGTGGTCTCATAGTGTGAAATATAACATACACTCTGAGCAAGCACTCAACGTCAATTCCCATTGTGGTCTAACTACACTAGGTTCTCACAGCCCTGTGCAATTCAATCGTGCGTAAAATATATCAAGCAGCCCAAAGTAATATCAACTACTACATGTCTAAACAATTCCAATGCATATCGCAAGCATTTTAACAAGAAGAAAAAATGCAAACAGTTTTATCCTATCAAGCAAGTCATGGAAATAAGGTTTTCCTCATAGGCAACCTGGACCAAACAACCCTAAACATTCAGACAAGGAAATACACCCAAGGGGTGTTCCTTAAACATGCAATTTCACATAATATCACATCAACAAACCCTTAATCCAACAAGCATTCTAAGGAAGATAAAACAGGGTTCAATTTACTTAACCTGAAATACCCAAAGCATGGGTAATCGACACGATGGCATATAAAACTCAAAGACAAACAACGAAAGGCAACAAACAACCTACCTCGACATTGCGTGAAGAACACTCTCAAACATTGGCCCTTGAATCGGCCTAAAACAATGCAGATCTAAAAAAACATAAAAAACGCTCAACCTCGAATAACTCGAGAGAGAAAATAAATCAAGAGGAGAGGCTATAGAAGAAGGAAGAACTCACCGGTGGAAATCCAACGCACCCAGTGGTGTTTGATTCAGACCTTGGATGGAGAAACGGTGGGTTGGATAAGATTCATCACTTTCGATCTCTCCTAGAAGAAATGAGGTTAGAAGAAGATGAATCTGGTGATTAGACGTGACCCCAGTCCATTTAATCAAATAAAAAAAAGTACATGGCATGTTAATTTAATGTACACGCCATGTACTAGCCTCAACTAGCCCCGCTTTAGGTGGTCCACACGGCCATGTACTCGGCCGTTACATGGCCAGTACATGGATACCTGTAGCAACCGGGTATACGGCGTGTACTCCTAAGTACACGGCGTGTACTTATAAAATTTCCAAATTCTCCCATTTTCCTCAAAAACACCCGAAAACAAAATCCATACCTAAAATGAAGATTCGGGTTCTTAAAAACTCCCCCCTTAAAAAAATTTATCCCCAAATTTCCCTTACAAGGTGGCGAAAAAGAATCCTCAAACAGCTTCGGCCACTGCGATCACACATCGGTCTCCCTCTCCCAAGTATCATCCTTCACTCGGTCGTGTTGCCACAACACCCATACTAGGGGAACAGACTGGCCATGTAGAACCTCCGCGCTTCGATCAACAATCTGGATAAGATGCTTCTCAAATGATGTGTCCACCTCCAACTCAACCTCCTCGGGTTGAAAAATATGAGAAGAGTCTGAGAAGTAACGTCACAGCTGAGAAACATGGAAGACGTTGTGCATAGTCCGGTTGGTCACATGACCTCAAACACATTTCCCCAAACTCCATAAGCTGCCAACTAGCAGTGAGGAACTTGGGTGTGATAGTGGGGAAACTATGCCCTCATTAGTAGAGTAACATAGTGGAATAACAACAATAAACAATAGCGGAAACAAACATATCATACAACAGAAGTAAATAGCGGAAGACTGATAGTAAATAAACAAATGGAGACATATATAAATGATGCATGTCACATATATCTAGGAAAGCAGCCAAACAATAAAATATGCTGAAAATACAGTATTAAACCAAAGTACAAAAGAAAACAAGTAAACTCCTGCAGCATCGCAAGCCTCAGCTTGGTCTCATGCTCTCCAGCTCCACAGTAATCAAGTACCTGATGAAGAAGGACATTTTCCCTTATCTATACATGTAACCATATAATCTATTTGGGTCAAAAAGCATGACCCAGATAGGGTGTGAGACGAATCCTAGTAGGCAACCGCCACAAGATCTATTCATAACTGTTAGTGAGTATATATAGTAGGTAAAAATGGAAAATGCAGTAAAGAAACTAAGAGTACACAAAAGTAACCAATCCTACAGTTTCCATTTACATTCATTTGCATTTAGTGTTCAACATTTAATCAAGTAAGTATCACAACAGGTATATCAGAAGACTACATAACAGGATTGAATTCAAGATTGTGCTTTGGCTTGGAAGACACATCACAAACATTCAATATTTACATTAACCCTCTGGGTGGCTCACACGGTCTAACCCCTCTAGCCAAAGAATTCAAAAAAAGGCAAAGACACTCTGAGGAAACACTCATCATAAATTCCCCCTATAGTTTTTCCACAATAGCTATAGACTCTCTGAGGAATCACTCAACATTAATTCCTCACGTGGTCTCGTAATGTAAACTATAAACACTCTGAGGGAGCACTTACCATAAATCCCCTTGTGGTCTCATAGCGTGAAATATAATAGACACTCTGAGGAAGCACTCAACATCAATTCCCCTTTGTGGTCTAACTACACCAGGTTCTCACAGCCTTGTGCAATTTAATCATGCGTAAACGATATCAAGCAGCCCAAAGTAATCTCAACTAATACATGGATAATCAATTCCAATGCATATCACAAGAATTTTAACAAGCAGAAAAAGGCAAACAGTTCCATCCTATCAAGCAAGGCAAGGAAACAAGGTCTGCCTCATAGAAAACCTGGACCAAATGGCCCTAAACATTCAAACAAGGAAACACACCAAAGGGGTGTTCCTTAAACATGCAATTTCATATAATATCACATCAACAAACCCTTAATCCAATAATCATTCTAAGGCAGATAAAACAGGGTTCAACTTCCTTAACCCGAAATACCCAAAGCATACGTTGGCATATAAAACTCAAAGACAAACAACAAAAGGCAACAAACCACCTACATCAAAGTTTCTTGAAGAAAAATCTTGAACTTCGGCCTTTGAATAGTCCTAGAACAACGTAGATCTACAAAAACATCAAAAACATTCAACCTTTAATAACTTGAGAGAGAAAAGAAATCAGGAGGAGAGACTCTAGAAGAAGTAAGAACTCATCGGTGGGAATCCAACGCACCTGACGGTGTTTGATTCGGACCTTGGATGGAGAAACGGTGGGTCGGAGAAGATTTGTTTCTCTTGGGTTTCTCCTGGATGAAACGAGGTTAGAAGAAGATGAATCTGGCGATTAGACGCGACCCCGGTCCATTTAATCAAATAAAAAAATACATAGTGTGTTTATTTAATTTACATGTCATGTACTAGCCTCAACTGACCCTCGCTTTAGGCGGTCCACACGACCATGTACTCAGCCGTTACATGGCTAGTACATGGCTACCTGGGGCAACTGGGTATACGACATGTACTCTTAAGTACACGACGTGTACTTAAAAAATTTCTAAATTCACCCCTTTTCCTCAAAAACACCTGAAAACAAGATCCATACCTGAAATGAAGATCTGAGTTCTTACACAAGGGGTGACATGACCAAATATTTTAGAGTTTTTTATATCCAGGGATCTCTCTCCTAATATTATAAATGAATTGTGTGTGGTAACACACTAAATCTACATATGACTATAATCCCCCATGATTGTACTTTGATGAATGTTTCTCCCTATTATCACCATAATATATATATATGTATATGGAGGTGTTGATTTTGGAAAAGTTTCCTAGTCTTCCATCTGATAGAGATGTTGTGTTTTTAATGTACTCAAACCAATTGTCATGCCAATATCGAAGAATCCATATAATCTGACACCTATTTAATTGGTGGAATTAAATTAAAAACTAAAATATCATTTGGATAAGGGTTTTATGTGCCTCAGTGGTACAACATAGAGTACACTTATCATCTTTTTTATGAATACGGATAGGTAATGAATATTTTCATTGATAATTGAGAATAATAATATCATAATCAATAAAATGTATCATTTACCTTGTGTTGATTATGTTTTTGACCATCATAGAGGGGTTTAATATGTCACAAATTTCAATCATTGATCAATATAAGATTAAATGAAGGTGAAAAGGGAGGATATAATTAATAAATATTTTGATATTTGGTAAGTAAAATATAAACTAACAATAATTCCTATTAGACATACAAAATCCTAAAAAATCTTCATAATTTAGATGAACATGGTCTTTAGATAATGCCTTAATAATTTTTTGGTACTATTTCAATATGATAATATTATATATTCCAAAGGAATGGAATAGAATTTAGAATTGTGTTAGATACCATAAGGAAGGATAAATTATTTACCAAATTCAACAGGTGAAAATTTTAGTTATAAAAAGTATCTTGTATTAGTCATGTAATCACAAGATATAGTATATCTTTAGATCCATCAATAAAATAGGTGATTTAAAAGTGGACTAGAAATATATTTTAAAGAGATATCCATAGTTTATTGGGATTGGAATGATATTTTTTATGGGTTTTGAGAAATTTATCATGACAATCAAATCCAATAACAATGTACACTTTTAATGGGGTTATGTTTCTCTATAAAAAATAATGTGCAAATAGCTTCAAGGAGCTTAAAAACATGTTGATCACTAAAATTGTACTTATACAACCCTATAGTGGAGAAGTTTTTTTGATATATAGAAAACCTATAAAGAGTTTCCTAGGTTGTGATATTATATAAAATTTCAACATGATAACATATAATTCACATCCATTAGAGAACTATGACCAATATTACACAACCAATGATATATATTTAGTAATATTAGTTTTTACGCTAATTATTTGGAGAAATTTTCTATATTTAGTGATATATGATATGTATAATAAACATGGAATATTAATGTATAAATTCACATAGAAGGATATATACACCAAAATGAGTGGTTAGAGTTAACAAGGGATTACGATTTCTCAATATATTCACATATAACTAAGGTAGAAAATGTGATTGCTTCTCCAAGTAGAATGAAACCTAATAAATTATCCATGACGAGGATTGATAGCGACCAAGTCTTCACTGATTTATAGTGGATGTAAATTGAAATAATCATTGTAGGGATTAAATCCTACTATGACCAAATTATTTATCTACAATTTATCTATGTAATGACCATGTATGATTATATATTGTTTTGGAGATAAAAAACAAGGTGGGAAATATTTCATGATTCAACCATGACATTGATTGAGTTAATATATTTGGAACATGAATATGTGTCACATCCTTGCATAAATAAAACAATGTGCCTTGGGATGATGCATAATTTCCATCATTCTTTATTCACTAAGGAACCACAAACAAGTATGGGGGTTCACAAATAGAACATTTAGATAGAAAAAATGTAGTCAAAGATTATAGAGTATGCATCTCAATGCTTAGCCTACCCACATATTAAGAGTAATGTATAAAATCTGTTGAGACTATGCAACTGTTACCCTTACACTATTATAAATGGGGGAATATCACCATGGATTTCTCTATTGGTTGTCCAAATGTATCTAAAGGAAATAATTCCATTTTATTTTGGATGATCAACTTACAATGTCTTTGAACTTTATTCTTATTCAGTGTGAATTTTAACTTGATTAATTTACAATTATACACATAAATTAATTAGAAATCAACATGAAGTACCACTATAATTGTTTCAAATCAAGATACAAGGATCACATCAATGTTCTTGATGAATCTTCAATAATAATTAGATTAATAAATTATATTTATCTTATCTTATCATTCTCAAATAGATAATAAATCTAAAATTTCCATTTAGACTTTGGATGATATGCTAAGATCATGTTCAAATGATTTGAATGGAAGGTTAAATAAACATATCCTAATATTGGGTTCTTTTATTAGATTAGATTCTATATAAGCATTCAAATAGAACTATATGAGGATATATATTTAAATGGGTGGAGAACACTAATATACTACGATGAAGTTAGATTTTGAATACTATTTGGTCCAAATCATCCTTAAAAAATAACAAAGAAGGTTGAAAGAACCTAGTTTTATATTAAATCATCTCAAATTCTATAAGAGTTGTGGTGTTGATTATCGATATTATTATGAGTTCAAATTTGGAGAAAATGTATTCCTTCAAATATATCCAAGGTAGAAGTCCATGAGATTTGGTAAAAATAGAATGTTGAACCATAGATATATTGACACCTTCGAGATTCCTAATCTTGTGGGGGGACAACAACACATTGATTTCAATTTCCACTAAATCTATTATAAGTGAAAAAGTTGTTGCATGTTTCATTTTTTAGGAATTAATACAAGATCCATCACATATACTAAACTTAGAAGTTTTACAATTAGAACATAATCTTTATTACGAGGAATAGCTAGTGGAGATCTATTCTTATAGTGATAATGTACTTTAAAATAAGACCACTGACTTGGTTAATTTTCTCTAGAGAAATCATAAGAATTAATAAGAAACACGGGAAACCAAATATGTAATTAGAAAAAAGTACCCAAATCTTTATTAAATTATGAAAAAATATTTTGATGGATAATTTTTTTAATAAGGGTAGAATGTACAAACCCATTTTTTTTTATTTTGGAATTCCATTTTATGATTCCAAAGTGTTTGGTTACATTTCATACCTAATATACTAAGATAAAATAGAAAAAATTATTTTATTATGATTGAATATTATATTTCAAGATGAAATAAAAATTATTTCATTATATTAAAGCAATATGAAACTTAACTATGAAAATTATTATAAAAATTAAACTATAAGGAAATAAAAATACTACAAGCCTAATGTATTCATCCTCGTAGTCTCACATAAATATCACACTATTAAGTATATCAATCAAAATAACGTAAAACATTATAAATACAATATAAATTTTGAGAGAGGAAATTATATAAATGATTTTATAGATGTATATATATATATATTTGTATAGTGAAGGGTATTATAATCATAAAATATTTATCAGCTATATAGTCTTTGGATGCTTGGTTATTGGATATATTTTTGTTGTGTATATGTATATTTAAAATGTATATTAATGATTTCATAATTTTTATGTAGAAGTTACTATGTTGTTACCAATCAAATATATGTCATGCAACTAACATAAACAATTTGAAATAAAATTTGAAGGCAAAAATTCATTGGAAACAATATTTTAAATTTTAAAAAAATTATATTTTAATATGTTATTTGTTTTACTCTAGAAATTTTAAATACATTAAATTTAATTAACTAATTAAATGGAATTATTTTTTTTATACATAGTAAAATTAATTAATAGTCTTTGAATGATGATTAAAGACTAAGAAATAATAATAAATTGTTTAATGTATAAAATTATTCCTTTCAAAGAATTATTTTTTATAAATTAAAAATATTAATTTGAAAAATATTTTCCATTAAATTTAGAATTTAAAATTTAGAAAATGATTTTTTTTTGAAATCATCATTTATAAAATAGATAGTTGGATTGATTTCTTTTTTTTTTTTAAAATGGAATGATGGTAAATAGTGAGATACAACCTTAAATGATAATGTTATGAACCAACCCAATTCTCCCCTATCCTGAGAACCCGAGTCAGCTTGTGACAAGGCACAAGAGGCATTTCTAATTCCCTAGGGCTGGAAACAAGCACTAATGGAATTTAATGGAGCATAATGGGAAAGATTTTTCCAAATGAATAATTAAAGAGAAAAAAGGTTCCCACCCATAAACCCAATGTGGTTATCCCGTACATTGGAGTGACATGCAATTAAAGGAATTTTCAACATATACAGGACCAAAAGAAACATAGTAGTAAATGAAAGTCATATAATAAGAAATACTAACAAATAAAACTACACAATCCATAACAAAATGACCAAAAGATGTCAGATAGAGAGTGCATAATGGAAAGACTAAAAGTTATATACTTCAACAATATCCAAATAAAATAAAAGAACCAACACCATAAATAGTATCTCCATGGGTTGAGTGTAACACATTCACTAGGCTCCATATGTACTTAACCATGAATCCACAACCAACCTGTCACATCAATGCTAAACTGGTTAAAACTATAATAATGATAGGTGTGAGCTATACAACCTAGTAGGAAACCACCCATTGATCCATACATACCCTGTAAAGATAGATCTATTTGATAATAATTTAAAAATAATTATATTTTATAATGTAGGTTTTTTATTTCAATGGAAAACAAATTATGAATTACACTTTTAAAAGAAGGATTTTATGAAAAGAAAAAGAGTTAAATGAAACATATTTTATTTTCATGTAAAGTGTTGAGAAACCGAGGATTTTATTTTAAATGGAAACATTTAAATTTTTAATATTGAAATCATATAACATAAGTAATTTGAAAAAATCAAATCATGGGATCCTTGGAGTTATCTGGCCAATATAGGGGAAGGATATACAACAACTAAACATGATTGGTGCTAGATAACAAAAAACCTTCCATAAGTCTTTTCATTGACCTCACTATCCTAACCATTAGGTACATCCCATACACAAAATAAGATCTTCCTTAGGGTCACTAGCTAGAGAATGATTATAAACTAGTATAACATGTGTTCCTAGACAACCCACATAAACACCCATGGTTACCGATGAATCTAAAATAAAGGTGATCCAAACAATCATTTCAAAGAAATATATATATATATATATATATATATATATTCCATGATAATTACAAACAAGACACACCCTCACCTCTAACATTTGTGCAAGGAACAAACCGATTTCCATTAGTGCATACATAAAAATTTTAGAAGCTCCTTCATTAGGTACCATCACACACATAACAAAATTTCCAATCAATTTTCTAAAACATCAGGGGGAATGTTTTAAGGGGGTTTTACCTTTATAAATAGAATTTCAAAAGATCCATGTGGGACTCACTATTATTCCATATAAAACCAATCCTCAAAAAAATTCTAAAACCAAAATACCTTTCATAATCCGTACAAAAATTTTAATGATACAACCTAAAATTTATACAAGCACTTAGTTAGAATGAATTTCCAAAATAGGCTTTACAAATCAATATAAAGGTAAATCCCATGCACATTTGATGAAACTCAAAGAGAAACAACATTATTTTCACAATTTTTACCAGTTATACTTGTTATAATTTCTAATGTACAAAATTTATATATCTATAATAATAATAAATCATTATTTTAAAATTAAAGATCACTAAAAAGGGCCACCTACCTTGAATCCCTTTAATTTTATCAACAGTCATGTTAATCCACCATTGTATGGTCAAAGTATATCCAAAAGGATAATAGAATCCAAAATGAGCCATTAAATATCATAATAGCCCACATAAAAAAAGATCGAGAGGTAAACATAGGTCTCCATGACCATCATTGGACATAAAAATGAAACAAAATTAAGGTGATATGGAAGGGATGTGGCTATAGGGGAGTTTAACTTGTTGATTTGGTGCTAAATATTGATGAACACCAAGAATATACTAATAGAGGAGATGGAATTAAGAGGAAGAGGACTTGGAGGTCACATGAGAAAACTGGGGGATGTTTGGTGGGATCATGGGGTAAAAAATTGATTTGGGGAAAGTGGTTAGATCACATTTTTAATTAATTAAGATCTACACACAGTTTGGATGCAAAGTTGGCTGAACTATGTGAAAAAATGCACCTCCGACTGGGCCCCTAGAATATTATTCCTAGGAATGAAACATGGTTTGTAATGTCTCAGTTTTTTTCATGTAAAGCTTTGGATTATATCTTGTAATATTTTCAGAACTAAGCACTGAGACAATGCGAGATTCTGAGACTCGGTGAGCCATAAATTTACATTTGAAAAATATTATATATATAACCACGAGAGTAAGTACAACCACAAGTACAACTGTAAACTGAAAACAGTAGGTCGGAATACAAGCCTTAAAAACTGAAAAGAAAGTAAACAGCTGTCGCATCTTCCCTGGAGCTCTACTTCGAGGGTAGTAGCTGTAAGTATGAAGTCGAAGAAAAGGATCTCGACTGCTCTCGTCGCACCAAGCTCCACCAAGTCCCAAACCTCCAAAGTCAGCCTCAGAGCGTCAGTAGTCTACACCAGACACACTCGTGCGGGCGAAGCCCGTGCAGGGGTGAGTATAACAACTCGGTAGGGGGCCCCGAGACCCCTGAAGGTCTCTCAGTAATCCACAAAGGAAAACATCACAAGAAATAACACAAATGTAATATCACAAGCAATATCTAAATCATGAAGCACAAAGAAAAAGAGACAACTCACTCTAACAGTATAACTTCAAAGTTAATGAGATAGGAATGACTAGTAGTAAATTCAGATCATCTTATCCGTAGTAACTCTACTGCTGACCCGTATAGGTCACTGTATGTTGACCCGTATTGGTTGCTAGATACTGACCCGTACTGGTCGTTGGTGCTGACCCGTATTGTTCGTTGGTGCTGACCTGTATTGGTCGCTGGTACAGAGGTAGGAATGATTAGTCGTACAGCTAGATCATCCCACTCTGGAGTTTTTGATGCTGAATCGTATTGGTCGTTCTTCTTCTTCTTCATGTCACAGCCAGCCACTGGATTCCCGTATGAAGAACGCCTGATCTCTGGAAGATTTTTATCCTCAAGTTATCAGTCATATTTCAACCGGTACAAAGTCCCGCAAAAAACATAACCAAGGGACCACCCCGTCATAGGGGTCCCAACGTGACAGACAATGCGTCGATCAAACGCTCGGTCTGTGAGACATAGACACTTTTTGTAAAAAGACCCCGATTGGATTCAAGTCTGATCCAACCCAGGTCGCATGTCAAACTCCGTCAAAACTCACTTAGAGTATCTCCAAAGGACCGCCTTGTCACAAGGGTCCTTATGCCACAGACAGCGCGTCGATCAGACACCCGATCTGTTAGTTACACACTTTTCGTGAAATGGGGGTGATCGCACCTCGGTCCGGCCCGGCTCGGTCGGGCCCGCCGGAATATGCCGAAGGGACCGCTTCCCAAAAAGGGGTCCCAACGCCACTGACAACGTGTCAAACAGACACTCGGTTCGTCAGTTAAGGGCGTCTCTTTATTCGGGGGCCGATTGGGTCTGGGTCCAGTCCGACTCGGTCAGGCCGGCCCGACGCAACGGGTCCCGGGGACTACCTGACCCCGCCCAGGTCCGGCCCGTTAAGAGTCAGCCTGGTTCACTGGGTTCGGACCAGCTGGTTCGCGGGCCCGGGCAGTGGTTGGCCCAGCTCGTCGGGTGGGGCTCGGCTCACCCACGATGGCCCGTTGGGCCACGGGTCCGGCCCGTTCGACTAGCCTGTTGGGTCATGGATCCGGTCCGGTCCCCCTGAAGGCAGACCGTGTCTCCAGCTGGCCCCGCGGACGCGGGGCCGTTTCATCCGACCGATGGGTCGCTGCCCCACAGAGTGTAATGGTCGGCCAGGTGGCCGACCGGTCTCCAGCTGACGCGGCGCAGGGCCACGCCACCCCTACTGCTGCGGCCCGCTGGCCGCCGTCGGCGCCTACGGGCACTGCCTTCCCACCGCTCGCGGCCGGTTGTCACGGGCCTCCTCTGGCCACCGCCGGCATGGCGCGCCAGTGGTGCTTTCCGCGGGCCACCAAATGTGCTCCGGTGGTCTATTCTTGGTGTTGTCTGCACCTACGAGCCTCTCGGGTCACTGCCGCCACTGCGTGACCCCTATCTCTGCCTTGCTGTCACATTGCTCGCACTACAAAAAAACTGAATATTTGCGACGGGATCCCGTCGCAAAAGGTCTTTTGCGACGGGGCTCCGTCGCAAATCGCCCGTTGCCGAAAACGGCGTCACAAATAGGTGTTTTTGCGGCGGTCCCGTCGCAAAAAGAGTATTTGCGACGGTATTTTTTCCCCGTCGCAAATGGGTTTTCGTTTATATATAAAAAAGGTATTTGTGACGGGTCGTTGCAGATATATTAGTTGCGACGGTTTTCTGACCCATCGCAAATGCGAAATTTAAAAAAAGTATTTCTGACGGACCGTCGCAGAAATGTTTTTACGACGGGTATTCTTCCCGTCGCAAATGGTATAGTAAAAAAATATTTACGACGGGAAATCCGTCGCAAATATTCTCGTCGCAAATACTAAAAAAAATAAAAAAAATAAAATAATTAATACAGATCATATAATATTATATAAAAATAATAATAATATTAATAATATAAAAAAATTATATTATTATAATATAAATAAAATAATATATAAAATATAATTATGAAATATTAATATAAAATAATAATAATATGAATATAAATAATATAAATAATATAATAATATAAAAATTAATATAATATCATTATTATTAAATTCTGTATATAATAATAGTAGTAATATAAATAATATAAATAAATTATATTATTATAATATTAATAATAAAAAATATATATAATATAATTATGAAATATTAATATCAAAAAATAATAATAATATGAATATAAATAATATAATACTATATATTATGAAATATTAATATAAAAAAATAATAATAATAGTACTAATATTATTAATATAAAAAATTAATATAATATTATTATTATTAAAATAAACATACATATTTATGAAAAAATAATATTAATATTATTAATATTAATAAAATTATAAAATTATAAACTTCTCAATATTAACAATAAATATAAAATATTAAAAGTAATATTACTAAAATAAACAGACATTAAAAATAATACTAATAAGTAATAAAATATTAAAAAAAATAAAAGCAAATTAAATCATGCAATATTCGTACCAATATGAAAGAGGAATTGTAAATAGTTAATATGACAATAAACTACGAACTCAAATGTTTATTACATCTAAAAAAATCACTGGGAGGTGGATAATCTGGAGGCCCTGGAGGAGGTGGTGGAGGAAACTTCATCCCTAAACTATGAGTCAGACGACGCATATACTCCATCTGCTCCTGATGTTGCTCCTCATATCGACGTCTCTCCTCATCCTGCTGCTAACACATCTGCTCGTGCCATCGACGCATCTCCTCATCGTGCTGCTGACGCATCTGCTCCTGCCTCTAACGCAAATCCTGTATAAGTTGACTCTGAGCACGCAGCTGCTCCTGATACTGTGAGGCAGAAGATGATGTCTCTCCACGAGCTCCTCTCGAGCTGGACGCCGACATCGCAGCAGTACCATAATAAGCTGCAGGAGTCAAATCAGAGCCGATACCAACTACTCGGCCCTTTTCGAAGCCATACTGGGTCGCCTGCATCCATGCTGCCTCATCAAAATGGTGGGCACTAGTCTGATCACCCGTCTCGTCTTGACTCTCAGCATGTGTCTGAGAGGTCGCAGCCTCATATGACTCCTTAAGTTTCAATTAGAAATTAAAATAATGAAAATATTATATGCATTTAATTTGCAAATTGAAAAGAAAATAATACTGACCACAATCTGACGCTGGCGGTCACATCTAATCTCTCCAGTAGCCGGATCAGTGTACATCCTCCAATAAACACCGTAAGTTGTAATACCGGGCTGCTCGGCTTCTTATATGAATATAAAATAAACTGTTTATATTTAAAGTTGCATAAAATATTAAAAAAAAGTACTTACCAGACGCTCTCTATGCGCATTGAATGTACGACTACCGGCTCGATGCGTCACCTCTTGTCTCCCCCGATTCTGTCGACCCAATGAAGATCTCCTATGAAACCCACCACCCAACCAGTGTGTACATAATCCATTCCAAACATGACATGAAATGTACTCTGGTCGGTGGGCTCTACAGGACTCATCAAATTCCGTCACTCTGGCTTTCCTCACAGCCGCCTTTCTCAAATTATGCAAAAACTGACGGAAACGGTCACGCATAGACACCACCCATGTCGCGTGGATAGTGGCACGCATGCTCTCGTCGATGGGATACCATAACCCCTAATATAAAGTTATTAATGAATTAAATTTCAAAATAAATAATATTTAATTACGTACCAGCCAATGATCGAACATGGCGGCCTGCACATCAGCGAGAATCTGATCCCATGTGAGCCAGGGCTGAGAAAAATAATTGCGCAAGATAACGCTCCCCTGTCCAATAGCTATATGCGTAAAACTGTGGAAAAAGAACAAATAATCAAACAATTAGAATATAAATAAATTATAATGAAAGATAACTAAAATACACAGGTTACCATACCACCGCATGTGCGCATCGAATCCAAGAGGTGGACGTCGCTCCGGGATTGGATCTGGAATCATCAGTCTGGAAAGACCACGCCCCCTCCAAGTGCTCCCTGTAGTTCCAACAGCCTGAGGGTCAGCTGACTCAAGAACCTCATCATCCATAGGTAGATCAGCCTCCAACAACTGACGAAACGTTTTTGAGTCCATCTGAAACATGAAATGATTGTTATTAGCAAACAATTGAAAATAACTATTATGTATAGTATATTTGTTATGATTCTAACCATCATTTTACTGTGTCAATGTTCATTTTCATCATCATCTTCATAGTTGTCAATGTCAATGTCTTCATCTTCCTCATCAACATCATCAATTTCCATATTAGTTTCACTTTCATCATCTCTTGTCATTTCAAATTCAGTTGTAACATTATTGACAACATCGTCACCATCGACCCTTAATTGTGGGGTGTCATCCTCAATATTCATGTCTCTGTGAAAAAGATGTGTTTTGAGGAGTGTCCTGAAAAATTTCATTTCCTTGGATTTCATTGGAACCACATTCAGTTTGAGTAAACTGACTTTCTCGAGATTTAACTTTTATTATACTCCACCAATCATCCAACTCTTTTGCAGTAGCACAGTATTTTGCATAATAAATTTGATGTGCCTGATGAACCAATAAAAATGGTTCATTTACTACAAGAAGACTTTTATGTTTAATATCAACAATTCCATTAGTCGGATGAATACACAAGCCTCTCTCAGTATCCAGTCATCGACATTTAAACATTGTTACATAATTCTGTCTCAAATGACACGGTTCAATAATTTCTTCAAGCATGCCGTAAAAGTCAACTTCAATATCTCTATGATGTGATCCCTTCAAACAAACACCACTATTTATTGTTTTTTTTGATTCTCCATATGCACGTGTATGAAAGCGATAACCATTCACCACATATGCATTATAAGATTTAACCATTTTGGAAGGTGGGCTACTCAATATACGCAATCGACTATCAATCTTATCAGCATGTACAAATACCTGAAAATTTGTAAAACATTTATCACTATTACAAGTAATAAATTTATTTTATATGTAAAACCAAAAAAGAATGTATGTTACCAGTTTTTGAAACCAGTAGGCAAATTTTTTTGCCGACGTTCTTCTAAGCCAGCTGCTGTAATTTGTGGAAATTGTTTCTTGATATAATAATCATATAACCTACAAATACAATATGATTAATTTACTGTAACAGAATCTATAGAATAAGGGATAGGAGCACTCACTGTACAATTGGGTACATTTCTTCACAGTTGAGTAGAACATATGTATGAGCTCTATGGTGTTCATCATCTGAAAGTCATCTATCATGAACTCCACCAAAGCCAAGTTCGGACTGATTGACAACTGATAATTGATTGTTCATATCATCATCAACATTCCCCTCATTCAGGCCCATGCGGTTAAATTTTGAGCGATATTCAGATTCAAAATAATGAGAGCAGAATAAAACAATTTCCTCTTGCAAATAAGCTTCAGCAATTGAGCCTTCAACTGATGCTTTGTTACAGACTTTTTTCTTCAATTTTTGCATGCATCTCTCAAATGGGTACATCCATCGAAACTGAACCGTACCTCCACATTTTGCTTCATGTGGAAAATGTAATATCAAATGTTCTATTGAGTCAAAGAAAGTCGGCGGAAAGATTTTTTCCAGTTTGCATATAATTACAACAACAGCTTCTTTCAGTTTGCTTAGTGTATCGTAGTTTGTTGTCGCCGCACAGATGTCTTGGAAAAAATAAGATATATCTGTTATCGAATCCCAAATCTTAAAATTCAACAAACCTCTTAATCCAATAAGCATAAGTTTTTCCATTATAACATGACACTCATGACTTTTTAATCTGATAATATGACCATTTTTAACACATCTGCCGAAGTTGGAAGCATAGTCATCTGGAAGTCTCAAATCTGCAATCCACTGACAAAATAATAAGCGACTCTCATTGGTCAGTGTATAAGCTGCTTTTGGCTTCATTAATCTTTGTGATCTGACATTTTCAAACAATTCAAGTTCTGGTCACCTGCAAATTTGGACAAGATCTAATTGCGCCTTTACATTATCTTTGGTTTTACCCAGTGTATCCAAAACTGTATGAAATAAATTATCAAAACAGTTCTTCTCAATATGCATGACATCCAACATGTGTTGGACCAAAAAATCAGACCAATATGACAAATTCCAAAAAATGATCTGTTTTGTCCAATTGTGTTTTTTCTCAAAGTCATGAATTTTCTGTTGGTTTATTGTCGGTCCAAAAGTGATGGAAGGTAATGAAAATACAACTGATTGTAACTCTGTACCTGAGATCATTTTTGGAGGTTTATCTCTTTCAATTCTGCCTTTTCTGAAATGAGATTTATTCCTCCGAAAAGGATGATCGATTGGAAGAAATCTGCGATGACAATCAAAATAGCAAGGTTTTTTTCCATTCATGAGCATAAATGCTTTGTTGTCTCTCATACAGTAAAGAAGTGATTTTGGACCATGTGTACTCTAGCCAGATAACATGTCATATGCCAGGAAGTCACTAATTGTCCACATCAAAGTAGCTTTCATTACAAAATTCTGTTTCGCAGCAGCATCATATGTACCAACACCATGACTCCACAATAAATTTAACTTATCAATCAATGGTTTCAAATAAACATCAATATTCTTTTTCGGATGTCCTGAGATTAATAATGTCAAAAAGATATAAGGTTCTTTCATCAACATCCATGGAGTCAAATTGTACGGAGTTATAAAGACAAGCCAACATGAATACTGACTACCAAAAGATCCAAATGGACAAAAATCGTCAGTAGAAAGACTCAATCGCACGTTCCGAGATTCTAAAGAAAAAGACGGATGCACTTGATCAAAATGTTTCCATGAATCACCATCAGATGGATGAATCAAGCTTTTACAATTTGAAATATTGGTTTTGTGTCATGACATCATTGTCGTTGTGTTCTGAGACATAAATAAACGCTGCAACCTGGGTGTAAGCGGGAAATATCTCAGCTGTTTTACAGGAATCAATCCAGACTTCTCTGATTGAGCTTCTTTATACCCCGATTGTCCACATGTGGGACAACTATCCAACGACTCATTTTCACTAGAATATAAGATGAAATTGTTTGAACATGCATGGATCTTCTGATAACTAAGGCCCATATTACGAACTAGTTTCTTGCTCTCATAATAATTAGTAGGAAGCACATTTTCTTCAGGTAACAGTGATTTAACCAAAGAAAATATCTGATCAAAATAGTTATTTGACATTCCATTATCTGATTTAATAGCTATAAATTTTGCAACTACTTCTAATTTGCTTATCATGCAACCAGGATATAATGCATCCTCAGTAGACCTGGAAAACTCAGCAAATTCAGATGGTGCCAACTCGGGAGGTAAATCAACATCATCCTCGATTTCTGTTTGTTGAACGGATGACCCTACAACATCATTTACTAAATTCTGAAACCGTGATAGATCCAAAATCAAATTATTAGTATCTTCTCTGAACTGTGTTCACCGTGTTGATACCAAAAAATATAATCTGATTGAAAACCATAACGCAAGAGATGTTGCCCAACGATGTCAAATGTCTCAAACGTTCTCAGAGCACATTTTTTACAAGGACATTTAATTGTCCCTTCTGAAACAAATTCCGGGTTTGATGATGCAAATGATAAGAAAGCTTCAACACCATCAACATATACATGATTTAAACTAGAACCGTTTGTATTTCTGCGCTGATTTATCCAAGCACGATCATCTAATAATAATTGGTGTCAATTTCCTTGTTCCATATTCATATATATGTTTCTACAAAATTTAAAACCATTACTGTTGTTAAATAATTTGATATAAGAAAAAAAATATCCTAAAAATAGAAGATACATAATTACAGTTATTTCTTAGTAATTACCAATAATTATAGGCGACACAGTTAGTTTGTAATCAACCCCACTCATTATTATTAATTTAGCAATACTTAGATGAAATATGCTTGAATAATGAAATAAAATTTTGTAATCATCGTTGTGGAGATTATATTACTAATTATTCTGATTTGTCTGAAGGCTCATCTCTTTTTAACTTTCTCCCGACTGAAATCAGTATGAAAAACTTGCTCTGACATACGTTAGAGCACATTTTTCATACTGATTTTAGTGGGAGAAAGTAGCAAAGATATGAGATGTTGAACAAAAGGTAGCCGCCAATTTGCTGGAAATTGTGCCAATTTATAACCATGTACTTGAATTTATTTGATTTTTGATTAATTATTATTAATAATTACTAATTATTACAAAGCTCAATATTTCCAACAGATTTTTCTCTATTCTTAACATGTTCAAATCTTAAAGAGTTTTCAATTTTCAGGTCATGCCCAATAAAAAGTTTGCATCAACCATGTCCAATTTAAACTCTATAATTGTCCTTACATGGTTGATCACCTCACAAGTAGTGTTGCAATAGGACGACACAAGTAATGAGAAAGACATGACTTGAGTTGTCCTATTGCAACGCTACTTGCGAGGTGATCAACCAATCAAGAACAATTATAAAGTTTACATTGGACACGGTTGACGCAAACTTTTTATTGGGCATGACCTGAAAATTGGCGATCCTTTAAGATTTGAACATGTTAAGAATAAAGCAAAACTTGTTGAAAATATTGATAATTGTAATATTTTATAATTTTTTTATAAATTTAATAATATTAATATTTTTTTTATAAATATTAAACATATAATAAAAAAATAATTATATTATTAGTATTATTTAATTATTAATATTAGATTAATATAATATTTTATATTATGTTACTATTTATGTTACTAATTATATTACTAATTATGTTACTAATTAGAAATGCGAAGATATGCATATAGGTCGGGTGGTTAATCAATCATTGAATAGAAAAACAAACGTAATTGACCGCTCATCTACCTCAATTTTCTTTTCATTTGTGTGTTGAGGCTTGACAGGAAACTTCTGCCTCCACTTGTAATATTTGTTTTTACTGTCAAAATTATAAACCTCCTCACCTCTATGTTGGCGAGAAGGTTGATAATTTTGACAGTAAAAGCAGATATTACATGTGGAGGGAGAAGTTTCCTGTCAAGCCTCAACACAAAAATGAAAAGAAAATTGAGCTAGATGAGCGGTCAATCACGCTTTCTAATTTTCCTAATTCTTTTTAAATCCTTCCTAATTCTTTTTAAGTCTTTCCTAATTGTTTTTAAGTCTTTCCTAATTATTATAATTGTTTCTTAATTATTATAATTGTTTCCTAATTATTATAATTGTTTCCTAATTATTATAATTGTTTCCTAATTAAATCTAATTGTTTCCTAATTAAATCTAATTGTTTCCTAATTAAATCTAATTGTTTTCTAATTAAATCGAATTGTTTCCTAATTATTTTAATTGTTTCCTAATTATTTTAATTGTTTCCTAATTATTTCTAATCAATTAAATTTAATTATTTCCTGATTATATGATAATTATTTTAATTAAATATAATTAAATCTAATTATTTCCTAATTATATGATAATTATATATTTATTTCTAATTATTACCAAAAAATCCTCCGGGAGTGTCGAACCAAGAGTGCAGCAAGGCCCGTTGTCGTGTACCAGGTTACCTCGAGTCAAGCTCGAAACACTTTGTCAGAGTTTTCACTCCTAGGTACATCTGTGTCAGAGCCGCCTCTACTTGTTCGTATCCAGACAAGGATTATTTGGTACAACCACTTAATCTAATTATACTACATTACTACTAAACATTCTATTAAAAAACTAAAATTAACAATTAAAAATTAAAATTAACAATTAAAAATAATTTAAAAAATAAAAAAAATATAAATACCTTCGATATTTTGAAGTAATCTGCGTCTTCTAACTCCTCTCCGCTTCTCAAAAGAAAAAATTAAAACAAAAAAAATTTCTACACAGAACTGAAAGTTAGAGAGAGAGGGGAAGAGAGATCTGAATGTTATTGAAAAGAAACGGGTGGGGTGTATATATAGGTTAGATTAGTTGCGACGGTCGTATTTACGACGGGATACCATCGCAAATACTAGGTATTGCGACGGGATACCGTCGCAAATACCTTTGCCCGCATTAATTACGGGCAGGGGTTAAAAGGTTTTTTGCGACGGGCCCGTCGCAAATAGCTGCCTGCCGACACACCATTAGCGACGGGCGGATATTCCCGTCGCAAATGCCTATTTACCGCCATCGGTATTGGCGACAGGCTCCGTCGCAAATACTTTCGCCCGCATTAATTACGGGCGGCGGGTAAAAGGGCTTTTGCGACGGGCCCGTCACAAATATCTGTCGGCCGACACACCATTAGCGATGACAGATATCCCCGTCGCAAATTCCTATTTATCGCCGTCGGTATTTGCGACGGGTCCCGTTGCAAATAGTATTTACCACCGCCGGGTAGTTGCGACGGGTCGAAGGTGACCGTCGCAAATAGGCTTTATCGCGACCGGTATTGGCGACGGGACCCATCGCAAATAACACCTGGTGAATAATTTTTTGCGACGGAGAAATTGTCCCATCACAAATACTATTTACCACCGCCGGGTACTTGCGACGGGTAGCCTTCTACCAGTCGCAAATAGGCTTCCCGCGTTTTGGCGCGCAAACCGCGCCATTGCAATTGCGACGGGTCCTGTATTTCCGTCGCAAATAACTGACTATTTGCGATGGGAATATATTCCCGTCACAAATACGCTTTTCATCAGAGTTTTTGCGACAGGAATAAAGCCCGTCGCAAATACCCCGTCGCAATAAGCGTTTTTTCCCGTAGTGTCGGTCGCGCACGAGAAACACAAGAACAACAAGATCAGCAGAGGGTCTGGGCCTTGTTCGGATTGTCCCGTACCCTCCGCATTAGCGTTTTAACTATGGGTTTTAGCAACTATTAGAGGATTTAAAAATACCCGACTTGTAACCCCGCATCAACCTCTCATGTTTAAATAACGATTCGCTGATCAACCCATTGATCGGTTGATCCGCGTTCTTTGTATAAATCAAGAACGGGGAAAGAGGAATATCACAATATCAAAAACAAAAACCCAAACCTCAAGATCCGTTGGAGGTGTCGCGGTCACAGCGGGAGGAGCGTCCATGTTGGATGTAGTCGTCGGCATTCATCGATCCTGGATCGTTGTCGCCCGAGCTTCCGTCCTCCGTCGGTGGATGTTGTCGCAGAACTCTGCCAGAGTTTCCTCGCTTGAAGAAGTTGTGCCAAAACCCCACCCCGAGATCCATTTAAATAAGAGGGGGAAAGGTGAGTAACGCGTTGAGAAATTAATGAGCTTCATTAAATGAATTAATGAGGTTCATTAAATGAGTTAATTAACCTCTTTTAATTCACAACCGTGGAGTTATGCAGTTGATGAGCAAAGCCATTAATTGTCTTGACAAGTCACCGGTCCCACCACCGCCGCTCATCCGTTGGAGAAAAAGAAAATAAAATAACAATTACATGTTATTTTACTTTTCTTTAAAAAGTTCAAAAACTAACTTTTTTTCCCGACCCACTGCAGTTGAAGTGAAGCTTCCCTTAAGCAAATCCCGACACTGCGGATTCAACGATGCCCTCGAATTTTTAATCAGAGCACCGGTTCAAAAGATAGAAAATGTTGTCCGCACGTTTACTGAACGTACTTTAAGAAAAGTTCAGAAAGTATTATGGGCGCCCCAGGCCTTGGAATCACATGTTGTCTCAGAGCCTGGTCTCACATTCACTTCAACAAACCGCAAAAAAAAAATTATTGAAAATTCCGGGTTATTACATTCTCCATACCTTGGGGATTTACAACCCCGAAAACCAAACAAGGCTACACAAACAAAGAGGGGCATCGGGCACACATATGAGCCTCTCGCTCCCATGTGCTCTCCTGAAGATTCTCGTGCTACCACATAACGTGCACCAGAAGTATCGACCACCCACAAAGGATCCACTCATGTCGATCCTCTATCTCCATCGAGTACTCCGCAAAAGTTGCCTCATCGTCAATCTTCAGCTCGCCATAGTCGATGACGTGAGATGGGTCATGAACGTATCTCCTAAGCTGGGATACGTGGAAGACGTCATGCACCCTCTCCAACTACGGTGGTAGTGCCAAGAGGTATGTCACCTTGCCAATCCTCCAAAGTATCAATAATGGTCTGATAAACCTCGGTAAGAGTTTGTCGTCTCGGCCAAATCTTCGTAGTCCTCGTCGAGGGGAGACTCGCAAGAATATGTGGTCTCCGTCGCCTATCAGCATAAGACTTCTGTAGGCTCTGTGCAGTCTTCATCCACTCTCAGATAACCTGCATCCTTTCAGTGGTAGTTCGTACCATCTCTGGGCCCATGAGTGTTGGCTCTACTGGATCCGTCCAGCACAAGGGCAATCTACACGGTCGTCCGTACAAAAGAGGTCATAGCAATGGTGTAGTGATAACTGTTATTGTATGTGAACTCCACCAAGGGTGGGTGGTCCTCCCAATTGAGAACAAAATCTAGGACACATGCACGAAGCATGTCCTTCATGGTCTGGATGGTCCGCTTAGTCTGAACATCTGTTTGCGGGTGAAAAGTTGTGCTCAGGTGAAGCTGAGTCCCGAAAGCCTCCTACAATCCTTTCCACAACCAGGATGTGAAGCGTGTGTCACAGTCTGAGACTATCGTCGAAGGCACCCCGTGAAGTCGCACGATCTCCTGAACGTAGAGACGTCCCAAGCTCTCTATCAAACCCTTCTCTCGAATAGTAAGGAAGTGGGCCGACTTGGTGAGTCGGTCAACAATCACCCAGATGGTATCGTTCCCTCTGGACGTACGTGGTAACCCCGTCACGAAGTCCATCGATATCGCTTCCCACTTCCACTCTGGTATCTCGAGGGGTTGGGTCAAGGTGCTCGGCCTTCATTTGCCGACAAGTGAGGCATCTATAAACAAACTCAGGCACAACTTTCTTCATCTCTGACCACCAATACTGACGTTGGAGGTCCTGATACATCTTCATCACGCCTAGATGTACTGCCAATGGGGATGTATGAAACTCCCTCAGCACCTCATCTCGTAGCGCTACTGGTACAATTGTACATTCTCTAAAAAGGATAGCGTGCTCCCCACCTTCAGAATATCTGTCAGATGCATGGCCTGAGGATATCTGAGGACATGTAGTCTTGCAGTTGTTGTCTCTGAGTTGCGCCTCCCTGACTCGCTGAAGGAGTGGAGGGGCTACTACCATTGACTAGAGGTAGACTGTTTCATCTCTATCCACGTAGGATATCTAAAGCGAGGCTAACTGCTCTGAATCCTCGTTCAGTAGCTACAAACTCGATCTCCGGCTAAGTGCATATGCGATTATGTTCCCCTTCCCAGGAGTATAGACTATCTCAAAGTCAGTCCTGGAGGAACTATAGCCAACGTCGTTGTCTCAGATTTAGATCTTTTTGTGTTAAGATATATCTGAGACTCTTGTGGTCTGAGTAAACAATGAACCGCTCACCCATCAAGTAGTGTCGCCACATCTTTAGTACGAAGACTACTGCTGTCAACTCCAAGTTGTGAGTCGCATAATTCTGCTCATAAGACCTCAGTTGTCGTGAGCCATAAGCAATCACTGCATCATCCTGCATCAAGACGCAATCAAGTTCTGTCCCTGATGCATCACAGTAAACCACGTAGTCAGTTCCCTCCTCTAGCAACCTCAGGATGGGAGCGCTGGTCAAGCTCTGCCTCAGCTGTTGAAAGCTCTGCTGGCATGTCTCTGACCACAGGAAGGGTTCCCCTTCTTCGTCAAGGAAGTCATAGGTGCTGCTACTCTGGAGAAATTGGGTACGAACCTTCGATAGTAGCTTGTTAATCCAAGGAAGCTCCGCACCTCAGTAACACTCCTGGGTGGCTCCCAAGCAAGTATTGTCTCGATCTTCGCTGGATCCACTGCAACTCCAGCCACTGAGATGACGTGTCCCAAGAAGTGGACCCTCCGTATCTAGAACTCACACTTCAAGAGATTCCCATATAACTGATGCTCCCAAAGTATGTCCAGAACTATCCTCAAGTGTACAACGTTCTCTTCCTCAGACGTTGAGTACACCAAGATGTCGTCAATGAAGACCACCACGAAGCGATCGAGGTATGGATGGAAAATCCTGTTCATGAGCCCCATGAACACTGTTGGAGTGTTGGTCACGCCAAAAGGCATCACACCAAAAACTCGTAATGGTCATACTGACATCTGAAGGTCGTCTTCAGTACATCCTCATCTCGTACCCTAAGCCAGTGATAGCCTGATCTGAAGTCTCTTTGAAAATCAACAAACTCCCTTCAGCTGGTCGAAGAGATCATCGATCCTAGGCAGATGATACTTGTTCTTCACGGTCACCTGATTTAAGCGCCGTAAGTCCACGCATAGCCTCAATCTTCCGTCTGCCTTCTTGGCAAACAACACTGGGGATGCCCATGGAGAAACACTGGGCCTTATGAATCCCTTCCTCTGTAAGTCCTCCAACTGTACCCTCAGCTCTCAGAGCTCCGTAGGACCATCTGATATGCTGGTGTAGATATCAGTGTTGTTCCTGGGTACAAGTCAATGCAGAAGTCTAACTCTCTACGAGGAGGTAGTCCTTGAACATCTTCTGAAAAGACATCCTCATACTCGTCCACCACCGCTGGAAACTATGGACTCACCTCCTCCACCATGTCGAAAGTCATGCAAGCCAGCTGATATGTAATCGGTTGCACCCTCCTGAGCACAAGTCCATCTCACGTTGCTCCGTTTTCCTTCTCACCAACAAAGGAAAACTGGCCTTCATCTTTGCGCGTACATCGCACTGTACGTCTCAAGCAGTCAATATGTGCATGAACTGTTGATAGTCAGTCCATGCCAAGAATGAAGTCGTAGGGCTTCAACGCTGCTACTAGAAGATCTCATCTGAAACTCTCTCTCCTCCAAGAGTAAGATCACACTATCAGCACCAGTGTGTGACCGTTGAATCTCCTCCCATAAGAGTATCCAAATGCAAAGATCGAGCTAAAAGCTCAGTCAGAATCTTAGAGTCCCGAACTAAGTCTGCGGTAAGGAAAGAATGGTTAGCACCGGTGTCGATAAGCACTGCTGCTAAAGTATAGAAGATACAGATCGTACCTCGTATCATCTCAGGAACGTCAGGATCGTGAGCCTCTACTGCCTGTAGCTGGACCTGTCTCTGTCCACCTGCTCCCTGACCTCGTGGTGGACCACCTGAGGGTGGTGGTAGTAGTGCCTGGTGACCCCGACCACCTCTCGCTGCACGTCCTGATCCCCTACCTCGTCCTCTACCTGGCTGACATTCATTCCCCCGCCGCTGCCTCGGTGGCCCCTCTACCGTCTGCCAATCATCCACGAGGGGAGTCAGACAGTCACGAGCTCTGTAACCTTATCCCCCATAGGAATAACAGATCATGCCTCGCTGGTGGCTCCCTCGGCCTCTCGAGCCTCGCACCTCTGACCCTGCGTCCCACGGTCGCCCTCTGAAAGGTCTATCCAACTTGAGCTTTTGCGTCGTCTATCTACTGTCAGCTGCAGATGACTCTGCTAACTGTCGTCTGGTAGGGGCTCTCATTGTCGGTGCATGCCCGGCAAGGAAGCTCTCCATCAGCAAAGTTTGCTTTAGCACCCCAGCCTGCGTCAGGATGCTGAAAGAAACCATCGCAGTTCTAATATCTTGTCGGAGCCCCTGCTCAAAGGTTCGTGGCTCGGAAGTAAGGGTCTCATACCATGTCGGTGGAGTATCGAGAGAAGTCAGTAAATCTCGCCGAATACTAAGCCACAGTCTGGATTCCCTACTGTAGATGCAACAGCTCCTGAATATGCACAGAGTGTAGTGTCGCTAGCATGAACTCCGCCCTGAAAATTCACTCAAAGTCCGGCTAAGTGAGGGTCGTCTCCTTATGCACCTAGAGCGTCAAGCTCCATATAATCTGTTTGGATCCAAAATCATGACCCAAACAGGGTGTGAGAAGAATCCCAGTAGGCAACCACCACAAGATATGTGACTAACTGTCAGTGAGTATATATAACAGGTAAAAATGGAAAATGCAGCAAAGAAACTAGGAGTACGCAAAAGTAACCAATCCCACATTTCCATTTACATTCATTAGCATTTAGTGTTCAACATTTAATCAAGTATCACAATAGTTATCTTAGAAGACTACTTAATAGAATTGAATCCCACACTACTAAAATTAGAGGTATTTGCGACGGGTTATTTACGACAGGATCCCGTCACAAATAGGATTTAGCAACGGGGGCCCATCGCAAATAGCCCGTTGCAGAAAACGGCGTCGCAAATATTATTTTTTGTGATGGGCCCATCGCAAAAAAATATATTTGCGATAGAAAATTCCCTTTCACAAATAACCCTCTGATTATATACATTAAATATATAAATAAACCTTTTGTGATGGGAAACTGCCCTGTCATAACTAAGCCTTCGATTATATACATTATATATATAAATTTTTTTTGCGATGGGCCCGTCGCAAATAATAGTTGCGACGGGCCCGTCGCAAATACTATTAATAAAAATATTTGCGACGGGAGCCTGTCGCAAAAGGTCCCGTCGCAAATACTAATTTTGGGTGAAAGAATTTTTAGTGGATTGACAGCTTCTCTTTTGTACGAAGGCTCATTTACCTGCAAATTTCTCTCACTAAAATCACAATAAAGAATCTTCTCGTAGATACGCATATTCATTCTCGTGCATACGAGAATGTATAAGTGTACCTCCGAGCAGATTCTTCATTGTGATTTCTGTGTGAGAAACTTGCACGTAAATGAGCAGTCGGACAAAAGAGCCCCCTTTTTGTCGATGAATCATCTTCTTGCAACCATCACCGCCTGAACACATTATAAAAAATGTGGTCCTTTGAATGCATATTCAAACTCGTGCATACAATATTTCACTACTGGAAATATGATCTATACCAATGGTTTGGAACCGTTGGTATAGGCCTCCAAATCATTGGTATAGCCTATACCAACGGTTTGGAGAACTGTTGCCAAGTAAGCCATGGGGATAGTTATATACCAAAGGTTTTGGGAAAACCATTGGTATAGACCTATACCAATGGTTTTAAAAACTTTTGGTATAAGTAATATGAAAATCTATACCAATGGTTCCATAAAACCGTTGTTATATATAATTCAAAAAATAATCATCCGGTTGGTTTTGATCCCAACACCTCTCGTTTGTGATTGAACGACCTAACCACTACCTAACATACTTTTGTGAACATAATTTCATAAATATATATATGTATTATCATAAGTATTTTAAATTTTGATTTATTTAATGTCCTCTATAAGAATTTTCCATTAAAAATACATGTATATGTACCAACGGTTCTCAAAACCATTGGTATAGATCTATACCAATGGTTTTGAGAACCCTTGGTATAGTTTCTTTGATTTTGGGACCTATACCAATGGTTTTGGACAAACCGTTAGTACAGAGGGGACCTATACCAATGGTTTGGCCAAAATTGTTGGTATTGGGTCTCTATAATGGACCTATACCAATAGTTTGACCAAAACCGTTGGTATAGGGTCTCTATAATGGACCTATACCAACGGTTTTGGCCAAACCATTGGTATAGCTCCAAATTAGTGACCTACATCAACAGTTTTGGGAAAACCGTTGGTATAAGGCCATATAAGTGACCTATACCAACGGTTTTGGCCAAACCGTTGGTATAGGTCCAAATTAGTGAACTATACCAACGGTTTGCCCAAAACTGTTGGTATAGATCATATTTCCAGTAGTGTTGGATATGCATATGTAGAAGCATACTTTTCATAATGTTTTGAGTCGGTGAAAGTAGAAAGGAGAAGAGTCATCGAGCAAAAGGAGTGCCATCAATCCATTGGAAATTGTGCCAAGTTATTACAAGTTATTGGAATTTATTATATTTGATTTTCTTTTTACTATTTATTACTATTTTATACTATTTTTTGCTATTTTTTGCTATTTTTTACTATTTTTTACTATTTTTACTATTTTTTACTATTTTTTACTATTTGTTTCTATTTATTACTATTTATTACTATTTATTACTATTTATTACTATTTTTACTATTTTTTGCTATTTTTTACTATTTTTTACTATTTATTACTGCCTGAACACATTATAAAAAATGTGGTCCTACGAATGCGTATTCAAACTCATGCATACGAGATTGGATATGCATACATAGAAGCATACTTTTCATAATTTTTGAGTCGGTTAAAGTTGAAAGGAAAAGATTCATCGAGCAAAAGGAGTGTCGCCAATCCACTAGAAATTGTGCCAAATTATTACAAGTTATTACAATTTATTACAATTGATTTTTTTACTATTTTTTACTATTTTTTACTATTTTTTACTATTTATTACTGTTTATTACTATTTATTACTATTTATTACTATTTATTACTATTTATTCCTATTTATTCCTATTTATTCCAAATTATTCCTATTTATTTCTAATTATTCCCAATTATTTCTAATTTTTACCAATTATTACTAATTATTACTATTTATTACTATTTATTACTATTTATTACCATTTATTTCTAATTATTCCTAATTATTCCTAATTATTACTATTTATTACTATTTATTACTATTTATTCTTATTTATTCCTATTTATTCTTATTTATTTATATTTATTCCTATTTATTCCTATTTATTCACATTTCTTCCTATTTATTCCTAATTTTTCTTATTTATTCCTAATTGTTCCTATTTATTACTAATTGTTCCTATTTATTACTAATTATTCCTAATTGTTCCTATTTATTCCTAATTGTTCCTAATTATTTCTAATTATTCCTAATTGTTCCTAATTATTAATAATTATTACTAATTATTACTAATTATTCCTAATTATTCCTAATTATCCCTATTTATTTCTAATTATTCCTATTTATTCCTATTTATTCCTATTTATTCCTATTTATTCATATTTATTACTATTTATTACTATTTATTCCTATTTATTACTATTTATTACTATTTATTCCTATTTATTCCTATTTATTCCTATTTATTTCTATTTATTCCTATTTATTCCTATTTATTCCTATTTATTCCTATTTATTACTAATTATTACTAATTATTTCTATTTATTACTAATTATACGTATTTATTTTTATTTATTCCTATTTATTCCTAATTATTCCTAATCATTACTAATTATTACTATTTATTACTATTTATTACTAATTACTACTATTTAGTACTATTTATTACTAATTATTACTAATTATTCCTATTTATTACTATTTATTACTAATTATTCCTAATTATCACTAATTATTCCAAATTATTACTATTTATTTCTAATTATTACTATTTATTACTAATTACTACTATTTAGTACTAATTACTGCTAATTATTCCTATTTATTACTATTTATTACTAATTATTCCTATTTATTCCTAATTATTCATATTTATTCCTAATTACTACCAATTACTACTAATTAGTACTAATTTCCATCAATTACTACTAATTACTACTAATTATTACTATCTATTACTAAAATACAGATAAAAAAACAATTTAAATCTAATTTAATTACAACTAATCAACAATAATTAAAATTAACATAAAAAAATTAAATAAATACTAAATTAAATAAAATATAAATACTTTTAAACTTGATATACTATTGATGTAAGCGCCTTCACAACTTCTCCGAAAAAAAAATTAACTGAGAGAAATTTTCACTCTAAAATTCGAGTTTAGTGAGAGAGAGGAAGTGAGAAATGAGAGGAAGGGAAAGAAAAACAGAGGGGGGTATATATATGTTAGATTATCTGCGACGAGATTCCCGTCGCAAAAAAAATACTTTTTGCGACGGGACCTGTCATAAATACCTTCGACCACATTAATTACAGGCGGCGGTTAAAATGTTATTTGCGACGGGTCCCGTCGCAAAAAGTGACCTGCTGACACACCTTTTATGACGGGACAACATCCTGTCACAAAAACTCATTTACCGTCGTCGGTATTTGTGACGGGACCCATCGCAAATACCCTCTGATCGACACACTATTTGCGACGGGGGACCCCCCCCCGTCGCAAATAACCTTCCAGCGCTTTGGTGCGCATCCCGCGCCAAAACGCGCATTACCTTTTACGACGGGACCCCAAATCTTGTCGCAAATAACCTCTGGGATAGACCATTTGCGACGGGAATTAATCCCGTCGCAAATACCCCGTCGCAAAAGACTGTTTTTCCCGTAGTGCAAGCTTGTGATTTGGCTTGACAGACGCATCACAAACATTCAATATTTACATTAACCCTATGGGTAGCTCATACAATCCAACCCCCTATGGCCAAGGAATGCAAAAAAAAGGCAAAGACACTCTGAGGAAGCACTCAACGTCAATTCCCCCTGTGGTCTCGTAACGTAAACTATAGACACTCTGAGGGAGCACTCACCGTCAACCCCCCCTGTGGTTTCGTAGTGTGAAATATAACAGACACTCTGAGGAAGCACTCAATGTCAATTCCCCTTGTGGTTTAACTACACCAGGTTATCACAGCCCTGTGCAATTCAATCATGTGTAAAATATATAAAGCAACCCAAAGTAATCTCAACTACTACATGGATAAACAATTCCAATGCATATCGCAAGCATTTTAACAAGCAGAAAAAGGCAAACAGTTTCATCCTATCAAGCAAGGCAAGGAAACAAGGTCTACCTCATAGGCAACCTGTGTAACACCCCAACCCCAGTTACCCAGAGTCGGTGCATTATTACATAACATTGGCATGATCAAAAAAGATCAAGTCTCGAAAGACTGATTAGTTTAGTAGCGTTGGAATCACTAGATACATTCATAAAGTTTACATTGCATCATAAAGTGAAAACTACTACTACTACATCTTGTCTTCATATCCCCTCATACTATCCCTGCAGGTCATTATAAATTACTTCTTCACATCCTGGGAAAAATAAAACATTGAAAGGGGTGAGCTCAGATACTCAGTAAGGATAACAATGTAGCGGAAACTTTCATAAATAAACATAAACGTTTAAGGAAATGTATAACTAAAACAAAAGACTTTTAAACTTGAACTTCAGCATAATATGGCAAAGATAAAATGAAATAATTCCATTTACTTATTCACATGGATATTCTAGTAGTCGAATAATCACATGAAATATCAATAACCACTTTCATAATGATGAAATGCATAATGTTAGACTATCATAACCACATAGTCAAGACCTCGTGCCAAGACTACAAATAAGATTTTGTCAAGGCCTTGTGCCAAGACACTAGTTTGTCTCATGAGACCAACCGATGCATCGAGAAGCTATAGCGGGCTCCACCCGTCACTTATTAAGTCCAATGCATTCCTCATATGAATAGGTTTAAACATAACATAAACATTCGTATTAAAACTAGCATACGAAGTGTCAATACTTTCTCCATAAACCATGAATGGTATAAAAATAACACATCCACAGTTAAATACATCACAAAAACTTCAATAATATATGTAAGTTTTGTATCATAATAAATAAACTTCAAATAAGCTTAAAATCCATCAAAGGATGTTGACATAGATGAAATCAAAACTATTTGAGAGAAATATCTCTTTTTTTGAAATCATTTAAAAGTCACATAATTATAAAATAAAACATTTACTTTGAAAATATTCTTATAAGCTTGTAAGGGAAACTTTGACGATTTTATAACGGCGGAAAATAGCTGCACCCGTCGTATAAGTTAAAAAAGACATTCTTACCTTAATTCTGTTGAAAAGGTTAAAAAGGACCTTGTTTGGAAAATGACAGAAAGATTCCTTTATAAACTTCTTATAAAAATTCAAAAAGGGTATAAATGACTTTATACCATAGTATTTAAAATAGTAATAATGATTTGAAATACATTTTTAAGAAACATGGATGTGGATGATAAAGAGGTCCCAGTAGATAATCACGTATAAACAACCTCGGGTAATGAAGAGATCGTGAAATAAACCCTTAACTTGTAATTTTCCTTAGTATATGGTATGTTAACCTCATTTATAATAGTTAAAACATTGTTATTAAGTTATACAAGAACCATATACATAATTATGATATCATATATGATCTTATATTAATGCTTTGTTAATAATATTTTAGTATTATCGTCGTTTCGGGTGATAACTTAATCGTTTTCTTTTATATGTTTTGTTACATAAGGAATGTTTGTTATGGATAGGTTGTATTTTATTCATATCCAGAATGATATCAAGTCCTTAAACATTATTTTTAATCATAAAATGATAATTAGACTTGAATGGATACGATGGGGAATGAATCTCATCACGTTTGTGGAGACGGTAGTCCGTACGTACGCATGAGCAACAATATCATTCTTTTGATATTAAAATAATATATAATTGGATGGTATATCATATATACAGAATCATTATCATGTTATATTTATTATTTACATGAATTACACATCATTATTATACCCATCCAAATAATAATGTTTTGAATAACAATTACACCATGACATGGAGACGGTAAGCCGTACGTACGCACGTATGGTGACATGTCATTCAAAAGATGGATATAATACTTAATATGGTTGTACCATGTTTATAATAACATCATAGTATATATAATATACTGGATTTATTATTTTAGAATGGGAATAACAAAGAAAGAAGAAGTGGAAGGAGAAAGGAACTTGAAAGAGGGTGGTGAAAACATTACCTCTTCTTCGGGTTCTTCCTTTTGATTTGATCAAAAGGGATCCTTAGGTTGGCTTTCTGATCACAATAAGGCCTCTAAGTTGAATTGAGGGAATTTTAGAGAGTAATTGGGCAGGGGTTGGCCGAGCCAAAAGGCTTTGAATGTGTGAATTAGTGAGAAGGGGGAGTGCCCTTTTATAAGAGGGGTGAGGGGCACCTTTGGAAAAGATAGAAATATTATTTTATAATAAATTAATATTCGGTTTCTAATGGCTCCAAAGTGGATTATTCAAAGTCTAAGGTGGGGATGGGTCGAAAAACACTCAACCAAATGGTTTTAGACAGGTTTGGGTCACTATATTAACCTTATATTTTACTCTTAACTCTTAGTTAATTAGTTTGACATTTACCATGTCACTTTGTATTTTTATATTATATAGTTAATAAACTTAGTATATATATTCAAGAGACCCCCAAGTGGTCCATTAATGATACACCTATCATGATAAAAGTCCTTTGGCCGAACCTTATATTTTTAGGAATATAATATAAATTAATAATTTAATATTTGTTTTAAAAACTCTTTTATGTCAATTTTGACACTATTGGGTATTTTGTTTTTGATAATTTCATAACAACATTATTACTTAGAAAAAAATTTATATAACCAATAATAATATGTTATATTAACCTATAAAATTAGTTTAATTCATAAAAAGTCTCAAATTACATTTATTTTGATATTTATAATATCAATTATTTTTATATTTCATTAATTAGGTAATTACTGCATCGCCATTGTGTCATAAATAAATTAAATTATTTAATGTCTAAAAATTATAAATAAAATACCATTATGTAGGAAATATTTTTATATTTCTAATTAATTTTTAAAATCGAATTTATCTTATGTATAACCCTATATTAAAAATGTTTTAGTTATTAAACTTTGATTTTAACTCTTTTAACTCTTCTTTGAATTAAATAATAATTAATGTCCTAATCTAATACAAGTGGACCTAAATGATAATATTTTATTCCTAAGGTTGGTTTTGGTCGAGATACACTTGTCCAATAGAATTAGAACATGTGTTAGGGTAATATTAATATCATTTTTACCCTTAATTATCCTATTTACTTTTAACCGTGGTAAATAAAAGTAAAAAGTTACTATTCACCAAAAATTATTTTTATCTTATTGAACCACATTTTACTCCTTGATATTAACCATGTCTCTCGTATTTTTGAAATTACACTCACAGAAATGGTAAAATTAAGTTTTATGTGAATTTGCAAATTCTCCTAGGAGGTGGGTAAAAGACGGTGAAAAGTTCAATAAATTTTTTATATGTCTAAAATTATTATAAACTGAATCCAATGAATTACATTGAACTTATATATATATTACGTATCTATTTTGACCTAAAATAAATTTAAATAAAATAAATAATTATTTAAATAAAAAGTCGATTTTTAACTAATAACTCAGTGTTTTTCACTATTCATCAAAAATTGAAAGTTTTCAGAAAGATACCAAAAAATCACCCTAGGATAATTTCGATATTCTGAATCCAAAATGAAGTCCATTTTGAAAGATAAAATTTATAAAATTTTAAAAAGTGGGTATTACTATTTATAACGGCTAGTTTGATTGGTTGTGGTGTGTGTTAGAACTCGAAGTTGTGTACAACACACGCTACTGTATTATTCAAAGAGAAGTGTATCGTGGAAGCTTGGGGTGTTACATTCTCCCCTCCTTCAAATAATTTCATACTCAAAATTTCTAGAAAATTACTGTATAAAAAGACTCAGGTGATTCTTCATCATAAGTTCCTCGGGTTCCCACGTCGCCTCTTCCATCTTATGGTTTCTCCATAGAACTTTTACCAGACGAGTCGTCCGGTTTCTCAGCACTTGTTCTCTGGTATCAAGAATCCTGATGGGCTCTTCACAATAAGACAAATCGGGTTCCAGTTCTAATTCCTCATAAGTGAGTACATGTATTGGGTCAGACATGTATTCCTTAACAGTGATACGTGGAACACATCCTGAACTTTGGAGAGACTTGGAAGCATTGCCAAACGGTAAGCTACAACCCCAATTTATTCTAGAATTTCGAAAGGTCCGATGTACCTGGGACTCAATTTACCCTTCTTACTGAAACGTATAATTCCCTTACATGGACATACCTTCAAGAAAACATGATCTCCTACTTGAAATTCCAAATCCTTCATTCGGTTATTGGCATAGATCTTCTGCCTACTTTGAGCAGCTTTGATGTGGTTTTCGATTACCTTCACCTTTTACATCGTTTCCTCCACCAGTTCTAGACCTATGAGTTTTCTTTCACCAACATCATCCCAACAGGTTGGTGTGCGACATCTCTTTCCATATAACGCTTCATATGGTTCCATCTGAATACTAGAATGGAAGCTATTGTTATAAGAAAATTCTACCAGAGGTAAATATTGATCCCACATACCCTGAAAGTCAAGTGAGCAGGATCTTAACATGTCTTCTAAGGTTTGAATAGTCCGTTATGATTGTCCATCTGTTTGAGGGTGGTAGACAGTGCTCAAATGAAGTTCAGTATCCAAGGCCTTCTGAAGACTCTTCCAGAATCTTGAAGTAAAACGGGGATCACGATCAGAAACAATCGATAGGGGTACTCCATGAAGTCTCACAACTTCATTAATATATAGTCTTGCTAGCTGTTCAAGTGGTAAATCTTTCCTTATAGCAAGAAAATGTACTAACTTGGTAAGGCGATCAACAATGACCCATATTTTATCATTCCTTCTAGGAGTCTTTGGTAGCCCCATGATGAAGTCCATCGTAATATTATCCCATTTCCACTCAGGTATGGGAAGAGGTTGTAATACTCCACCATGCTATTGCCTTCCATATTTCACTTGTTGACAAACCATACATCTTGACACAAAATCAGCAATCTCCCTCTTCATGTTGTCCCACAAAAAATGTTACTTCAAATCTCTATACATTTTGGTGCTCCCAGGGTGTATAGAGAAATTGGAACTATGAGCATCGTCCAGCAATTCCCTTTTTACATCAGGTATATCGGGAACACAAAGTCTCTTCCCAAATTTCAAAATTCCATATTCATAGACAAAGTCTCTCAATCTCCCATCATTCATAGATTAAATCTTCTTTTGAAATTCTTCATCATCAGTCTGAAAACTCTTAATCCTTTCTAGTAAAGATGGTTTGGAAACCATTTGAAAAAGCATTGATGTTTCACCTTCCATGGTTATTCCCATGTCCATCTTCACTAGATCCATGAAAATTGGATCCCTTTCAATTCTCATATTGTTCAAAATTCCATGATCTTTTCTGCTCAAAGCATCTACCACCTTTTTTTCCTTCATCGGGTGGTAGTGTATCGTGCAATCATAATCCTTGAGTAATTCAAGACATCTCCTTTTCCTCACGTTGAGTTCTTTTTGTGAGAAAATATACTTCAAACTCCTGTGATTGGTATAAATATCACATTTTCACCATAGAGATAATGTCTCCGTATCTTCAAAGCAAAGATTACAGTAGCTAACTCAAGATTATGAGTAGGATAGTTTTGCTCATGAATTTTTAGCTATCGTGATGCATAGGAAATAACCCTATCATTCTGCATAAGGACACAACCCATTCCTTTCTTCGACGCATCACTATAAATAACGAACCCATTATTCCCCGATGGTAGAGTCAATATAGGATAATTGACTAATATTCTCTTCAGTTATTCAAAAAATTCTTCACACTCTTTTTTCCAAACAAATTTAACCCCTTTACGTGTGAGCTTCGTTAATGGGTTAGCCAATTGGGAAAAATTCTGGACGAAAAGTCGATAATAACCTGCTAAACCAATAAAACTATGTACCTCAGTTATAATCGTCGGTGCTAGCCATTCTTGGATTGGCTTGGTCTTAGAAGGATCAATGAGATTCCATATTTGGAGAAAATATGGCCAAGAAAAGAAATCTCCTGAAGCCAGAATTCACACTTGCTAAACTTCCCATATAATTCATGTCTTCTCAGAGTCTTCAGGATAATGCGCAAGTGATTTTCATGATCTTCATAGCTTTTGGAGTATACTAAGATATCATCAATAAATACCACCAAAAATTCATCTAGATATTCCTTGAAAACTATATTCATTATATCCTTGAATATAGAGGGCACATTAGTCAGCCCAAAAGGCATTACTGTAAACTCGTAATGCCCGTACCTGGTTTGAAATGCTGTCTTTGGAATGTCTTCCTTCTTCACACACAACTGATGGTATCCAGACCGAAGGTCAATCTTTGAAAAGTATTGAGCTCCATGCAGTTGGTTAAATAAATCATCAATGCGAGGTAGGGGATACTTGTTCTTTATTGTTATAGCATTGATTTCCCTGTAATTGATACATAACCTCATAGATCCATCTTTCTTCTTAACAAAAAGGAAAAGGGCTCCCCATAGAGAAAAACTAGGTCAAATAAACCCCTTATTACTAAATTCCTCTAGTTGTTTCTTTAGTTCAACTAATTCCATAGTGGCCATTCTATAAGGGGTCTTCGATATAGGCCTTGATCCAGGAATTAAATCAATGGAAAACTCAACTTCTCGTTCTGGAGGATGTCCAGGTAAGTATTATAAAAATACATCTACATATTCTTTCACAATAGGTACATCCTCTATTTGAACATTCCTTTCCTCACCCACAGTCATTTCATTATCTTCCTCCCCAATAATTGAATTTAGTTGAGCTACTGGGGGTGGATATAGATAATAATTAGGTGGTGATGATTCCACTCTAAAGATAGGGTGTTCCTTATCATCATCATAAAAAATAGTAACCTTCTTCTTCTTACAATAAATTTTTGCATCGTGGTCTGAAATCCAATCCATACCGAGGATTATATCAAACTCAACCATAGGTATGATGATGAGATCAGCGGATAAAGAACATTTATGTGCTCTAATGGGGGCTGATTCACAAAACTTTGTTGCAATGATACTTTCCTTAGGAATTTTAACTGACAACTCCTTTGTTAAATCAAATTAGAAATATCTAATTTTCTTAGCAAACTGGGAAGATATGAAATAATGCGATGATCCAGAATCAAATAATGCATTTGCTAAACTTGAGGAAACCATTAAATTACCCGCCACCACGTCTTTCGGAGCTTCTACCTTAGTAATAGTGATAACATAATCTTGTCCTTGATCCCTTGGCATTTTCTGAGGTAAGTTCCCCTAACTCTTAGGAAATTAATTGGAATAATGTCCCATCTCTCTACAGATGTAGCATTGAACATCGGATATTCTACTGGTCGAATAATCACATGCAATGTCAATAACCACTTTCATAATGAGGAAATGTATAATGCCAGACATTCTGAAACGTTTTGTCAAGGCCTCGACCAAGACGTCTAAAATGATTAAGGCCTCGACCAAAACCATAAATCAAATTGGGAAAGGGCCTCGGCCAATTCCACGTCTAGTTGTCTCATGAGACCTACCGATGCATCGAGGAGCTATAGCGGGCTCTACCCGTCACTTATTAAGTCCAATACATTCCTCATATGAATAGGTTTAAAAATATCATAAACCATAACATAATCGTATCACATAAAACATGCATAAAGGAAACATAAAATTTCCACATTTCAATCACAAGATATCAATACAACACATTGATATAATAAAAATGCTTTCAAAACCATTTTCAATACCAAAATAAAAGAAAGTTAAAACTTTGTATTTATTTTTCATTAAAAAAAATGATGGCTTGTAGAGGAAGCCGAAACTCAAATAATGGTCACGGCGGCGGAGAAGTTGTTGTCGCCGCATAAGTACGGAAAGAAAAACATTCCCTTTTTGTCGTTTAGTAAAACGCTTCGTATAAAAAAGATTCCTTTTGAATAAACATAAAAGTCAAAGGGGTTTATACACCGTATAAAAGAAATTATGTATAAAACCAAATATGCCTCAATGAAAGGAGATTGAGACGAAGTCCTTAAAAAGATCATTTTTAAAATAAAAGAGATCTATTATGTGTATTCACTATAGGTACACATATAGAAATTAAATATACAAAATAGGACATAATAATATCATGACATAATTTGAAAGTAGGAGATTAACCCAAAGAATGGAAGTTGGGTTAAGAAATTCCCTTACCTCTTGTCTGACTTGACTAAACCGTTCTTTAACCTCCTGAATAATAAACTAGAGTTAATATATACCTTATTAAGAACCATTTTCAATTTCATTATCCTTATTATATCACTTATTACAATGATATTAACATTATGTAATTATTTAAGTTAATAACGGTTGTTTTGTCGATCTTTGGTACTTGAGTCAACAATAAACTTCTTATAATTACAAGTTGTTTATGTGGTAGAATATCCATTATATCCAGAATTATATTCATGATTTATATGTCATATATATCTTATATATCCAGTATATACATTCATTTATAATATTACGTAACATTTAGAGGTAAGAAATGAAATGCACCGTTCATGGAGACGGTAAGCCGTACGTACGCATGAACGCTACTTTCATTTCTATTTCGTATTTAATGTAACAAAATCATAATGATATAAATGTATAATATAATTCCAGTATAATATAGTGTATAATACCATTTACTCCATCCTTTATACATCCCACATATGGCATTAACGATTCAAATCACTTTGAGGGGGCGGTAGTCCGCACTTCCTAAAATGAAATTATCACGTTTTACCCATAATGGAAATCATAAAGTATGCCATAAATGAGAAATACAGAAGCATAAGTAAAACATAAACATATTATATATCATATATAAAAATAGTGACATCTTAATGGCCACCTTTGAAGGTGTTATATGGGTGTTGAACAATCATCGTTTCGTGAGGCAGAAATTCGCCATCCACAGAAACCGTATGTTCTTTAACCATTAGATGTAGGTGTGTGTAAGTTTAGCTCTAATAATTATTATAAAAACATACTAGTATATTTAGGATACTGGTTTTGTTACAAAAGAAATGAATAAAAAGAGTTTAGGGGGTTGGAGAAGAAAAATAAAACAAAACAACATTAGAGAAGACATTACCTCAAAATCGGGTAACTCTTTTTGATTTGAGCCAAAGGCTTCCTTGGGAAGAGTTCTGCCCAAAGTGAGGCTTCTAAGAGTAAGAGAGGGAAGTTGGGAGAGTATTTGGGCAGAGGTTGGCCGAGCCAAATGGCTTGATGGTGTGAATAAGGTGGGAGAGGTGGGGGCCTTTTATAAGTGGAGAGGAGGGGATCATTTGGAAAGATTGAAATGTTACATTATTACACAATGATTTTCGGATTCTAAAGGTCCCACACTTATATAATTAGTGTCTAAGTTGATAAGGGTTCGAAATCTACCCATCAAATAGTCTTTGGACAAGTGTAAGCCTTGGATTTTACATTATCTTTTCATTTTATTAAAATCGTTAAATAATGAGGTCATCGCTGCATCATAATGATGTCATAAATAATTTAATTTATTTAATGTCTAAAAATTATAAAAAAAATACTATGATGTAGGAAATCTTTTTATCTTTCTAATTAATATTTATAGTCAAAATTTGGACTTGTGTAACCCCACTTAAAAACTGTTTTAGTAAAACAACTCATGTTTGTGTCAATTTAATTTTAACATTAAATAAATATATATTAATGTCATTTTCCAACTAAAGTGGCTCCATGGGGTCCCCAAGTTGACCCATGGGTTTTCTTTGTCGGCCATGAATCATACAATAGGAGTAGGACAAGTGTCATGCTCATCTCATATTATTAAAACATTATTTGTACCTTAAACTACACTAATTACCTCTAATCGCGATTAAGAACTTAAAAGTTACTATTCACCAAAAAATTATTTTAATCTCATTGAACCAAATTTTACTTATTAATGACAACCATGTATGTCAGATTTTTGAAAATCAAAACACAGAATTGGTAATATTTCATTTAAACGAAAAATTAGTTATTTAACTACCACTTAGTGGTTTCACTATTCATCAAAAATTGAAGTTTTTCAGAACAAAGCCAAAATTTCACCCTAAGCTATAATTGATATTCTGAATTAAAAAATGATGTCTATTTTACAAAATTCCAAACATATAAGTTGCATTAATTAATTTTATAATTAATTCCCGTTGTTACGACAAATAGCGTGTTTTTAAGAAATAATTTATATCAAAAGATTGGCAATTGTTTATGTCCAATTTCAATGTTAAATTAATTCTAATGACCACCATTGGATAAAATGGTAAAAATATATTCTAATTATACTTTAAAACCACTAAATAGTATAATTTATCACAATAAATTATTTTGATTAAAAAAGTTGTTTTAAGTATTTTTCACTATTCATAAAAAATTGGAAGTTCTCAGAAAGTTACAAAAAGTTCAACTTAGGATAATTTCGATATTACGAATTCAAAAATGAAGTCCATTTTGAAATATAAAATTTCTATAATTTTAAAAAGTGGTTATTACTATTCATAATGGCTACTTTGATTAGTCGCGGTGTTTTAGAACTCGAAGTTGCGTACAATGCAAGCTATTGCATTATTGAATGAGAAGCGTATCGTGGAAGCTCGGGGTGTTACATTCTCCCCTCCTTCAATAAATTGCGTCCTCGCAATTTGAAATTTTTCTTTGAAAATAAAAGGTTGAAAAGAGAAAATACCTTTGAGGAAAACCCAGATCGAAAATAAGGATAATAAATATATAACATTAAAAGAAAGCAAGATAAGTACAAAGGTCACCCGATATAGCCCATTCTAGGATTCTATGAAAATATGGATATGGAGGAGAAACAAACCATCAAGGTCTGATGGAGAGTTATAGAAAACAGGATTAGGAGAAAGTTTAACCACAAGAAAATCACAAACTTGTGATTGGTTAAACGATCATTGAATCCCCAGTTGGAAAAGTTAACCGACAACATTTTTGTTTTAAGTTACCTTTTATAATGTTGAGGAATTTATTTAGGAGATTTACTAAGAACGTAAGGGAATATACATACTTGTTATGTATACTTTCATTCGTTAATAAATTTTTACCACAAACCCAAATTTTACTCCAAATGGTAACATAACTCAAAAATATTCTATTTATCCTAATTGTATAAGGTTCCAAATGTTAAAACATACCATTTAGATTAGTAAAACTATTCTGTAAAAACCAGGGACTTCCTATAGGCTAGTGGTAGGAAATAAAGGCTTGTCGCACTATGGTTGTGGGTTCGATTCCTGCAGCATTGTCCGACGCGACGGGTTATTCCCCACCCTGCAGGTTGTCCTTTTCCTAAAACTATAGTATTATAATATTCCAAAAATAATCTTCATAAATGATTTAACCTTAAACAATACTATCCATGGTTCAACTTAATCCATTCCAAACTTAATAGTTATCCAAAATACCTCCATCCAGACTTTCTCTAAAAGGTCTCTAAATTCCAAAATCAATTGTAACATCAGATTCCCCAAACAAAGAAAAGTTTCTCTTATTGTCACATACTAAAAATATGATTACCTTAATCATATTAAAACCTTACTGAAATCAAAAAGTACTGTAGTACAATCTTTATATATATCACATTATTCTTATAACCAGAATATAATCCTTGAGTCCAAAAGCACCAATACATTAATTATTCTGCTTCAACTGTAGTCACAGCATAAGATTGGCCTTGATCCCTTGGCCTTTTCTGGGGTAAGTTTCCTTGACGCTTAGGACATTCATTTGCATAATGCCCCATTTCCCTAAAATTGTAGCATTCAAATTTGACAGCCTCTTTCTTTCCCTTGCAATCACGAGCCTGGTAACCCTTTTCTCCACATTTATAACAAACTCCCATTCCTTTTAGGCACGTACCAGGGTGATTCTTCCCACAATTATCACATAATGGAAAATCCTTCTTTCCCTTTTTCCCTTTATCTGTCTCTTCTTCCACCGTTCTCTTCTTCTCTTTCTTTACTTTGTTGTCATAAGACTTAGAGAATTCATTTTCAGTCTTGATAGCACACGAGACAATATCTTCGTATGATGAGAAGGATTGTGATACTAAAGATTGACAGAGAAATGATTTTAACCCATCAAAGAAATGATCAATCTTACTCCTTGGGTTACGTATATAATCGGCAGCATGCCTCGCTAACCTTGTAAAGTTAGCCTCATACTTTGCGACATTCTCATCCTCCTTCTGCCTCAGACTCAGAAATTGCCTTTCCATATCTGCTCGATGGTCACGAGGAAAGTATTTTTCTAAGAAAAGCTCTTTGAACTCCCTCCATTCCATATTCGATACGTCATCATCTTCCTTCATGTTTTGAATCAATGACCACCATTGATCATCATCTCCAGTGAGGCGGTAAACTGCCATGATAACGTTTTCCCTTTCACTGCTCCCCAAAGCCTGAAATATTTTCTCTAGGGAATTTATCCATTGCTCGGCTACTAAGGAATTTGTACTCCCATTGAACATTGGTGGTTGTTGCCTCATGAATCGATCTAACATTGATCCTCTACGCTGTGGATCAGGGTGCTCCATACGGGTAAGGTTATTATTCATAACCTGAGTAAGTTGTTCCAGTATGGTGATTAGCTGATCGGCACCAGTTGAATCACCAGCCCCACTATAATTATATTGAGCAGGAGGGTAATCCCTACATGGAGTGCGTGCATTGATACGGTTTCCATTTCTTCGACTAGGCACCATTTCTAAACAATGGCATAAACTAGATGAGTTTATGAATCAAAATACATAATCCCATACTTAAAAAACACTTAACATAAATTGAACTATTTATGGATATAATCCATAATCATAAAAATGTTTTCTTTGAGGAAGTATATACTCATAAAACCTTCAAAATTATTTGTAATGAAAATGAGAGTTATCCTAAGCATATCCCCCGGGAGTGTCGTAACCAAGAGTACAGTAAGGCCCGTTGTCGTGCACCAGTTCCCGTTCGAGTCTAGCTCAAAGCGGTGTTTTCGAGTTTTATCCCTAGGAACATCTGTGCCAGAGCCGCCTCTACCTGCTCGTATCCAGACAGGGATGTATTTCTCGGAAAACTCACAAAATCTCTACAATACCAAAATTCTAGGAAGTTCTTCTATACTAATCCTCAAAGTTCATCTTAGGTCTACGTGCTCTAATCAGAGTTTATCTAAATCTAGCTTCCAAGGTTTGTACTAAAATTCCTATGATACCAACTGTAACTCCCCGACCCCAGCTAACCGGAGTCGGTGCATTACTTCGTAACATTGGCATGATCACAAAAGATCAAGTCTCGAAAGACCGATTAGTTTAGTAGCCTTGGAAACACTAGATACATTCATAAATGTTACATTACATCATAAAGTGAAAATCTACAATAACAAAGTCTCCATATTCCACACTCATATCCTCTTCTGACTATCCCTATAGGTCATTCATAAAATACTTCTTCACATCCTGGAAAATATTAAAACATTGAAAGGGGTGAGCTCAGATGCTCAGTAAGGATAACAATATTACGGAAGCTTTCATCAATAAACATAAACATTTGAGGCAATGTATAACTAAAACAAAAGCCTTTTAAACTTGAACTTCAACATAATATGGCAAAAGTAAAATGAGATAATGCCATTCACTTCTTCACATGGATATTCTACTGGTCGAATAATCACATGCAATGTCAATAACCACTTTCATAATGAGGAAATGTATAATGCCAGACATTCTGAAACGTTTTGTCAAGGCCTCGACCAAGACGTCTAAAATGATTAAGGCCTCGGCCAAAACCATAAATCAAATTGGGAAAGGTCCTCGGCCAATTCCACGTCTAGTTGTCTCATGAGACCTACCGATGCATCGAGGAGCTATAGCGGGCTCCACCCGTCACTTATTAAGTCCAATACATTCCTCATATGAATAGGTTTAAAAATATCATAAACCATAACATAATCGTATCACATAAAACATGCATAAAGGAAACATAACATTTCCACATTTCAATCACAAGATATCAATACAACACATTGATATAATAAAAACACTTTCAAAACCATTTTCAATACAAAAATAAAAGAAAGTTAAAACTTTGTATTTATTTTTCATTAAAAAAATGATGGCTTGTAGAGAAAGCCGAAACTCAAATAATGGTCACGGCGGTGGAGAAGTTGTTGTCACCGCATAAGTACGGAAAGAAAAATATTCCCTTTTTGTCGTTTAGTAAAACGCTTCGTATAAAAAAGATTCCTTTTGAATAAACGTAAAAGTCAAAGGGGTTTATACACCGTATAAAAGAAATTATGTATAAAACCAGATATGCCTCAATGAAAGGAGATTGAGACGAAGTCCTTAAAAAGATAATTTTTAAAATAAAAGAGATATATTATGTGTATTCACTATAGGTACACATATAGAAATTAAATATACAAAATAGGACATAATAATATCATGACATAATTTGAAAGTAGGAGATTAACCCAAAGAATGGAAGTTGGGTTAAGAAATTCCCTTACCTCTTGTCTGACTTGACTCAACCATTATTTAACCTCCTGAATAATAAACTAGAGTTAATATATACCTTATTAAGAACCATTTTCAATTTCATTATCCTTATTATATCACTTATTACAATGATATGAACATTATGTAATTATTTAAGTTAATAACGGTTGTTTTGTCGATCTTTGGTACTTGAGTCAACAATAAACTTCTTATAATTACAAGTTGTTTATGTGGTAGAATATCCATTATCTCCAGAATTATATTCATGATTTATATGTCATATATATCTTATATATCCAGTATATACATTCATTTATAATATTACGTAACATTTAGAGGTAAGAAATGAAATGCACCGTTCATGGAGACGGTAAGCCGTACGTACGCATGAACGCTACTTTCATTTCTATTTCGTATTTAATGTAACAAAATAATAATGATATAAATGTATAATATAATTCCAGTATAATATAGTGTATAATACCATTTACTCCATCCTTTATACATCCCACATATGGCATTAACGATTCAAATCACTTTGAGGGGGCGGTAGTCCGCACTTCCTAAAATGAAATTATCGCATTTTACCCATAATGGAAATCATAAAGTATGCCATAAATGAGAAATACAGAAGCATAAGTAAAACATAAACATATTATATATCATATATAAAAATAGTGACATCTTAATGGCCACCTTTGAAGGTGTTATATGAGTGTTGAACAATCATCGTTTCGTGAGGCAGAAATTCGCCATCCACAGAAACCGTATGTTATTTAACCATTAGATGTAGGTGTGTGTAAGTGTAGCTCGAATCCTTATTATAACAACATCCTAGTATATTTAGGATACTGGTTTTGTTACAAAATAACTGAATAAAAAGAGTTTAGGGGGTTGGAGAAGAAAAATAAAACAAAACAACATTAGAGAAGACATTACCTCAAAATCGGGTAACTCTTTTTGATTTGAGCCAAAGGCTTCCTTGGGAAGAGTTCTTCCCAAAGTGAGGCTTCTAGTAGTAAGAGGGGGAAGTTGGGAGAGTATTTGGGCAGAGGTTGGCCGAGCCAAATGGCTTGATGGTGTGAATAAGGTGGGAGAGGTGGGGTCCTTTTATAAGTGGAGAGGAGGGGCTCTTTTGGAAAGATTGAAATGTTACATTATTACACAATGCTTTTCGGATTCTAAAGGCCCCAAACTTATATAATTCGTGTCTAAGGTGATAAGGGTTCGAAATCTACCCATCCAATAGTCTTTTTACAAGTGTAAGCCTTGGATTTTACATTATCGTTTCATTTTATTAAAATCGTTAAATAATGAGGTTATCGCTGCATCATAATTATGTCATAAATAATTTAATTTATTTAATGTCTAAAAATTATAAAAAAAATACTATGATGTAGAAAATCTTTTTAGCTTTCTAATTAATATTTATAGTCAAAATTTGGACTTGTGTAACCCCACTTAAAAACTGTTTTAGTAAAACAACTCATGTTTGTGTCAATTTAATTTTAACATTAAATAAATATATATTAATGTCATTTTCCAACTAAAGTGGCTCCATGGGGTCCCCAAGTTGACCCATGGGTTTTCTTGGTCTTCCATGACTCATACAATAGGTGTAGGACAAGTTTCATGCTCATCTCATATTATTAAAACATTATTTGTACCTTAAACTACACTAATTACCTCTAATCGCGATTAAGAACTTAAAAGTTACTATTCACCAAAAAATTATTTTAAACTCATTGAACCACATTTTACTTCTTAATGACAACCATGTATGTCGGATTTTTGAAAATCAAAACACAGAATTGGTAATATTTCATTTAAAGGAAAAATCAGTTATTTAACTACCACTTAGTGGTTTCACTATTCATCAAAAATTGAAGTTTTTCAGAACAAAGCCAAAATTTCACCCTAAGCTATAATTGATATTCCGAATTCAAAAATGATGTCTATTTTACAAAATTCCAAACATATAAGTTGCATTAATTAATTTTATAATTAATTCCCGTTGTTAAGACAAATAGCGTGTTTTTAAGAAACAATTTATATCAAAAGATTGACAATTGTTTATGTCCAATTTCATTGTTAAATTAATTCTAATGACCACCATTGGATAAAATGGTAAAAATATATTCTAATTATACTTTAAAACCACTAAATAGTATAATTTATCACAATAAATTATTTTGATTAAAAAAGTTGTTTTAATTATTTTTCACTATTCATAAAAAATTGGAAGTTCTCAGAAAGTTACAAAAAGTTCAACTTAGGATAATTTCGATATTACGAATTCAAAAATGAAGTCCATTTTGAAATATAAAATTTCTATAATTTTAAAAAGTGGTTATTACTATTCATAACGGCTACTTTGATTAGTCGCGGTGTTTTAGAACTCGAAGTTGCGTACAATGCAAGCTATTGCATTATTGAATGAGAAGCGTATCGTGGAAGCTCGGGGTGTTACATTCTCCCCTCCTTCAATAAATTGAGTCCTCACAATTTGAAATTTTTCTTTGAAAATAAAAGGTTGAAAAGAGAAAATACCTTTGAGGAAAACCCACATCAGAAATAAGGATAATAAATATATAACATTAAAAGAAAGCAAGATAAGTACAAAGGTCACCCGATATAGCCCATTCTAGGATTCTATGAAAATATGGATATGGAGGAGAAACAAACCATCAAGGTCTGATGGAGAGTTATAGAAAACAGGATTAGGAGAAAGTTTAACCACAAGAAAATCACAAACTTGTGATTGGTTAAACGATCATTGAATCCCCAGTTGGAAAAGTTAACCGACAACATTTTTGTTTTAAGTTACCTTTTATAATGTTGAGGAATTTATTTAGGAGATTTACTAAGAACGTAAGGGAATATACATACTTGTTATGTATACTTTCATTCGTTAATAAATTTTTACCACAAACCCAACTTTTACTCCAAATGGTAACATAACTCAAAAATATTCTATTTATCCTAATTGTATAAGGTTCCAAATGTTAACACATACCATTTAGATTAGTAAAACTATTCTGTAAAAACCAGGGACTTCCTGTAGGCTAGTGGTAGGAAATAAAGGCTTGTCGCACTATGGTTGTGGGTTCGATTCCTGCAGCTTTGTCCGACGCGACGGGTTATTCCCCACCCTATAGGTTGTCCTTTTCCTAAAACTATAGTATTATAATATTCCAAAAATAATCTTCAGAAATGCTTTAACCTTAAACAATACTATCCATGGTTCAACTTAATCCATTCCAACCTTAATAGTTATCCAAAATACCTCCATCCAGACTTTCTCTAAAAGGTCTCTAATTTCCAAAATCAATTGTAACATCAGATTCCCCAAACAAAGAAAAGTTTCTCTTATTGTCACATACTAAAAATATGATTACATTAATCATATTAAAACCTTACTGAAATCAAAAAGTACTGTAGTACAATCTTTATATATATCACATTATTCTTATAACCAGAATATAATCCTTGAGTCCAAAAGCACCAATACATTAATTATTCTGCTTCAACTGTAGTCACAGCATAAGATTGGCCTTGATCCCTTGGCCTTTTCTGAGGTATGTTTCCTTGACGCTTAGGACATTCATTTGCATAATGCCCCATTTCCCTACAATTGTAGCATTCAACTTTGACAGCCTCTTTCTTTCCCTTGCAATCACGAGCCTGGTGACCCTTTTCTCCACATTTATAACAAACTCCCATTCCTTTTAGGCACGTAACAGGGTGATTCTTCCCACAATTATCACATAATGGAAAATCCTTCTTTAACTTTTTCCCTTTATCTGTCTCTTCTTCCACCGTTCTCTTCTTCTCTTTCTTTACTTTGTTGTCATAAGACTTAGAGAATTCATTTTCAGTCTTGATAGCACACGAGACAATATCTTCGTATGATGAGAAGGATTGTGATACTAAAGATCGATGGAGAAATGGTTTTAACCCATCAAAGAAACGATCAATCATACTCCTTGGGTTACGTATATAATCGGCATCATGCCTCGCTAACCTTGTAAAGTTAGCCTCATACTTTGCGACATTCTCATCCTCCTTCTGCCTCAGACTCAGAAATTGCCTTTCCATATCTGCTCGATGGTCACGAGGAAAGTATTTTTCTAAGAAAAGCTCTTTGAACTCCCTCCATTCCATATTCGATACGTTATCATCTTCCTTCATGTTTTGAATCAATGACCACCATTGATCATCATCTCCAGTGAGGCGGTAAACTGCCATGATAATGTTTTCCCTTTCACTGCTCCCCAAAGCCTGAAATATTTTCTCTAGGGAATTTATCTATTGCTCGGCTACTAAGGATTTTGTACTCCCATTGAACGTTGGTGGTTGTTGCCTCATGAATCGATCTAACATTGATCCTCTACGCTGTGGATCAGGGTGCTCCATACGGGTAAGGTTATTATTCATAACCTGAGTAAGTTGTCCCAGTATGGTGATTAGCTGATCGGCACCAGTTGCATCACCAGCCCCACTATAATTATATTGAGCAGGAGGGCAATCCCTACATGGAGTGCGTGCATTGATACGGTTTCCATTTCTTGCACTAGGCGCCATTTCTAAACAATGGCATAAAATATATCAGTTTATGAATCAAAATACATAATCCCATACTTAAAAAACACTTAACATAAATTGAACTATTTATGGATATAATCCATAATCATAAAAATGTTTTCTTTGAGGAAGTATATACTCATAAAACCTTCAAAATTATTTGTAATGAAAATGAGAGTTATCCTAAGCATATCCCCCGGGAGTGTCGTAACCAAGAGTGCAGCAAGGCCCGTTGTCGTGCACCAGTTCCTGTTCGAGTCTAGCTCAAAGCGGTGTTTTCGGGTTTTATCCCTAGGAACATCTGTGCCAGAGCCACCTCTACCTGCTCGTATCCAGACAGAGATGTATTGCTCGGAAAACTCACAAAATCTCTACAACACCAAAATTCTAGGAAGTTCTTCTATACTAATCCTCAAAGTTCATCTTAGGTCTACGTGCTCTAATCAGAGTTTATCTAAATCTAGCTTCCAAGGTTTGTACTAAACTTCCTATGATACCAACTGTAACTTCCCGACCCCAGCTAACCGGAGTCGGTGCATTACTTCGTAACATTGGCATGATCACAAAAGATCAAGTCTCGAAAGACCGATTAGTTTAGTAGCCTTGGAAACACTAGATACATTCATAAATGTTACATTACATCATAAAGTGAAAATATACAATAACAAAGTCTCCATAGTCCACACTCATATCCTCTTCTGACTATCCCTGTAGGTCATTCATAAAATACTTCTTCACATCCTGGAAAATATTAAAACATTGAAAGGGGTGAGCTCAGATGCTCAGTAAGGATAAAAATATTGCGGAAGCTTTCATCAATAAACATAAACATTTGAGGCAATGTATAACTAAAACAAAAGCCTTTTAAACTTGAACTTCAACATAATATGGCAAAAGTAAAATGAGATAATGCCATTCACTTCTTCACATGGATATTCTACTGGTCAAATAATCACATGCAATGTCAATAACCACTTTCATAATGAGGAAATGTATAATGCCAGACATTCTGAAACGTTTTGTCAAGGCCTCGGCCAAGACGTCTAAAATGATTAAGGCCTCGGCCAAAACCATAAATCAAATTGGGAAAGGGCCTCGGCCAATTCCACGTCTAGTTGTCTCATGAGACCTACCGATGCATCGAGGAGCTATAGCGGGCTCCACCCGTCACTTATTAAGTCCAATACATTCCTCATATGAATAGGTTTAAAAATATCATAAACCATAACATAATCGTATCACATAAAACATGCATAAAGGAAACATAACATTTCCACATTTCAATCACAAGATATCAATACAACACATTGATATAATAAAAACGCTTTCAAAACCATTTTCAATACCAAAATAAAAGAAAGTTAAAACTTTGTATTTATTTTTCATTAAAAAAATGATGGCTTGTAGAGGAAGCCGAAACTCAAATAATGGTCACGGCGGCGGAGAAGTTGTTGTCGCCGCATAAGTACGGAAAGAAAAACAGTCCCTTTTTGTCGTTTCGTAAAATGCTTTGTATAAAAAAGATTCCTTTTGAATAAACGTAAAAGTCAAAGGGGTTTATACACCGTATAAAAGAAATTATGTATAAAACCAAATATGCCTCAATGAAAGGAGATTGAGACGAAGTCCTTAAAAAGATCATTTTTAAAATAAAAGAGATCTATTATGTGTATTCACTATAGGTACACATATAGAAATTAAATATACAAAATATGACATAATAATATCATGACATAATTTGAAAGTAGGAGATTAACCCAAAGAATGGAAGTTGGGTTAAGAAATTCCCTTACCTCTTGTCTGACTTGACTCAACCGTTCTTTAACCTCCTGAATAATAAACTAGAGTTAATATATACCTTATTAAGAACCATTTTCAATTTCATTATCTTTATTATATCACTTATTACAATGATATGAACATTATGTAATTATTTAAGTTAATAACGGTTGTTTTGTCGATCTTTGGTACTTGAGTCAACAATAAAATTCTTATAATTACAAGTTGTTTATGTGGTAGAATATCCATTATCTCCAGAATTATATTCATGATTTATATGTCATATATATCTTATATATCCAGTATATACATTCATTTATAATATTACGTAACATTTAGAGGTAAGAAATGAAATGCACCGTTCATGGAGACGGTAAGCCGTACGTACGCATGAACGCTACTTTCATTTCTATTTCGTATTTAATGTTACAAAATCATAATGATATAGATGTATAATATAATTCCAGTATAATATAGTGTATAATACCATTTACTCCATCCTTTATACATCCCACATATGGCATTAACGATTCAAATCACTTTGAGGGGGCGGTAGTCCGCACTTCCTAAAATGAAATTATCGCGTTTTACCCATAATGGAAATCATAAAGTATGCCATAAATGAGAAATACAGAAGCATAAGTAAAACATAAACATATTATATATCATATATAAAAATAGTGACATCTTAATGGCCACCTTTGAAGGTGTTATATGAGTGTTGAACAATCATCGTTTCGTGAGGCAGAAATTCGCCATCCACAGAAACCGTATGTTCTTTAAATATTATATGTAGGTGTGTGTAAGTGTAGCTCGAATCCTTATTATAACAACATCCTAGTATATTTAGGATACTGGTTTTGTTACAAAATAAATGAATAGAAAGAGTTTAGGGGGTTGGAGAAGAAAAATAAAACAAAACAACATTAGAGAAGACATTACCTCAAAATCGGGTAACTCTTTTTGATTTGAGACAAAGGATTCCTTGGGAAGAGTTCTTCCCAAAGTGAGGCTTCTAGGAGTAATAGGGGGAAGTTGGTAGAGTATTTGGGCAGAGTTTGGCCGATCCAAATGGCTTGATGGTGTGAATAAGGTGGGAGAGGTGGGGGCCTTTTATAAGTGGAGAGGAGGGGCTCTTTTGGAAAGATTGAAATGTTACATTATTACAAAATGATTTTCGGATTCTAAAGGTCCCACACTTATATAATTCGTGTATAAGGTGATAAGGGTTCGAAATATACCCAACCAATAGTCTTTGGACAAGTGTAAGCCTTGGATTTTACATTATCTTTTCATTTTATTAAAATTGTTAAATAATGAGGTTATCGCTGAATCATAATGATGTCATAAATAATTTAATTTATTTAATGACTAAAAATTATAAAAAAAATACTATGATGTAGGAAATCTTTTTAGCTTTCTAATTAATATTTATAGTCAAAATTTGGACTTGTGTAACCCCACTTAAAAACTGTTTTAGTAAAACAGCTCATGTTTGTGTCAATTTAATTTTAACATTAAATAAATATATATTAATGTCATTTTCCAACTAAAGTGGCTCCATGGGGTCCCCAAGTTGACCCATGGGTTGTCTTGGTCTGCCATGACTCATCCAATAGGAGTAGGAAAAGTGTCATGCTCATCTCATATTATTAAAACATTATTTGTACCTTAAACTACACTAATTACCTCTAATCGCGATTAAGAACTTAAAAGTTACTATTCACCAAAAAATTATTTTAATCTCATTGAACCACATTTTACTTCTTAATGAAAACCATGTATGTCGGATTTTTGAAAATCAAAACACAGAATTGGTAATATTTCATTTAAATGAAAAATCAGTTATTTAACTACCACTTAGTGGTTTCACTATTCATCAAAAATTGAAGTTTTTCAGAACAAAGCCAAAATTTCACCCTAAGCTATAATTGATATTAAGAATTCAAAAATGATGTCTATTTTACAAAATTCCAAAAATATAAGTTGCATTAATTAATTTTATAATTAATTCCCGTTGTTACGACAAATAGCGTGTTTTTAAGAAACAATTTATATCAAAAGATTGGCAATTGTTTATGTCCAATTTCAATGTTAAATTAATTCTAATGACCACCATTGGATAAAATGGTAAAAATATATTCTAATTATACTTTAAAACCACTAAATAGTATAATTTATCACAATAAATTATTTTGATTAAAAAAGTTGTTTTAAGTATTTTTCACTATTCATAAAAAATTGGAAGTTCTCAGAAAGTTACAAAAAGTTCAACTTAGGATAATTTCGATATTACGAATTCAAAAATGAAGTCCATTTTGAAATATAAAATTTCTATAATTTTAAAAAGTGGTTATTACTATTCATAACGGCTACTTTGATTAGTCGCGGTGTTTTAGAACTCGAAGTTGCGTACAATGCAAGCTATTGCATTATTGAATGAGAAGCGTATCGTGGAAGCTCGGGGTGTTACATTCTCCCCTCCTTCAATAAATTGCGTCCTCACAATTTGAAATTTTTCTTTGAAAATAAAAGGTTGAAAAGAGAAAATACCTTTGAGGAAAACCCACATCAGAAATAAGGATAATAAATATATAACATTAAAAGAAAGCAAGATAAGTACAAAGGTCACCCGATATAGCCCATTCTAGGATTCTATGAAAATATGGATATGGAGGAGAAACAAACCATCAAGGTCTGATGGAGAGTTATAGAAAACAGGATTAGGAGAAAGTTTAACCACAAGAAAATCACAAACTTGTGATTGGTTAAACGATCATTGAATCCCCAGTTGGAAAAGTTAACCGACAACATTTTTGTTTTAAGTTACCTTTTATAATGTTGAGGAATTTATTTAGGAGATTTACTAAGAACGTAAGGGAATATACATACTTGTTATGTATACTTTCATTCGTTAATAAATTTTTACCACAAACCCAACTTTTACTCCAAATGGTAACATAACTCAAAAATATTCTATTTATCCTAATTGTATAAGGTTCCAAATGTTAACACATACCATTTAGATTAGTAAAACTATTCTGTAAAAACCAGGGACTTCCTGTAGGCTAGTGGTAGGAAATAAAGGCTTGTCGCACTATGGTTGTGGGTTCGATTCCTGCAGCTTTGTCCGAAGCGACGGGTTATTCCCCACCCTGCAGGTTGTCCTTTTCCTAAAACTATAGTATTATAATATTCCAAAAATAATATTCAGAAATGCTTTAACCTTAAACAATACTATCCATGGTTCAACTTAATCCATTCCAACCTTAATAGTTATCCAAAATACCTCCATCCAGACTTTCTCTAAAAGGTCTCTAAATTCCAAAATCAATTGTAACATCAGATTCCCCAAACAAAGAAAAGTTTCTCTTATTGTCACATACTAAAAATATGATTACCTTAATCATATTAAAACCTTACTAAAATCAAAAAGTACTGCAGTACAATATTTATATATATCACATTATTCTTATAACCAGAATATAATCCTTGAGTCCAAAAGCACCAATACATTAATTATTCTGCTTCAACTGTAGTCACAACATAAGATTGGCCTCGATCCCTTGGCCTTTTCTGAGGTAAGTTTCCTTGACGCTTAGGACATTCATTTGCATAATGCCCCATTTCCCTACAATTGTAGCATTCAACTTTGACAGCCTCTTTCTTTCCCTTGAAATCACGAGCCTGGTGACCCTTTTATCCACATTTATAACAAACTCCCATTCCTTTTAGGCACGTACCAGGGTGATTCTTCCCACAATTATCACATAATGGAAAATCCTTCTTTCCCTTTTTCCCTTTATCTTTCTGTTCTTCCACCGTTCTCTTCTTCTCTTTCTTTACTTTGTTGTCATAAGACTTAGAGAATTCATTTTTAGTCTTGATAGCACACGAGACAATATCTTCGTATGATGAGAAGGATTGTGATACTAAAGATCGACGGAGAAATTGTTTTAACCCATCAAAGAAATGATCAATCTTACTCCTTGGGTTACGTATATAATCGGCAGCATGCCTCGCTAACCTTGTAAAGTTAGCCTCATACTTTGCGACATTATCATCCTCCTTCTGCCTCAGACTCAGAAATTGCCTTTCCATATCTGCTCGATGGTCACGAGGAAAGTATTTTTCTAAGAAAAGCTCTTTGAACTCCCTCCATTCCATATTCGATACGTCATCATCTTCCTTCATGTTTTGAATCAATGACCACCATTGATCAGTATCTCCAGTGAGGCGGTAAACTGCCATGATAAGGTTTTCCCTTTCACTGCTCCCCAAAGCCTGAAATATTTTCTCTAGGGAATTTATCCATTGCTCGGCTACTAAGGAATTTGTACTCCCATTGAACGTTGGTGGTTGTTGTCTCATGAATCGATCTAACATTGATCCTCTACGCTGTGGATCAGGGTGCTCCATACGGGTAAGGTTATTATTCATAACCGGAGTAAGTTGTCCCAGTATGGTGATTAGCTGATCGACACCAGTTGCATCACTAGCCCCACTATAATTATATTGAGCAGGAGGGCAATCCCTACATGGAGTGCATTCATTGATACGGTTTCCATTTCTTCCACTTGGCGCCATTTCTAATCAATGGCATAAACTAGATCAGTTTATGAATCAAAATACATAATCCCATACTTAAAAAACACTTAACATAAATTGAACTATTTATGGATATAATCCATAATCATAAAAATGTTTTCTTTGAGGAAGTATATACTCATAAAACCTTCAAAATTATTTGTAATGAAAATGAGAGTTATCCTAAGCATATCCCCCAGGAGTGTCGTAACCAAGAGTGCAGCAAGGCCCGTTGTCGTGCACCAGTTCCCGTTCGAGTCTAGCTCAAAGCGGTGTTTTCGGGTTTTATCCCTAGGAACATCTGTGCCAGAGCCGCCTCTACCTGCTCGTATCCAGACAGAGATGTATTTCTCGGAAAACTCACAAAATCTCTACAATACCAAAATTCTAGGAAGTTCTTCTATACTAATCCTCAAAGTTCATCTTAGGTCTACCTGCTCTAATCAGAGTTTATCTAAATCTAGCTTCCAAGGTTTGTACTAAACTTCCTATGATACCAACTGTAACTCCCCGACCCCAGCTAACCGGAGTCGGTGCATTACTTCGTAACATTGGAATGATCACAAAAGATCAAGTCTCGAAAGACCGATTAGTTTAGTATCCTTGGAAACACTAGATACATTCATAAATGTTACATTACATCATAAAGTGAAAATCTACAATAACAAAGTCTCCATAGTCCACACTCATATCCTCTTCTGACTATCCCTATAGGTCATTCATAAAATACTTCTTCACCTCCTGGAAAATATTAAAACATTGAAAGGGGTGAGCTCAGATGCTCAGTAAGGATAACAATATTGCAGAAGCTTTCATCAATAAACATAAACATTTGAGGCAATGTATAACTAAAACAAAAGCCTTTTAAACTTGAACTTCAACATAATATGGCAAAATTAAAATGAGATAATGCCATTCACTTCTTCACATGGATATTCTACTGGTCTAATAATCACATGCAATGTCAATAACCACTTTCATAATGAGGAAATGTATAATGCCATACATTCTGAAACGTTTTGTCAAGGCCTCGGCCAAGACGTCTAAAATGATTAAGGCCGCGGCCAAAACCATAAATCAAATTGGGAAAGGGCCTCGGCCAATTCCACGTCTAGTTGTCTCATGAGACCTACCGATGCATCGAGGAGCTATAGTGGGCTCCACCCGTCACTTATTAAGTCCAATACATTCCTCATATGAATATGTTTAAAAATATCATAAACCATAACATAATCGTATCACATAAAACATGCATAAAGGAAACATAACATTTCCACATTTCAATCACAAGATATCAATACAACACATTGATATAATAAAAACACTTTCAAAACCATTTTCAATACCAAAATAAAAGAAAGTTAAAACTTTGTATTTATTTTTCATTAAAAAAATGATGGCTTGTAGAGGAAGTCGAAACTCAAATAATGGTCACGGCGGCGGAGAAGTTGTTGTCGCCGCATAAGTACGGAAAGAAAAACATTCCCTTTTTGTCATTTAGTAAAACGCTTCGTATAAAAAAGATTCCTTTTGAATAAACGTAAAAGTCAAAGGGGTTTATACACCGTATAAAAGAAATTATGTATAAAACCAAATATGCCTCAATGAAAGGAGATTGAGACGAAGTCCTTGAAAAGATCATTTTTAAAATAAAAGAGATATATTATGTGTATTCACTATAGGTACACATATAGAAATTAAATATACAAAATAGGACATAATAATATCATGACATAATTTGAAAGTAGGAGATTAACCCAAAGAATGGAAGTTGGGTTAAGAAATTCCCTTACCTCTTGTCTGACTTGACTCAACCGTTCTTTAACCTCCTGAATAATAAACTAGAGTTAATATATACCTTATTAAGAACCATTTTCAATTTCATTATCCTTATTATATCACTTATTACAATGATATGAACATTATGTAATTATTTAAGTTAATAACGGTTGTTTTGTCGATCTTTGGTACTTGAGTCAACAATAAACTTCTTATAATTACAAGTTGTTTATGTGGTAGAATATCCATTATCTCCAGAATTATATTCATGATTTATATGTCATATATATATTATATATCCAGTATATACATTCATTTATAATATTACGTAACATTTAGAGGTAAGAAATGAAATGCACCGTTCATGGAGACGGTAAGCCGTACGTACGCATGAACGCTACTTTCATTTCTATTTCGTATTTAATGTAACAAAATCATAATGATATAAATGTATAATATAATTCCAGTATAATATAGTGTATAATACCATTTACTCCATCCTTTATACATCCCACATATGACATTAACGATTCAAATCACTTTGAGGGGGAGGTAGTCCGCACTTCCTAAAATGAAATTATCGCGTTTTACCCATAATGGAAATCATAAAGTATGCCGTAAATGAGAAATAAAGAAGCATAAGTAAAACATAAACATATTATATATCATATATAAAAATAGTGACATCTTAATGGCCACCTTTGAAGGTGTTATATGAGTGTTGAACAATCATCGTTTCGTGAGGCAGAAATTCGCCATCCACAGAAACCGTATGTTCTTTAACCATTAGATGTAGGTGTGTGTAAGTGTAGCTCTAATCCTTATTATAACAACATCCTAGTATATTTAGGATACTGGTGTTGTTACAAAAGAAATTAATAAAAAGATTTTAGGGGGTTGGAGAAGAAAAATAAAACAAAACAACATTAGAGAAGACATTACCTCAAAATCGGGTAACTCTTTTTGATTTGAGCCAAAGGCTTCCTTGGGAAGAGTTCTGCCCAAAGTGAGTCTTCTAGGAGTAATAGGGGGAAGTTGGGAGAGTATTTGGGCAGAGTTTGTCCGAGACAAATGGCTTGATAGTGTGAATAAGGTGGGAGAGGTGGGGGCCTTTTATAAGTGGAGAGGAGGGGCTCTTTTGGAAAGATTGAAATGTTACATTATTACACAATGCTTTTCGGATTATAAAGGTCCCACACTTATATAATTAGTGTCTAAGGTGATAAGGGTTCGAAATATACCCATCCAATAGTCTTTGGACAAGTGTAAGCCTTGTATTTTACATTATCTTTTCATTTTATTAAAATCGTTAAATAATGAGGTCATCGCTGCATCATAATGATGTCATAAATAATTTAATTTATTTAATTTCTAAAAATTATAAAAATAATACTATGAGGTAGGAAATATTTTTAGCTTTCTAATGAATATTTATAGTCAAAATTTTGACTTGTTTAACCCCACCTAAAAACTGTTTTAGTAAAACAACTCATGTTTGTGTCAATTTAATTTTAACATTAAATAAATATATATTAATGTCATTTTCCAACTAAAGTGGCTCCATGGGGTCCCCAAGTTGACCCATGGGTTGAATTGGTCGACCATGACTCATACAATAGGAGTAGGACAAGTGTCATGCTCATCTCATATTATTAAAACATTATTTGTACCTTAAACTACACTAATTACCTCTAATCACGATTATGAACTTAAAAGTTACTATTCACCAAAAAATTATTTTAATCTCATTGAACCACATTTTACTTCTTAATGAAAACCATGTATGCCAGATTTTTGAAAATCAAAACACAGAATTGGTAATATTTCATTTAAACGAAAAATCAGTTATTTAACTACCACTTAGTGGTTTCACTATTCATCAAAAATTGAAGTTTTTCAGAACAAAGCCAAAATTTCACCCTAAGCTATAATTGATATTACGAATTCAAAAATGAAGTATATTTTAAAAAATTCCAAACATATAAGTTGCATTAATTAATTTTATAATTAATTCCCGTTGTTACGACAAATAGCGTGTTTTTAAGAAACAATTTATATCAAAAGATTGACAATTGTTTATGTCCAATTTCAATGTTAAATTAATTCTAATGACCACCATTGGATAAAATGGTAAAAATATATTCTAATTATACTTTAAAACCACTAAATAGTATAATTTATCACAATAAATTATTTTTATTAAAAAATTTGTTTTAAGTATTTTTCACTATTCATAAAAAATTGGAAGTTCTCAGAAAGTTACAAAAAGTTCAACTTAGGATAATTTCGATATTACGAATTCAAAAATGAAGTCCATTTTGAAATATAAAATTTCTATAATTTTAAAAAGTGGTTATTACTATTCATAACGGCTACTTTGATTAGTCGCGGTGTTTTAGAACTCGAAGTTGCGTACAATGCAAGCTATTGCATTATTGAATGAGAAGCGTATCGTGGAAGCTTGGGGTGTTACAAAAATTCTAGGAAGTTCTTCTATACTAATCCTCAAAATCCATATTAGGTCTATGTGCTCTAATCAGAGTTTATCTAAATCTAGCTTCCATGGTTTGTACTAAACTTACTCTGATACCAACTATAACGCCCCGACCCCAGTTACCCAGAGTCGGTGCATTATTACATAACATTGGCATCATCACAAAAGATCAAGTCTCGAAAAACCGATTAGTTTAGTAGCCTTGGAGTCACTAGATACATTCATAAAGTTTACATTACATTATAAAGTGAAAACTACTACAACAACATCTTGTCTTCATATCCCCTCATACTATCCCTACAGGTCATTGTAAATTACTTCTTCACATCCTAGGAAAAATAAAACATTGAAAGGGGTGAGCTCAGATGCTCAGTAAGGATAACAATATAGCAGAAACTTTCATAAATAAGCATAAATATTTAAGGCAATGTATAAATAAAACAAAAGCCTTTTAAACTTGAACTTCAGCATAATATGGAAAAGATAAAATTAAATAATGCCATTTACTTATTCACATGGATATTCTACTAGTCGAATAATCACATGCAATATCAATAACCACTTTCATAATGATGGATTGTATAATGCCAGACTATCATAACCACATAGTCAAAGCCTCGTGCCAAGACTACAAATAAGATTTTGTTAAGGCCTTATGCCAAGACACTAGTTTGTCTCATGAGACCTACCGATGTATCAAGGAGCTATAGCGGGCTCCACCCATCACTTATTAAGTCCAATGTATTCCTCATATGAATAGGTTTAAATATAAACCATGAATGGTATAAAAATAACACATCCACAGTCAAATATATCACAAAACCTTCAATAATATATGTAAGTTTTTTATCATAATAAATAAACTTCAAATAAGCTTAAAATCCATCAAAGGATTTTGACATAGATGAAATCAAAACTATTTGAGAGAAATATCTATTTTTTTGAAACCATTTAAAAGTCACATAATTATAAAATAAAACATTTACTTTGAAAATATTCTTATAAGATTGTAAGAGAAGCTTCGATGATTTTATAATGGCGGAAAATAGCCGCACCCACCGTATAAGTAAAAAAGACATTCTTACCTTAATTCCGTTGAAAAGTTTAAAAAAGACCTTATTTAGAAAATGACAGAAAGATTCCTTTATAAACTTCTTATAAAAAGTCAACAAGGGTATAAATGACTTTATACCATAGTATTTAAAATAGTAATAATGATTTGAAATACATTTTTAAGAAACATGGATGTGGATGATAAAGAGGTCCCAGTAGATAATCACGTATAAACAACCTCGGGTAATGAAGAGATTGTGAAATAAACCCTTACCTTGTACTTTTCCTTAGTCGATGGTATGTTAAACTCATGTATAATATTTAAAACATTTTTATTAAGTTATAAAAGAACCATATACATAATTATGATATCATATATGACCTTCTATTAATGTTTTGTTAATAATATTTTAGTATTATCGTCGTTTCGGGTGTTAACTTAATCGTTTTCTTTTATATGTTTTGTTACATAAGGCATGTTTTTTATGGATAGGTTGTATTTTATTCATATATAGAATGATATCAAGTCCTTAAACATTATTTTTAATCATAAAATGAGAATTATACTTGAATGGATACGATGGGGAATGAATCTCATCATGTTCGTGGAGACGGTAGTCCATACGTACGCACGAGCAACAATATCATTATTTTGACATTAAAATGATATATAATTGGATGATATATCATATATATATAATAATTATCATTTTATATTTATTATTTACATTAATTACACATAATTATTATACCCATCCAAATAATAATATTTTGAATAACAATTACACCACGACGTGGAGACGGTAAGCCGTACGTACGCACGTATGGTGACATGTCATTAAAAGGATGGATAGAATACTGAATATGGTTGTACCATGTTTATAATAACATCAGATTATATATAATATACTGTAGTTATTATTTTAGAATGGTAATAACAAAGAAATAAGAAGTGGAAGAAGAAAGGAACTTGAAAGAGGGTGGTGAAAACATTACCTCTTCTTCGGGTTCTTCCTTTTGATTTGATAAAAAAGGCTCCTTAGGTTGGATTTATGATCACAATAAGGCCTCTATATTTAATTGAGGGAAGTTGAGAGAGTATTTGGGTAGGTTTTGGTCGATCCAAAAGGCTTTGAATGTGTGAATTAGTGAGAAGTGGGAGTGCCCTTTTATAAGAGGGGTGAGGGGCACCTTTGGAAAAGCTAGAAATATTATTTTATAATAAATTCATATTCGGTTTCTAATGGCTCCAAAGTAGATTATTCAAATTATAAGGTGGGGATGGGTCGAAAAACACTCAAAAAATAGGTTTTAGACAGGTTTGGGTCACTATATTAATCTTATCTTTTAGTTTTAACTCTTAGTTAATTAGTTTGACATTTACCATGTCACTTTGTATTTTTATATTATATAGTTAAGAAACTTACTATATACATCCAAGAGACCCCCAAGTGGTCCATTAATGATACACCTATAATTATACAAGTCCTTTGGACGAACCTTATATTTTTTGGAATAGAATATAAATTAATAATATAATATTTGTTTTAAAAACTCTTTTATGTCAATTTTGACACTATTGGGTATTTTGTTTTTTATAATTTTATAAAAACATTATTACTTCGAAAAAAATTTATATAATCAATAATAATATGTTATATTAACCTATAAAATTATTGGAATTCATAAAAAGTCTCAAATTACATTTATTTTGATATTTATAATATCAATTATTTTAATATTTCATTAATTAGGTAATTACTTTATCACCATTGTGTCATAAATAAATTAAATTATTTAATGTCTAAAAATTATAAATAAAATACCATTATTTAGGAAATATTTTTATATTTCTAATGAATATTTACAATCGAATTTATCTTATGTATAACCCTATATTAAAAATGTTTTAGTTATTAAACTTTGATTTTAACTCTTTTAACTCTTCTTTGAATTAAATAATAATTAATGTCCTAATCTAATCCAAGTGGACCTAAATGATAGTATTTTATTCCTAAGGTTGTTTTTGGTTGAGATACACTTGTCTAATAGAATTAGGACATGTGTTAGGGTAATATTAATATCATTTTTACCCTTAATTATCCTATTTACTTTTAACCGTGATAAATAAAAGTAAAAAGTTACTATTCACCAAAAATTATTTTTATCTTATTGAACCACATTTTACTCCTTGATATTAACTGTGTCTCTAGAATTTTCTAAATTCCACTCACAGAAGTGGTAAAATTAAGTTTTATGTGAATTTGCAAATTCTCCTAGGAGGTGGGTAAAAGACGGTGAAAAGTTCAATAAAATTTTTATATGTCTAAAATTATTATAGACTGACTCCAGTGAATTACATTGAAATTATATAGGTATTACGTATCTATTTTGACCTAAAATAAATTTAAATAAAATAAATAATTATTTAAATAAAAAGTTGGTTTTTAACTAATAACTCAGTGTTTTTCACTATTTATCAAAAATTGAAAGTTTTCAAAAAAATACCAAAAAATCACCCTAGGCTAATTTCGATATTCCGAATCCAAAAATGAAGTCCATTTTGAATGATAAAATTTATAAAATTTTAAAAAGTAGGTATTACTATTCATAACAGCTAATTTGATTGGTTGTGGTGTGTGTTAGAACTCGAAGTTGGGTACAACACACACTACTGTATTATTCAAAGAGAAGCGTACCGTGGAAGCTTGGGGTGTTACAACCTGGACCAAACAACCCTAAACATTTAAATAAGGAAATGCACCTAGGGGGTGTTCCTTAAACATGAAATTTCACATAATATCACATCAATAAACCCTTAATCCAATAATTATTCTAAGGCAGATAAAAAAGGGTTCAATTTCCTTAACCCGAAATACCCAAAGCATGGGTAATTGACACGTTGGCATATAAAACTCAAATACAAACAATGAAAGGCAACAAACCACCTACCTCTATGTTGCGTGAAGAACACTCTCGAACATTGGCCCTTGAATCGGCCTAAAATGACGTAGATCTACAAAAACATCAAAAACTCTCAACCTAGAATAACTCGAGAGAGAAAAGAAATTAGGAGGAGAGGCTCTAGAAGAAGGAAGAAATCACTGGTGGGAATGCAACGCACCCAGTGGTGTTTGATTAAGACCTTTTATGGAGAAATGGTGGGTTGGATAAGATTCTTCACTCTCGGTCGCTCTTGGACGAAATGAGGTTAGAAGAAGATGAATCTGGCAATTAGACGCGACCCCAGTCCGTTTAATCAAATAAAAATAAAAGTACATGGCATGTTAATTTAATGTACATTCCATGTACTAGCCTTAACCGGTCCCCACTTTAGGTGGTCCACACGACCATGTAATCGGCCGTTACATGGCCAGTACACGGCTACCTGCGGCAACCAGGTATACGGTGTGTACTCCTAAGTACACAACGTGTACTTATAAAATTTCCAAATTCTACCATTTTATCAAAAACACCCAATAACAATATCCATACCTGAAATAAAGATTCAGGTTCTTAAAAATTTCCCCCCTTAAAGAAATTTATCCCCAAATTTCCCTAACAAGGTGGTGAAGAAGAATCCTCGAACAACTTCGGCCACTGCGATCACACATCGGTCTCCCTCTCCCAAGTCTCATCCTTCACTCGGTCGTGTTGCCACAACACCCGTACCAGAGGAATAGACTGGCCATGGAGAACCTTCATGCTTCGATTAGCAATCTGGATAAGATGCTTCTCAAATGATGCATCCACCTCCAACTCAACCTCCTTGGGTTGACAAATATGAGATGGGTTTGAGAAGTAACTTTTCAGCTGAGAAACGTGGAAGATGTTGTGCATATCCCGGTTGGTCACATGGCCTCAAGTGCATTTCCTCAAACTCCAGAGGCTGCCAACTAGTAGTGAGGGACTTGGGTGTGATAGTGGGGAAACTATGCCCTCATTAGTAGAGTAACACATTGGAATAACAATAATAAACAACAACGAAAACAGACATACCATACAACAAAAGTAAATAGCGGAAGACTGATAGTAAATAAACAAATGGACACATATATGAATGATGCATGTCACATGTGTCTAGGAAAGTAGCCAAACAATACAATATGCTAAAAATACAGTACTAAACCAAAGTACAAAATAAAACAAGTAAACTCCTACAACATCGCAAGCCTCAGCTTGGTCTCATGCTCTCTAGCTCCACAACAATCAAGTACCTAATGAAGAAGGGCACTTGCCCTTATCTATACATGCAACCATATAATCTGTTTGTGTCCAAAAGCATAACCCAAATAGGGTGTGAGATGAATCCCAGTAGGCAACCACCACAAGATCTGTTCCGAACTGTTAGTGAGTATATATAGCAGGTAAAAATGGAAAATGCAGCAAAGAAACTTGGAGTACACACAAGTAACCAATCCTACAGTTTCCATTTACATTCATTAGCATTTAGTGTTCAACATTTAATCAAGTAAGTATCACAACAGGTATATCATAAGACTACCTAACATGATTGAATTCAAGCTTGTGCTTTGGCTTGCCAGACGCGTCACAGACATTCAATATTTACATTAACCCTCTGGGTAGCTCACACGGTTTAACCCCTCCGAACAAAGAATTCAAAAAAAAAGGCAAAGACACTCTGAGGAAACACTCACCATCAATTCCCCTTATAGACTTTCCACAATAGCTACAGACTCTCTAAGGAAGCACTCAACATCAATTCCCCATATAGTCTCGTAACGTAAACTATAGACACTCTGAGGGATCACTTACCATCAACCCCCCCCTGTGGTTTCATAGCGTGAAATATAATAGACACTTTGAGGAAGCACTCAACATCAATTCCCCCTTGTGGTCTAACTACACCAGGTTCTCACAGACCTGTGAAATTTAATCGTGCGTAAATAATATCAAGCAACCCAAAGTAATCTCAACTAATACATGTATAAGCAATTCCAATTCATATCACAAGAATTTTAATAAGCAAAAAAATGAAAATAGTTCCATCCTATCAAGCAAAGCAAGGAAACAAGGTCTGCCTCATAGGAAACCTGAACCAAATGGCCCTAAACATTAAAACAAGGAAACACACCAAAGGGGTGTTCCTTAAACATGCAATTTCATATAATATCACATCAAAAAACCCTTAATACAATAATCATTCTAAGATAGATAAAACAGGGTTTAATTTCCTTAACATGAAATACCTGAAGCATGGGTAATTGACATGTTGGCATATAAAACTCAAATACAAACAACAAAAGGCAACAAACCACCTACATCAACACTGCGTGAAGAAAAATCTCGAACTTCAGCCCTTGAATCATCCTAGAATGACGTAGATCTACAAAAATTCCAAAAACTTTCAACCTTGAATAACTCGAGAGAGAAAAGAAATCAGGAGGAGAGACTCTAGAAGAAGGAAGAACTCACTGGTGGGAATCCAATGTATCCAACGGTGTTTGATTCGGACCTTGGATGGAGAAACAGTGGTTCAGAGAAGATTTTTTTCTCTTGGTTGCTCCTGGACAAAATGAGGTTAGAAGAAGATGAATCTGGCGATTAGACATGACCCTAGTCCATTTAATAAAATAAAAAAAGTACACGATGTGTTCATTTTATTTACATTCCATGCACTAGCCTCAACTGGACCTTGCTTTAGGCGGTCCAGACGACCATGTACTCGGCTGTTACACGAATAGTACACGGCTACCCGAGGCAATCGGGTACACGACGTGTACTCTTAAGTACACGGTGTGTACTTATAAAATTTCCAAATTCTCCCCTTTTCCTCTAAAACACATGAAAACAAGATCTATATCTGAAATGAAGATCCGAGTTCTTACACAATGGGTGGCATGACCAAATATTTTAGAGTTTTTTATATCCAAGGATCTCTCTCCTAATATTATAAATGAATTGTGTGCGGTAACACACTAAATCTACATGAATATAAGCCCCCATGATTGTACTTTGATGAATTTTTCTCCCTATTATCACCATAATATATATATATATATATATATATATGGAGGTGGTGATTTTGGAAAAGTTTCCTAGTATTCCATCTGATAGAGATGTTGTGTTTTCAATATACTCAAACCAATTATTATGACAATATCGAAGAATCCATATAATCTGACACCTATTTAATTGGAGTAATTAAATTAAAAACTAAAATATCATTTGGATAAGGGTTTTATGTTCCTCAGTGGCACAACATAGAGTACACTTATCCTCTTTTTTATGAATATGGATACACTAGTGGAAAACCAACTTATACCAACACTTATTTCCCAACGGTTTGCTAAAACCATTGGGAAAAATAACTTATACCAACTATTCTAATAGAACCGTTGGTATAGATAATTTCAGCTAGGTTTTCCCAACGATTTAACAAAACCGTTGGGAAAGATAATTTTTACTTACAGTTTTTATTAACTGTTGGAAAAAAACACCTGATTTCAGGATCCCTCCTATTTTTTCATCCCTTGCCCGCATGAACCCTCCCCGACCTCTGCCTCTCGGACCTCTCCTCTCCTCCTCGACCTCGATCTCCTCAACCTACCAGCCTCCGCCTCCCGGCCCCCAGCCCCTCTCGACTCCCTCTCCTCCAGCGACGTTCCCCCTTCCCCTCTCAGCTCCCTCTTCGACGACAACTTCCCCCTCCCCTCTCGGCTCCCGGCGACATTCCCCTCTCAGCTCCCTCTCCTGGAGACATCCCCACTCCCCTCTCATCTCCCTCTCCTCCTCCGACATCCCTCGGTCCCCTGTCCAGTCGTGCGCAAGACCCCCCATGGACGAACACCCTGGGTGATGTCCCCCTCTCTCGGATCCCTCTCCTCCTGCCAATTATCCCAAATTTATTTAGGGTTGTTGATGGGTAATTCCAGGTAAGGATAATCATGCATTTTCTAGATTTTTGGGTAGTAACCAACTCATGGTGTGGTGAATTATTGGTAAATCATAATTTTTTTTGAAAATAGAGTCTTCTAGAAATGTAGGGTTAGATTCACAGGTTGTAAACCATTCATTCTAACAATGTATTCAATAAAAAGTTCATGATTTTTTAAAACCCTCATATTTTCCTCTATAGACCCTATTAGACCTGATATTGTGTTGGATTTTTTTTAATCATGATATATATGTGATGAGGTTGTATCATCATTAATATTCTTTCCATTTAATTGATTGGTTCATAAAACATAGGTCGGTGCTGCATATATTAAGTAATTGTAATTGGAAAAGTAAAATGTTGGTCTCAGATTTCCGAGTTGGCTATTTGGATGGTATTCTCTATCAAAAGTGGGTATGTCTCTGTTGACTATGGGTGTATTTTCCAATTAACCAGTGTATTTATTAAACTGACCATGCAATACACATTTCCCACAATAAAAAAGCACCACAAAAATCATAGATTGACACTACACACCACAAGACACCCATGGGAGACACCCCTTGACATCTACTGATAGTTAAGGGGACATTAACTTAGGAACTGAAGTCAATTGGCACTCAAGCATTGAGAAATTCCCATTGTTGGTAGAAAAGATACCAACACCTTTATTCTTAGTATAGTATAATGAAATGGTTTACACCCTTATGACCAAGTAGATCATCTGGTTCATAGACTGGTGCTCGGCTAGGTTCAAGAGCAGTATCAACTACCAAACATTACTTGTGGTCCCTATGAGGTTCTTTCTATAGTGAAGAGTATTATGTGCCCAATCTTCAACTCAACTAATGTAGTAGAAATGAATATTCATCGGCTAAGTGTACTAGTCTAGTGTTTCCAACAACGTGTTATATAAATAACATCATGAAAAATGAAGATATTATTAAATGGAACTGTTTCCCCCTTGCTTGGAGGAACATGAGTTGACTTATGGGGAATTGTGGTTCTTATATATTGGGTGGTGACATGTATAGTCACATGATATAGGTATGTTTTTATTTAGTTTTTATTTTATTTTCTTTATCGCATTGGCCACTTAGGTCTTTTACTGCTTTTTATGGATGGAGGGTAGTGATTCTATCCTAACTAGTTGACGTAGGTCACTTGTATACTGTAATACCATGAGGTGTGAGTGTGAGGAAACATTATAAGCTAGAGTAGCCTTAGGGTCTTCCATGGGATAGAATTATTTTTCTAAAACATTGTGTGGGAACTTTTCTAGAGTATGTTGGAGTCATGAAATAACCCCAAGTGTTTCCATGAGATAGCATAAATAACCCAAAGTGTCTCCAAGTGTCTCCATACATCGTATCATCCTCGAATGGGTTGTCCACTCACCCAATCCTATCAAACATATCCTATTCTATCATCTTAGTCACATAGTCTAGACTCATCTCTCAAGGATTATCCCATGCCTCAATGCACATCTCATCATCCAACTAGACAAATATGATTATTCACCTCATGATTGTCCTAGTCACAAAAGCACATTATGTCGAACCCATCTACATTCTTATCTCATCCACATGGGAATCCTCTAGGGTCCCTTAGACTCGTCTTAGTCGCTACTCACTGACCATATTCCTCATCCCACACACTACAGTCTTCTCTCGGCATGTCGACCATTCCTTAATTATATTCTTAATAATACGGTCAAGAACCTCATCAAAATCATATATTATAACCCATCCCCACTAACCAGGTTCCATCCTAAGCTAAATCACACCAATCCTCTTGGAATTATAATGCCAATCTGTCCAAAAATACCCAATACCCACACTAGAATCTCATCCTTCATCTCTTTAGTTGAACTCTTGAATTATTAAATGGAGTAAAATATTTCATAATACATTTTATAGACTCAGAGGAACCATCTCACTCTAAGAACCCACCAAGATTCCAATCCATTCTCATAAGTATTTCCTCATCAAACGCTAGACGTACAATTGCCACACCTATCACTACAAGGCCCAATCCTCTTAGGAATATTTTACTTGATCTAAACCCTCATCTAGTCCATACACATATCATCCCAATTATAATACATATGTTAGACCGCTCATATCCCAATCGATATCTTATCTACTTGGAGATTTAGTGTTTAAGGGTCTATAGAGGCTCTTACTACTTTCTTTTTACACATGGAATTAAAATGTTTTTTTATGTTGATAATTCAAAATAAGGGAGGAATCTCCACATCTTGGAATATTTCCCATGATTCCCAAGATAAATATAGTTTCCTGAAGGAGAATAAGGGAATTAATTCTCTTGTGTCTTATTTTATTCCTAAATAAATCACCACACAACCATAAAATCCATTTCATGAGTGTTTTTTTTGAATTCTGTACATTGTATTGTCTGCATGAGTGTTTTTTTTAATTCTGCATTTTCAGGTGTTGTATTCATCATTGTATATTGTCTGCATTAGTGTTTTTTTATCTTCATCATTATTCTTCAGGTTTGTACTGTAATTCTAGAGTGGAGTAAGCTATATGCTTCTTGTTGGAATTGCATTACTGGAATTGGAGAGGGGAGGCCACTAGAATTGTATAGGAGGGGAGGCCGCTGTATGCTGCTTGCTACAGAGGGGAGGCCCATGGGGCGTTGTGGTTCTTATATGTTGGGCGGTGACGTGTATAGTCACAGGAGACATGTATGTTTTAATTTAGTTTTTATTTTATTTTCTTTATCGCATTGGCCACTTGGGTCTTTTACTGCTTTCTGTAGACATAGGGTAGTTATATTATGTGAAAGGGACCAGAAGGGGTTTAGATTGTTTCATTCTGCCAACTTTGATATGAGTTAAGACTCTATGGTTACTACTTGTCTCTCGCACCTCATGTATTTGGAGCTTTCACTGTTTTCACTCCATATTATGTTTTCGGTAGGGCAATGGATCGTTTCGTGTTGGTTCGGGTGGATTTGGTTCTTCTCTACCAACTGAGGTAAGACTTTAATGTCGTTGGTTGTTTTCTCACTGGTTATGTAGTGTCCATTATGTGTTTTAAGGTTCATAGTATACTTTGTGTAGTGCATTGATCCATGCTCATTGGTTTCGAGCCGCTAAGTCAAGGGCGACTCACCTGCGTGTGCATAGGTAATTAAGTATATGTATGTGGGTTCCCCCATTACGTGTGTAGTCAACCATGGTGGTGATTATGCATGTATGGGTCTAGGTGTGCCCATGTATATGTCTATATATATATATATAAATGCACATGTAGGTGAGTGGAGACTGGTATATGCATATAAGCATATGTGCAAGGATCCCCTTGCACATGATCATGGCCATGCGAGTGTGTGTATAGGGGCTAGGTGTCCTTACATGTGTGCGAAGGTGCGTATACCCAATGGGGGAGCATCATCTTTTAGTTAGAAAGCTCCAAGAGCTGAAGTGGACGACTTGGTTCCACCTTGAGGTAGGGTCCCTGTCCTAACCTTTTAAATTCAAGAATGATTTAAATTGAATTTAGATTATTTATTAATTCTACTTAATCATATTGAATTGCATATCTTGAATAAGTGTTCTTTAATATAATTATTTCTTTTGATAAATAAATTCATGGTTTTATAATAAAACCCCTCTAAAGGAGGTGCACTGTCTGCAAAAACTCACAGTGATAGTTATGTTGATCTAGTTTCTCAACTTATTGCATTTGATTTGTGATAAATAAGTTTTGGAATAAATGTTAAATAAAATTAAATGAATTGTGAATAAATGCCATGGTTTTATAATAAAACCCCTCCAATAGAAGCTAAGTACACAACCTGCTGGTAAGTACTACCGACTAAAGCCACAACTACACAACAAGTCTCTTTCTGTGAACATATGGAACTATTTGAAGCATCCTCGTCAATTTTGATCCTCAATCCTTCTCCCCCCATGATACTCTTTTAGTATATGCACGCTGAATATCACCATGTAACTTCATGATACATAAGAAATTTCCAACTAAAAAGGTGATATCCTTTTCAACCTCAGAGGCCTCCTTTAACAGCATAGCAACCCACCTAAATTCCCCCAAGCTGTTTCATTCCTTTGAAAGCCTAAAAAAAGCCGGAAAAAACCCATAGATGGAAGTAATGCTTTGAGGAAATAGATTTAAAACACAATTTCTTCATGTATTGAATATGAGTCCCGTAGGTAGTCTATACATTCGATGTAACTTGATTGTGTTAGTACCGATGTGGTAGCTATCCTCATCCATTACATTTTTTCTGTACGGTTTATCACGAGGCTATTGTGGCTGAGTCGAAAATAGAGACCGCATCCCATGTAATGCCAACCCTTCACCATAGAACTGGGCACTTAAAACTTGCTCCTTTCTATGAGTCCTGCAAATGCTAAAATGAAACTCCATGCTAGTAGTCCCAACAACAAAATCAAATTCATCTCTTACAAACATCAATTTCGCACCTCGCTTTATACTAATTCATAACTCGTTCTTTGACTCCTATGTGTCTATGTGTCCCTTTTTAATTCGTACCTAGTTTGAGTCCATCTACGATTTCCCCTTCCTTGTCGGCCCGTAACTTTGAATCTGCCAACTAACTTTACTATCATTTGAAGATAGCTTGTCTTGTTTATTTTCAGTCATCTTTTCCGACAAAAACTTGTCCAGGTCGGTTACGTCCAACATCCCGATTGCGTTCCTCTCGCCCCCTATTGGTTGTATATCTTTTTTGCTTTCCACCAAATGTTACTGCTTCCCTCCATAGAATTTCTCCCAAAGAAAAAAAGACTAAGTTACATCGGAAACAATCAAAGTCCAATCATGTGACTATGTTGTGTACAATATCCACGACTCTACTCCTAGTAAAATTTTCATCTGAAGAATCTTCCATAGAGCTTCCATAGATTTTAAGAGATGGTACATCAAACTCTAGCCATAATAATAAAACTAAATTCCATTCAAACCTTTAACAACTCAAATGCCAGACATCATTGGAAATATACTCCCATTGAAATCTTCCTTCAACGTCATTAAGATATACATGACCTTTTTCTACCAATAAATCTAGCCTCAGTTCCAGTCCATTCAGGACCCAATAACTTTTTAAAGGTACTTTAATTTCGCTAATGATATTTTGACAATATTTTCATAGATTTGGAATTCAGAAAAGTCTTCATCAACAACCTTTGTAAGATAACAGACGACCTAGACATTGTTTTTCTATCTTCCAGCTTTATCAGGGATTTGGTTGATTTCATTGAAGAATTTACTAATGAGAGAATAATAAATATCCATTTTATGGACTATAGATTATCTTTGGAAGTTTCTTCCCCAAACATAATGAAATATCTTTGAAACATGTATAATACAAACATAGAAACATCACAATCCTCCATTTATGGAATGTACTACATGAAAGCATCATCAGGCTATGTTTCAGCAAAATGGATACCCTATAGATCCTATAAAAGATTCCAACCAAATGTATATTTGTTGTATGATACTATTCTGGTGTTTCTATGCTAATATCCTCAAACTAGTGGCAATATCACCTAGCATATATTTCAAAACACCCATCAATCCAAAACCTCTCATATATTGGAACATCATACAATCCACTTCATCATTCATGGATTATCTTTTTAAAAGGTTTTGATGATTCTTAGATTTGTGATTTCAGGGACAACACCTATACTTGTGTGCCACTTTTTTTAAATAATGTAATTAGTTATACAATGGATCTTGTGAGATCACCTAACATGTACATGTTTTGATTCTCCCTTTACTCTTATATATCCACATGATAACCATGCCAATGACTCCATCTATGGTTAATATGCTTTTACAACATGACACTACCCTTCTGAATCATTAATCCAGATCTAGAAATCCTTTCCACATTAAACCATAATTATGAATCCCATAACATGAGTCCCATGCTTTATGACACATATTCCATTATTTATCTAATCCTCAAAGTTGTCTTTAGATGATCCAGGATCATGAAACACTCCTAATTCTATCCCTTGACTGGATAGAACCACCACTTCTACAACCTTTAGTTTTATATATCATATGTCTACTCCCCTTATAGGCATTGGGTGACTAGAGCCCCATAGTCAATATTCCATGAATTTATATGGGCTATAAAACACTTGGTTACATTTATATCCACCCCCTCTCACCTATGTAATTTATGGAACCTCTAAAAAATGTACCTTATAGGAAAGGACCTTCCGGTCCTAGAAGATTATCCTCGACTCGACTTTACATGGCTTTTAATTTGCTACCAATGTGTCCTTCTAGTAACATGTCTCATGTATTTTGACTCAAACCATCCAAAATGATCATTGGGTTAGTTTTCATAGCCTTCAAGTATAAAAAATACCTCGCTTCTGGTCGACTCACCGTCCAAAAGAATGTATAAAACCTACAGGTGTATTAGCACTAGTGTCTTATAAGATCTGTATTTTATACCATCAAACCATCAAAATGGGCATAGGCCTTGCATGTCTTAACTTCATTATCCTCATCTTGGATATCATTTGGATGACTAAAACAAGTGGCATGAGAAGAATTAATTTTATGGGGTAAGGGTTACCATCAGACAACCCATTATGAAATTTCATAAAAGATTGTACTATAATCGTAGACATTCCAAATAAAAACCTACAAACTATTATAATGATAAACAATATAAAAAATATAAAAATTTAAAACTCAGTGTAAAGGGATACCATGGGAGAATTTATACATCTCCTAACATGGATTTTAGGGAATAAGAACTATTGTGGAAGTAAAGGATTTCTAGTAATATTGACCATTAAGATATGTCACATGGGGGATATTTCCCTTAAAGGAAGGATTGCTTGAATGAAATATGGATCACCAGGGAAGGGTAGCTCACAAGGAATATGGCTCAATTAGAATGGGAAGAACATTATGAATATTTTCATTTAAGGATTATTTTATGGGTATTTTAGTCACAGGATGATGAATTTAGAATTACATATGGGATATCCATCCTGCACATGAAAATCAAAAATCCTATGGAGGATGAAAACCATGATTTTGTAGACATGCCTTTTGAGTAATAGGAAAATGAAGGTGTTAACAGTGAGTTTTTTCCCTAAGATGGATGGGTGTTTAAAGAGAACTCCTTAGAGTACTTCAACCCATCCTTGTGATGAAGTTAGGCTAGTGAACCCTCCTGACCTGCAAGAAAAAAATAAGCCTAATATGTCTTGTACTGACTGGGTAAACGAGTCCCACCTTTCTAATATTGGATATTTTAGAGATTCTTTTGACAATGGATCAGGGGATGAGTATGTTTATGAAGAAAATGATGATAGTTATATAGATAAGGAGATCTCTATGAAAGATAATATTTATTTTAGTATGTGGAAGAAATAGAAAGTGAAGGCCTCCAAGGGTTGCGGAGGCAAATACAAACTTGAGGCAATCACCTCATTGAAATCCAAAATCAAAAGGGCCCCAACATCACTTGAATGGGGGAAATTAGAAAGTGTATTTCTGCTCTAGAAAATGGTAAGGGTGAAGAATGTTAGTCTAATGACACTCAATCTATTGAAATTTCTATTGGTTCTTTATATAAAATATTGGATTACAAAGATTCAAGGGTTATTCTCTCTCCTGCTGCTTATATGGAGGATAGGGAAACCAAATTATAGGGTAAACAACAAAATTTGGATATATTAAATTATATGGTACAACCTTTGGATAATGGTAAACATAAGGCCCAGAAAGTCTCTATCGATTCAGTCATGGTAGGGATTTTCATATTGTTGCTGCAACATTATTACTATCAAAATTGTAAAACTCTGATGTGAATTTCAAGAATGTTATTTTCCATAACCTATATATAAGTTTTGTTGATGCATTTTTCGGAAAAAAGTCTTTGGTTTCTACTTTCTACAAAAATGCATACCCCTATTGTATAAATTTTTCAGTAGGGAATTCGTTTAGCCTCATAATTTGCTCAGAGCAGGTACATTGTTTCTACTGCACCTCCCTTGGGTAGGATGTTTTTATGATAAATATCATATGAACCTGTGTTTTTTTGGGTGGAGGAGGATATAAAAATGGTTCTATAAACTGTTGGTATACATTGGACAACCCAGATAGTATGTGCTACGGTTATTGAACCATTGGTATACAAGGTTACTGGGTAGTAGGGCTACGATTTCAAGAACCGTTGGTACACAAGGAGGTGATACGGTTCTTGAACCATTGGTATATATATATATACCAACAATTTAAGCAAAACCGTTGGAATAAAGTCGGTATAGGGCTACTGTAATGGCAGACAACCCAACGGTTTCCTAAACCGTTGGGATATCCTATCCCAACAGTTTAGGGGGCTATCCCAATGGTTTGGAACCGTTGGGATAAGTGAGATTTCCAATAGTGACAGGTAATGAATATTTTCATTAATAATCATGAGAATAATAATATCATAATCAATAAAATGTATCATTTACCTTGTGTTGATTATGTTTTTGACCATAATATAGGGGTTTAATATGTCATAAATTTTAATCATTGATCAATATAAGATTAAATAAAGGTGAAAAGGGAGGATATAATTAAGAAATATTTTGATATTTGGTAGGTAAAATATAAACTAACAACAATTCCTATTATACATACAGAAGCCTAAAAAATCTTCATAATTTAGATGAACTCAGTCTTCAGAGAATGCCTTAATAAATTTTTGGTAGTATTTCAATATGATAATATTATATATTCCAAAGGAATGGAATAGAATTTAGGATTGTTTTAGAGACCATAAGGAAGGATAAATTATTTACCACATTCAACAGGTAAAAATTTTAGTTATAAAAAGTATCTTATATTATTCATGTAATCACAAGATATAGTATATCTTTAGATCTGTCAATAAAAGAGGTGATTTAAAAGTAGACTAGAAATATATTTTAAAGAGATGTCCATAGTTTATTTGTATTGGAATGATATTTTTTATGGGTTTTGAGAAATTTATCATGACAATCAAATCCAATAACAATGTACACTTTTAATGGGGTTATGTTTCTCTATAAAAAATAATGTTCAAATAGCTCCAAGGAGCTTAAAAACACGTTGCTCGCTAAAATTGTAATTATACAACCCTATGGCGGAGATTTTGTTTTGATATATAGAAAACCTATAAAGAGTTTCCTAGGTTGTGATATTATATAAAATTTCAACATGATAACCTATAATTCACATCCATTAGGGACCTATGACCAATATTACACAACCAATGATATATATTTAGTAATATTAGTTTTTACACTAATTATTTGGAGAAATTTTCTATATTTAGAGATATATGATATATATATTGAACATAGAATATTAATGTATAAATTCACATAGAAGGATATATGCACCAAAATGAGTGGTTAGAGTTAACAAGGGATTATGATTGCTCAATATATTCACATATAACTAAGGTAGAAAATGTGCTTGATTTTCCAAGTAGAATGAAACCCAATAAATTATCCATGACGAGGATTGATAGAGACCAAGTATTCACTGATTTTTAGTGGATGTAAATTGAAATAATCATTATAGGTATTAAATCCTACTATGACCAAATTATTTATATAAAATTTATCTATGTAATGATCATGTATGATTAAATATGGTTTTGAAGATAAAAAAACAAGGTGGTAAATATTTCATGATTCAACCATTACATTGATTGAGTTAATATATTTAGAACATGAATATGTGTCACATCCTTGCATGAATAAAAGAATGTGCCTTGGGATGATGCATAATTTCCATCATTCTTTATTCACTAAGGAACCACAAACAAGTATAGGGGGTCACAAATAGAACATATATATAGAAAAAATGTAGTCAAAGATTATAGAGTATGCATCTCAATGCTTAGCCTGCCAACATATTAAGAGTAATGTATAAAATCTATTGAGATGATGCAACTGTTACCCTTACACTATTATAAATGGGGGAATATCACCATGGATTTCTCTATTGGTTATCCAAATGTCTCTAAAGGAAATAATTCCATTTTATTTTGGATGATCAACTTACAATGTATTTTAACTTTATTATTATTCAGTATGAATTTTAACTGGATGAATTTTCAATTATACACATAAATTAATTAGAAATCAACATGAAGTACCACTATAATTGTTTCAAATCAAGATATGAGGATCAGATCAATGTTCTTGATGAATCTTCAATAATAATTAGATTAATAAATTATATTTATCTTACCTTATCATTCTCAAATAGATAGTAAATCTAAAATTTCCATTTAGACTTTGGATTATATGCTAAGATCATGTTCAAATGATTTGAATGGCAGGTTAAATCAATATCTCCTAATATTGGGTTCTTTTATTAGTTTAGATTCTATATAAGCATTCAAATAGAACTATATGAGGATATATATTTAAATGGATGGATAACACTAATATAATAGGATGAATTTAGATTTTGAATACTGTTTGGGCCAAATCATCCTTAGGAAATAACAAATAAGGTTGAAATAACTTAGTTTTATATTGAAGCATCTCAAATTCGATAAAAGATTTGTGGCGCTTATTATCAATATTCTCATGAGTTCAAATTTGGAGAAAACATATTCCTTTAAATATATCCAAGGTAGAAGTCCATGAGATTTGGTAAAAATAGAATGTTGAACCATAGATATTTTGAAACCTTCAAGATTCCTAATCTTGTGGGGACAACAACACATTGATTTTAATTTCCACTAAATCTATCATAAGTGAAAAAGTTGTTGCATGTTTCATTTTTGAGGAATTAATACAAGATCCATCACATATACTAAACTTAGAAGTTTTACAATTAGAACATAATATTTATTATGAGGAATAGTTAGTGGAGATCTATTATTATAGTGATAATGTACTTTAAAATAAGACCACTGACTTGGTTAATTTTCTCTAGAGAAATCATAAGCATTAATAATAAACATGGGAAACCGAATATGTAATCAGAAAAAAGTACCCAAATCATTATTAATTTATGAAAAAATATTTTGATGGATAATTTTTTTAATAAGGGTAGAATGTACCAACAGATTTTTTTATTTTGGAATTCCATTTTATGATTCCAAAGTGTTTGGTTACATTTCATACCTAATATACTAAGATAAAATAAAAAAAATTATTTTATTATGATTGGATATTATATTTCAAGATGAAATAAAAATTATTGAATTATATTAAAGCAGTATGAAACTTAACTATGAAAATTATTATAATAATTAATCTATAAAAAAAATAAAAATACTACAAGCCTAATGTATTCATCCTCATAGTCTTACATAAATATCACACTATTAAGTACATCAGTAAAAATAATGTAAAACATTATAAATATAGTATAAATTTTGAGAGAGGAAATTATATAAATGATTTTATAGATGTATATATATATATATTTGTATAGTGAATGGTATTATAATCATAAAATGTTTATCAGCTATATGGTCTTTGGATGCCTGGTTGTTGGATATATTTTTGTTTTGTATAAGTATATTTAAAATGTATATTAATGATTTCATAATTTTTATGTAGAAGTTACTATGTTGTTACTAATCAAATATATGTCATGTAACTAACATAAACAATTTTAAATAAAATTTGAAGGCAAAAATTCATTAAAAAAATATTTTAAATTCTAAAAAAATTATATTTCAATATGTTATTTGTTTTACTCTAGAAATTTTAAATATATTAAATTTAATTAATTAATTAAATGGAATTAGTTTTTTTATACATAGTAAAATTAATTAATAGTCTTTGAATGATGATTAAAGACTAAGAAATAATAATAAATTGTTTAATGTATAAAATGATTCCTTTCAAAGAATTATTTTTTATAAATTATAAATATTAATTTGAAAAATATTTTCCATTAAATTTAGAATTTAAAATTTAGAAAATGGATTTTTTTTGGGATCATCATTTATAAAATAGATAATTGGATTAATTTATTTTTTTTAAATGGAATGATGGTAAATAGTGAGATACAACCTTAAATGATAATGTTATGAACCAACCCAATTCTCCCCTATCCTGAGAACCCGATTCAGCTCGTGACAAGGCACAAGAGGCATTTCCAATTCACTAGGGATAGAAACAAGCACTAATGGAATTTAATGAAGCATAATGGGAAAGATTTTTCCATATGAATAATTAAAGACCAAAAGGTTCCCACCCATAAACCCAATGTGGCTATCCTATACATTGGAGTGCCATGCCATTAAAGGAAGTTTTAATATATACAAGACCAAAAGAAACATATTAGTAAATGAAATCCATATAATAAGAAATACTAATAAATAAAACTACACAATACATAAAAAAATGACCAAAAGATACCATATAGAGAGTGCATAGTGGAAATACTAAAAGTTAGATACTTCAATGATATCCAAATAAAATAAAAGAACCAATGCCATAAATAGTATCTCCATGGGTTGAGTGTAACACATTCACTAGGTTCCATATGTACTTAACCATAAATCCATAACCAACCTGTCTCATCAATGCTAAACTGGTTAAAACTATAATAATTATAGGTGTGAGCTATACAACCTAGTAGGAAACCACCCATTGATCCATACATACCCTGTAAAGATAGATATATTTGATAATAATTTAAAAATACTTATATTTTATAATGTAGGTTTTATATTTAAAAGGAAAAAAAATTATGAATTACACTTTTGAAACAAGGATTTTATGAAAATAAAAAAATAGTTAAATGAAACATATTTTATTTCCATGTAAAATGTTGAGAAACCCAAGATTTTATTTTAAATAGAAACATTTAAATTTTCAATATTGAAATCATATAATATAAGTAATTCAAAAAAATCACATCATGGGATCCTTGGAGCTTTCTGGCCAATATAGGGGAAGGATTTAAAAAAACTAAACATGATTGGTGCTAGATAACAAAAAACATTCCATAAGTCTTGTCATTGACCTCACTATCCTAACCATTAGGCACATCCCATACAAAAAATAAGATCTTCCTTAGGGCCACTAGCCAGAGAATGATTATAAACTAGTATAACATGTGTTCCTAGACAACCCAAAAAGACACCCATGGTTATCTATGAATCTAAAATAAAGGTGATCCAAACAATCATTTCAAAGAAATATATATATATATATTCCATGTTACTTACAAACAAGACACACACTCACCTCTAATGTCTATTCAAGGAACAAACCCATTTCCATTAGTGCATACATAAAAATTTTAGAAGCTCCTTCATTAGTTGCCAACACATACATAACAAAATTTCCAATCAATTTTCTAAAACATCAAGGGCATGTTTTAAGGGGGTTTTACCTTTATAAATATAATTTCAAAAGATCCATGTGGGCCTCAATATTATTCCATATAAAACCAATCCTCAAAAAAATTTCTAAAACCAAAATACCTTTCATAATCTATACAAAAATTTTAACGATCCAACCTAAAATTTCTACAAGCACTTAGTTAGAATGAATTTCCAAAATAGGCTTTACAAATCAATATAAAGGTAAATCCCATGCACATTTGATGAAACTCAAAGAGAACAACATTATTTTCAAAAATTATACCAGTTATACTTATTATAATTTCTAATGTACAAAATTTATATATTTATAATAATAATAAATCATTGTTTTAAAATTAAAGAGCGCTAAAAAGGGCCACCTACCTTGAATCATTTTAATTTTATCAATAGTCATGATAATCCACCATTTTATGGTCAAAGTATATTCAAAAGTATAATAAAATCCAAAATGAACCATTAAATATCATAATATCCCACATAAGAAATGATCGAGAGGTAAACATAGGTCTCCATGACCATCATTGGACATAAAAATGAAAAAAAATTAAGGCAATATGGAAGTTATGTGGCTATAGGGGAGTTTAACTTGTTGATTTGGTGCTAAATATTGATGAACACCAAGAATATACTAATAGATGAGATTAAATTAAGAGGAAGAGGACTTGGGGGTCACATAAGAAAACTGGGGGATATTTGGTGGGACGGTGGGGTAAAAAATTGACTAGGGGAAAGTGGTTAGATCACATTTTTAATTAATTAGGATCTATACATAGTTTGGATGTAAAGTTGGATGAAGTATACAAAAAATATGCACCTCCAACTGGGCCCCTAGAATATTTTTCCTAGGAATGAAACATGGTTTGTAATGTCTCAGTTTTTTTCATGTAAAGCTTTGGATTGTATCTTGTAATATTTTCAGAACTAGGCGCTGATACAATGCGAGATTCTGAGACTCGATGAGCCAGAAATTTACCTTTGAAAAATATTATATATATTAATATCATGCATGAGTATTTTTCCTATAAAAATAGAATAACCCATAAATGGAGCCTCATATCAAAAATTTGAGACTATCATTGAGTTTAGGATGTAGTATTTACCATAGGTGGACATAATCTTTGTTAGCATCGAGCGTTTGTGAACAAGTTATCACGGGAATAAATAATGAATGAATGAATGAATGAATGAATGAATGAATGAATGAATGAGTGAATTAATTTTATTTAAAGTGATGTAGTTACCTAATATTCCTCTATTTAAGCATGATTATGACCAATTCCTAGGGTTATCTTCATGAATCTGAGAATTGAGAGAGAGCATTAGAGGAAGGATTAGAGAATGAGGATGATGGATCGAGGATCGTCCACACCAACAAAAATAGAGGACCTATCTAATGATAAATACATGAACTCATTATTCATTAGTGATAGATCCATATCGAAGTAGGACATTTATTTTATGTGTATTCTCACCATTTTCTTATCCAATGATGAATATGAATCAATCAAATTACAGATTGATTCCCGGATTGATCATATTGCAGGTATGGGATTATTATGTTGGGAATTTGGGGGTTTTTCATTTGTTGAATTAATTTTCACCTGTTCATTATTCCTTCAAACAGAAATTAATCGAGTCCAACATGAACATTGGATGAGGTCTATTGCTCATGTTTGTGTTTTGTGCATTTCTACCCCAATTCTTCATTCGTTCAACACCAACATTCATTTTGGATGATGGTTCGACAAATATCAGGTAATCAATTGGTGCACACCCATTTCTTGGTGCAACAGATTGATACTTAAAATTTTGGGTTGATTTGGTGATGAGATCAAGATGCGATGATAGTGACAAAAAATTGGGATAGGATCAGAGACATTCATGCATGGGTTTTTAGTGTATGATGAAGGTGTGGTTTTGGGTAGATATTTTTGGCAAAAAAAAGCCAGAATTTGGCCACCAATGATGGTGAGGATAGAAAGCCTCCAGATCTGAGCTTCATGGGAATGTTTGATGGAAGTAGTGATGAAATCAGAAGAACACATGAAGAACTAGGTAATTCTAGAAATTTCTGATATACACGACGTGTAATCCAGAGATACATGACATGTGGGCCCCTAGATATGGCGCTAGAGTTTTCGTGGAAAATAAAAGTATTACATTCTATGTGACATGTGTCACACACCGTGTGACCCTTACCTAGTGGATCAGCGTGTATCTTGAGGGATACATAGACACCGAAATGGTCAGGTACATGATATGACTAGAGTGCATGGGATAACCATTTACTTGAACATGGCCTGGTACGTAGACATGACTAGGTACACAGACACAACTAGGTGTACATGGGAATGAATATGGGCATGGGCCTTGATACATGGTTAGAATCGGTGATGAAGGTACACACCATGTACTTCTAGTACATGTCATGTACTACTTTAAAGATGACTTGGAGACCTTGTTCCCCTCAGCATGGACTATTTTCCTTAAGGGTGTGTTCTCTCAAACCATCCCTATGAGGGTATGGTATGACATTACATCCTGAACAAAGGATTGTGATCTTGTCTAAGGGATTAGTTTCAGATATAGTTATAGGAATCTCTCCTAGAGGATGATATGAGACCCTCTATCGTCCTTTTCCATAGGTGGGGTTCTTGAAATTATAATTACCAACTGTACACGGACATCAATCGCCTACTCAGTGGTTTAATCCAGATTAGGTTAGTCAGTATTACCCTATGAACCTAGGTTTGGTATACATCTATGTATTAATCTATTTTGACTTCCAGAATATACTTCCTTATGGTGAGACCTAATGAGCATAACATCTCAAATAGACACCATCAGTACTATCAAACTCATAGAGCGAGTTCTCCTAGTTGAGTGTGGTTACAGACTCTTAATAAGAATCTTAGGCTAACAATGAGGTTGTGACCTTACCTTGAGACTTAGTGTTGACTATGAGTATATCTGGATGTTTTATTTTATGTCTCATATTATGATTGAAATATCATATGATGAGATGACTACTATTAATTATTTATTCTTAGTGATTTTAGGGTGTCCTGGTGAGTATTTTTATACTCACCCTTGCATGGGATCTACCCACACGTGTTGTGTCTTATACAAACAACTGACCGTTGAATGGGATTCTTGGTGGAACAGGAGAAGATAAAGATTTGATTTGGGCTAGATAGACCATGTTTCATTCCAGGAGTCACATTTGACTGTAGCCCCCTCTTATTATTAGGTTGTACTTCATTATAGTTTTTGGTGGGATTTTATTTGGCCCTTATTTCTTTCTAGTATTTTTTTATACTCTGATTGTGAGATTTAATTGTATGCATGCATTTAGTATTAGTTGTATTTTAAATTTAAACATTTTATGGGTTTGGATATGTGTATGTGCATATAGGTACCTTAGTATAAGGTCTCCCATGTGAGTTTTATGTCTACTCGGAGCAGGTCACTAGCCCCTGGCCTATTGGAGGTGGGATTGGGGTAGCACACTCAGTTTATCATCGATCATGTGACCCTGGTGGGTTGGATCATGATAGAGTGGTATAAAATTATTTTTCCATAATAGGATTTGAGTTTTGAGTTTTTTTTAAGCTGTGATATTGGTTTGGGTTTTATGTCAATGGTTTTAAGTGATTCAAGTTTAGCATTCAGGGCATGGACTTTAATATTGGTGTGGTATCCAATGTATCCCTATAACCAAACTTCGATCTCTTGACTTTTAACTCAATAAATGTAGACATTGGTTGTAGGGAAAACATTGGTACATGCCTCATATAACAATGGATTGATTTTCCATGTCCTTTTTGAGTCAGCTACCTAGATATAATCATTGACTGTAGTACATATTATCTATTTCAGGATACCTCTATGATGATTTATAGCTAGGATTTAGTAGCAGGATCATGAGGATTATCCCCTTAGTGAAAAGACTTCAATACATGGACCTGTTCAGGAGGTAGTTCCTCCAGGTGGTTTGATATTCATACCTCTACATGTCGAGCAGTATATAGTACTCATCATACCAGTGGATGAAGTGCGCAGGTTGAGAGTGCTTCAGGAGTTTCAACATCATTGCCTCCTTAGGTTCAGGGAATATCTATATCCACATACAACTAAGGATTGAATTAAGGTTGTTACATGAGTATTTTATCTCTTCAAGATACCTATAGGCCAGATGTTGGTCCTAGAAATGATCCTTGTTCATGGTTCCATTGGGTGTTGGTGGTGGTTCTTTAATATGATGAGGAGACTCTTTCATATAAAAATTTCAATTTTCTCTTCAGGTAATATTACTATCTTGCTATGATACAAGTGGTGTGAATCTAGGATATTTTATAGCTACAACAAGGTGGAGTGATTATGGATGAGTATTCATCAATGTTTACCAACCACTCATGATACTCAATGGATATGGTAAGGGATCCTTTCTTTTAGGCATGGACCTTTGAGAGAGGTCTATGAAATGGCATCTTTACTCATGTGATACCTCTACGAATTCCTAATTATACTAGGTTTCTAGGTAGTTCCTTGGTGATAGTGAGATTTTAGGCTGAGCAAACACTAACGGTGGGTTCTATCAATGGGCACATAGGGGTTGTGACTTTGGTAGTAGGTAGTTGATGATAGACACATGGATCCGGATGTGAGAGAATTTTTAGGAGGCTATCTCAGGAATAAGGGTCTACAGTTTGGGACTCTAAGGATGGGTCTAGTTATCCTAGAAAGAGGCAGGGCTACTCTTGTGATGGTAGGGAGCATCTCATATATAATTATCCGACCCTCTGTATAGATGATAAAGAGATAGTGGATGGGTCACTTAGGTAGATACAATGACAGGAGCGGGGAGGTACACATGACAACATATGTGGTAGTGGGGTTGAGAGAGAAGCAGGTCATGGGAGATAGTTTGACATGTTTTCACCACCAACCCCAGGTGGTTCCTACCAGACTTATGGAGCTGGTGGATGAGGGTGAGGATAGTTACAATCCATAAAGGCCTACGATCCATAATATTCATGGATGATTACAGGTAAAATATGTGTCTTATCTACCTTATTTGAAGTTTTGATATACATAAGCATGGGAACTACTTTCTTTCTATATCCCTAGTTCAAGATCTAGAGGTTCCAATTGAGCCCTTGACTCAACCCTTACGCTTAGAGAATCCTACCAAATATGGATCAGTGATCACACACTTTTTACAATAGTGTAATATTATTCTTAGAGGATATATTTTCTCATTGGATCAACTTGTTGTGGAGATGATTCCTTACAACTTCATCTTAGGAACGGACTGGCTATACATCATTCATGCACATATTGACTATTTTAGGCGGAGGATATGGTGTGTCCACATTGATGGAATGATGTTTTCTTTCATAATAGAGAAGGATACCTAGATAGATATGCATGGACTCATATGTAGGAGGGTGTATTTGATTACTCACCAATTGGATAGCATAACTTTTTGAGTAGTGGATGCTAAGGGGTATTAGTTTCCTAATGTGGTGGCTGAGTATGAGGACATTTTTCCTGAGGAAATTCTCAGCTTACCTCCCCACCAAGAGTTGGGATTCTTCATAGAATTACACCTAAATATGAACCTGATATATACACTAGCATATTGGATGGCTCCTATAGAGTTTCACAATCTGAGGGTGCAGTTGGAGGATTTATAGATGAAGGACTTCGTGAGACCTAATGTTTCCCCATGGGTATGCCCAGTGTTATTCACCAAGAAGGTGGATAAGAAATTGAGGTTATTACTGGATTATTAGTGTCTGAACTAGGTGACCATGAAAAATAAGTATCCACTATCGAGGATTGATGATTTCTTCGATTAGTTGAGAGGGACATGCTGGTTCTCAAAATACTATTGGAATCTTTACCTATACCCACGATTCAAAACTGTGGGTATAGTCTAGAAAAATATGGTTATAGGCTGCACACACGGTTCATAGAACTGTTGGTACTTAAGACATTGGGATATAACTATACCCATGATTCTTAAACCGTTGGTGTAGACAATCTTAATGGAAATACCTATACCCATAGTTTGGTCAAACTATGGGTATGGGTCCTTTATTAAAGGAAATCCACCACTGGGAATTGATCTCATCACCTTCCGCCCATACTTCAACAACTTTACCACTATCCTATAACACATTTTGTGTTCTTATATTCAAATATATATATATATATATATATATATATATTTATATTTATATCTACATAAATTTATTTATATTAAATTATATATTATTATTATTATTATATAAAAATAATGGGCCCACCTATACCCATGGTTTGGTTGAACTGTGAGTATCAGTTCTTTATTAAAAAAAATTCACCATTGGGAATTGATCCCAACACCTTCCACTTATAATAAAATGACTTTAACACTATCCTACAACATATTTTTTGTTCTTATAGTCATATATATATATAAATTTATTTATATTAATGTATTTTTTATTATTTTTATTATTATGGAAAAATAATGGGCCAACCTATACAAACAGTTTACTCAAACCATTGGTATATGTGCCCATAAAAATTCCCTATACCCACAATTTGTTCAAACTATGGGTATAAGTTTTCCCACAGCCTTCTCATGAAATTTTTTACCCCATGAAACTATTCCCATTGTTTACAAAAATTATGGGTATAGGGGTAACCTATACCCATGGTTTTTGTAAAACCGTGGATATAGGTCCTTCCCATGGCTATAGAGGTGACCTATAGCCATGAGTTTTTTTCCAAATACATGGGTATAGCCTTGTTTTATAATAGTTAAAATTGACCTCAAATCAGGATATCACTAACTGTGAGTACATGTTGAGGATATAATTAAGTTGACATTCAAATGTCTCTATGGTCACTATGAGTACTTGGTAATGCCCTTTAGCATGACGAATTCCAAAATAGTATTCATGGGACTCATGAATTAGATCTACTACCATTTCTTATACCATTTTGTGATGGTATTCATTAATGATACCCTAATATACTTGAATTATGAGGAGAATCATGTGAGATAGTTAAGGGTACTTTTAAACACACTCTGAGAGCATTGGATTTATGTGAAGCTCTCAAAGTATCATTTTTGGATTCATGAGGTCCAATTTCTAGGACATGTTATCTCAACCGATGGTGTAGTAGTGGACCGAACAAAGACTGAGGTAGTGTTAGACTAGGATCCACCCAATAGTGTGATGGATGTGCAAAGCTTCCTTGGGTTGTTGGGATAATACAAAATATTTGTGCCTGATTTTTCCAAGACATCAACACCTTTGAATCCTTTGACCTAGAAGGGGAATCCATTCATATGGACAAAAATTTTCCAGTGTGAATTTTTGGACTTGAGGTATGGGTTGATGAGATCTTCCATCTTGAGATTTATAGAGGTAGGTGTCAAGTGTATAGTGTTTTGCAATGCTTTAGGGGCCAAACTTGGTTGTGTGATAATGTAGAGGCAGGTTATTATTGACCATGAGACTCGATAGTTGAGACCGCATGAATAGAACTACATGACCCATGATCTTGAGTTGTAAATGGTAGTCTTTACCCTAAATATGTGGAGACACAACCTTATGGGTGAATGGTTAATCATATATTCTGACTACAATAGTCTCAAGTATATCTTCTCTCTAAGGATCTTAACTTGATATAGACACGATGTCTAGAGTTTCTCTAGGACTATGACTTTGAGATATTCTATACATATAGGAAGGGGAAAATGGAAGAATAATCTCTCACCAAGAGATATTGATCTCAATTTTTGGCTGAGGCATCAGATAAATTGACCTTATTACAACTATCCTTAGTAGATAAATATGGTGCTTCATATCTTCAGTCGATGGTTGTTTTCGCATCACTTTAAATCGTGTTAGCTAATATTAGCATGGATATACTGATTATGAGAGATTACTTACTCAGGTATCCACTAAATGTTATCTTGATGGATTTTATGAAGGTGGGGAGAATGTTATCCTTTTTAGAGGACGGACAATGGTACCAGTGACGTTATAGGAGGAGGTGTTGAGGGAGTTTCATATATCCATTCTGGTGGTACATCCAAGTGTGGTGAAGATATACCAATACCTCTGATATCAATTTTGGTTTCTAGATATATATAAGGGTGTAGAAAATCTTGTCTCTCAATGACTCACTTATCAGTAGGTGAAGTCTGAGAACTAGGTTCAATAAGGTTTAGTTCAACCACTTGAGGTGTCAAAGTGGAAGTAGGATGGAATATCTATGGAATTTTTGATGGGGTTAACACATACATTCAAAGGAAACAATTCCATCTTGGTTATTTTAGAACTAATCACCAATTTGGTCTAATTCATATATATTCAGGACTAGAGTTCAGTAGAGATATTGAGACACCTTTATGTGCAAGGGATAATCTAGCTCTATGGTGTTCCATAGATGATCATTTTAGATCATGATGTTTATTTCACGTCAAGATCACAGAGAGGATTGAAATATTCCTTTGGGAATTAGTTGTGTTTGATCACAAAATTTCACCCTCAGACCAAATTCTAGACTGAGCAGACCATTTAGGTTCCTAAGAACATGTTGTAGGCTTGCATATTAAACATTATCCATAGTTTGGAGGATCACCTACCCTTGGTGGTGTTTTTATACAATAACATATACCATTACCCCATTGGTATGATACTATTCGAGGCCTTGAATAGGTTACCCTATAGGTCACCAATTTGTTTGAATAATCTAGGTGAGTCAACACTCATGGTCCCAGAGTTGGTGTAATCTATGATAGAAAAGGTGAATATCATCCATGAGAAGATGAGGACTACATAGATTTTTCAGAATTCCTATTCAGACCAACGATGGATGCCTTTGGGGTTTGAGGAGGGAGACTATGTGATCCTGAAGGCCTCACCTCGACATCTATTATGAATATTTGGATTGGGTAGAAAGATATCTCTGATATTCATTGGCCATTTCTAGATACTTTTTAGAGTCAGTGAGGTGAAATACCACTTATCTTTACTACCATAGTTAGATCGAGTACAAAACATCATCCATGTGTCATAGCTTTGGAGATATGAGCATGAATTGTCACATGTTATCGACTGGGGTGAGTGGGACATCGAGGATGGATCTAACTTTATAGAGTACCTAGTGGAGATCCAGGATTGGTAGGAAAATATCTTCCATGGGAGAGAAATTATTTTGGTGCATGTTCGGTGGAAAAATGAGAATCTTAAGGAGAGAACCTGGGAGTGGGATACCCAGATGCGTGCTTAGTACCCACATATTTTTAGTTGTCCTTTTTATTTTTGGGAAAAAAATCACTAAGGTGGGGGAGTGTATAATGTCTCTATTTTTTCTATGTAAATATTTTAACTATATCTAGTAATATTTTCAGAGATAGGCATTGTGACAACATGATATTATGATTCTTGGTGAGCCCAAAATTGATATTTGAAAAATATTAAATATATTAATATCACACACAAACAATTTTCATAAAAAATAAGAATAACTCCTAAAAATGTTCTTAAACCATAAACCTGAGACTGCCATTCAGTTCATAATGATGCCTTTACACTAGGCATGATATAATCTTTGTCGGTGTCGGGCATTTGTGAAAAAGTTGTAGTGGGTGTAAATAATGAATGAATTAATGAATGAATTATATTTAAAGTGATGAAAAGAACTAATATTCCTCTATTTAATCATTCTTATGAACAATTCCTAGGGTTAGATGAAAAACTCTGATAATTGAGAGAGAGCATTAGAGGAAGGCTTAGTGAATGATGATGACATATCGAGGATCATTCATGCCAATGGAAATTAAGTATCCCACCAATGAAAATGAATAAGATTCATTCTTCATCAGTGATCAATCAATATCAAGTTAATATGTTTGTTTTATGTAAATTCTCCCTATTTTCTTATCATATGATGAACACGAATCAATCAACTAATGAATTGATTTGAAAACCAATCATATTGCGGGTATGGGATTATTATGTTGGGAAATTGGGGATTTTCATTTATTAAATTAATTTACATATCTTTTTTCATTGTTCTAATGAAAAAATAATCAATTCCAACATAAAAATTAGCTGAGGTCCATTACTCATGTTTGTGTGTTGTGAATTTCTCCCCCCGTTCTTTATTTGTTCATCACAGACGTTCATTTTGGCCAATGCTTAAAAAAATACTGGGTAATCAATCAACACACACATGTTTCTTGGTGAAATAGATTGATACCGCATATCCAGGTTTGATTTGGCGATGATAACAAGTTGTGATGGCGGTGACAATGAATCAGGAATATATTAGAGATGTTCATGTGCAAGTTTTTATTGTATGATGAAGGCATGGCTTTAGATAGATATTTCTAGAAAATAGGAAGCTAAAATCCAACCACTGGTGATGGAGAGGTTGTTAAACCTCTAAATCTAAGCTTCATGGGTGTGTTTGGAAGTGGTGAAAATGGAATTATAATGCTACTTGAAGAACCATAGGATTTTGGAAATTTTCGATATACACTATGTGTAATCCAGAGATACATTTCATGTGGGTCCCTTTATGAAGTGTTAGGTTTTTTGTGGAGAAGAAAAGTATCACATTCCATGTAAAATGTGTCACACACCATGTGAACCTTACTTGATGTCTCAGTGTGTATCTCAGAGGATGAAAAGACATGGATATGGTTAGTTACAGGACATATCCATAATATATAGTTTGAGCCATGTACTCAGACATGACCTAGTACATGAACATGAAAATGTACATGGATGTGGCTAGGTGTACATGGGAATGAACATGGGACTGGGACTTGATACATAGGTAGACCTGGTTTTAAAGGTACATGTCATATACTTCCAGTACACGTCATGTACTCCTTCAAAGATGGATTGGAGACTTTGTTCCCCTCAACGCAAACTAGTTTCCTTAAGGGTGCATTCTCTCAATCCATACCTATGAGGGTATGGTATGGAATTACGTCCAAAACAATGGATTGTGATTATATATAATAGATTAGTTTTAGATAGATTTGTTGGAATATTTCTCAGAGGCCGGGATGAGATCCTCTATCATATTTTTCCTTAATTGGAGTTCTCAAAATTGGCATGAACAACTATACATGGGTGTCGATCTCCTACTTAGTGGGTTAATCCAGATTGGGTTATTCAGTATTACCCCATGATCCTTGGTGTGATCCCCATCTATGTATCAATCTCTTAAGAATTTTAGCATGTACTTCCTTATGGTGAGATCTGACAAGCATGACATCTTGGATGGATGCCATCAGTACTATCAGACTCATGGATCGAGTTCTCCTTGGTGAGTGTGGTTATGGAATCTTGAGTATAATCTTAGGTTGGTAATGTGGTTGGGGACTTACCTTGAAATTTATTATAAACTATGAGTATATATAGATGCTTTATTGTATATCTCATATTATAATCGACGTATCCTTTAATCAACTGAATACTTTTTATGATTTATGCTTAGTGATTTTTGGGTGTCTTACTGGGTATTTCTATACTCACCCATGCATGGGATCTTCCTATACATGTAATGTCTTGTGTAGATGACTAACCATTCTACGGGGTTCTCAGTGGACCAAGAGAAGACAAAGATTATATTTGGGCTAGACAGACCATGGCTCATTCCAGGAGTCACATTTGACTATATCCCCTTCTTACTATTAGGTTGTACATCTTTATATATTTTTGGTGGGATTGTATTTGAACCTTATTACATCCTAGTATTTTTTGTACTTTTCCTGTGGGATTTAGATTTATACATGTATTTGGTATCAGTTGTATTTAACATTTCAGTATTGTATGGGCTTGCATATGTGTGTGTGTGTACAGGTACCTTAGTCTAAGGCCTCCCATGTAATTGTTATGCCTACTTGGAACTAGTCACCATCCCATGACCTATTGGAGGCAGGATTGGGGTAGTCACACTATACTTATCATCGGACATGCGAGCCCTAATGGGTTGGGTCGTGAAATGGTTAGATAGACATTATACCAACCATGCTATCTGGATCTTTTAGAAAGTTTAGGTCCATCACATGATTTCCACATGATTAGTATAAAATATGAAACTTAACCATTCTAAATGCACTAAATCTTCAAAAATTAAATTTAAATGGGGTTTTTAATGAATTGGAGATAAAAAGGGAGAAAAATAAATAATATAATATAATAGATGAAAGTGGGGTTGGGGTGTAAAAATTCATTCAACCATAATGATTTCTACCCTAAACAAGCACTATATAGATTAGTTGACTAAGATAAGAACATGATATTTAGAATCCCTAACAATGAAACAACTAAAAAACCAATGACTAGAAAATTAAAGAAAATATCCTAAAAAAACCCAATCAATTTGAAATATAAATTCGAGTATAATACAAACACTAAATTTCTTACTTTTAATTCAACTCAATGTCTGATGATCTATGAATATATGCTTTCACGACTAGAAAAATAGTATCTCATGAAGGGTAAGTACTAAATCCCTCACAAGGGGTTTCAAAAATAAGGAACGCCTCTTCCTAAGCATAAAAATCCAAATAAACCTATCATGGCATGGTCTAATCTATAAGAGTATTCATAACACAGTTAAGAATTCCTAGCTAGTAAAATGGATAAGATAAGTTTAGGATAGGTGTAGTCAAAGGACTAACCAAATAACTAGAAATGACAACTAAAAAAGGATGTACAAGGATAACCTCTCACAGGTCTCATCCAAAGAATCTTTTATCATGGTCTCTCTATATTAAGGATTCTAATTGTACCCAAACCTTCAAAACTAGAATGATAACAAAATTAAAATGAAACCCAAGAGTTTGGAAGACATGCATGACACACAATTTAATACACTACACCATCAGAGTAAAAAAATTCACCTCATGTCATTTTCATTTAGAGAATATTCCTATAGATATACACATATCAATAATGAGAATAATTAAACTTCTTAAAGTAAATAGGATACAACAATTAGTGAGAAAAAGACATTAGTAAAATACTAAATAAAATATGGGGAACCAAAAATAAATTTTCACTCAACATAGTGTTCAATGGGTTGAACTTGAGGATATTATGAAGAAGAATATCAAGATCCACCTCTCTTATAAGAATCACCTCTATAGAACCTTTACAGATTTACTAGGCATACACTTCTATGATAGGATTTAGGTTCTTCCTGATAAGCACAATTCTTACACCCTGACTTCCTTTATTATTAAAATACCCAATAATTTCTCTCAAAAGGGTATGGAATGAAGAAACATGATAGTTTCTTGATTTTATTTCCAAAAAACTTATGCATGACTCAATTATCCTCCCTTTAATATAGATTACTCCACCACTCCTAGTAATGGGTGAAAAAATAGTTGTCTCTAGAATTACATCCAAGCTAGATTCAATTATCATAGATTGATTCACCATATATTTTTAACTAATAAGGTCAAGGTAAGAAATCACCAATAGAATATCTAGTTAAATGTGTCTTTCAAAATACCGAGACCTCAATAGTTTATCCATATCTAGATCAGAAAGGAATGGAATCAACTTAGAGAATCAATGAGAATATTCCAACATTGTCCTATCACCATACTTGAGGTAATAAAACTTCATCACCTTCAGTATTTTCACAAAATCAGGGAAAAAATATATATTAATAGTGCCTTAATGATTTCCTTGAAAATGTCACTATATGGGGTTTTCAGATAATAAACATCCACCACTTCCTACCTAGACCCTCTAGAATAGAGGTAGTTATAATAATTTTAAAATACTTAGGAAGCTCAAGCTAGATGATTATCCCCTTGATACTATGAAACTATTCCCCTACCTTATAAGAATCTAATTACCCAAGGAAGATAAGTGGATTTCAATCTAAGAACACTAAAATAAAATCCAAGGGTTACACTAGAAGAGAAGGATCACTATGCTTTATATCAGGGGAAGACAGAGGGAATAAATCTGATAGTTCTTAATCAACCAATTTTTTTCCTATGATGAACCACCTACAACTCCCTCTTTTGAATCTAACCATACATCATTGGAGTGTAATATAATACAAGAAACAAAAAACACAATCAAAACACTCCATGGAATCTAAAACCAAAAATCCATACATGAACTAATAAATAAATCAAAAAATACAATTTAATAACAATTCTCAAATCCCATAATATCTCAAAACCAAATAAAAAAAGTGTAAACCACAAAACATTAAACAAATTCTAAACTAATACTCATCCATAAAATCGTAAACATATAAAATTCCCTTAGTAGATTTGGAAAATATCTTAAGCCATTATATATAAAAAATTTATTTAAACCCACTTTTTTGATTACTTCTATAGAATAATTTAAACCAATTAAAAATATATTCTCTTTATCAAATAAAACCCTTATAAACCCCCAATTAATTTTAATTATTAAAATATTAAATAAACTCATCATTTTTTTGTAAATTATATATCATTTAAAAAAAATGTTCTTATTTAGTAAATCAAATTTAAATAAATGAAAATATCATTTAAATCCATTTAAAAAAATATAAAATTACCAAAAACAATAGTAAGAAATAATAATGAATCAAAATAAAATAATTCAGAATAAGTAACAAATGCACATGATTTGGATGCATGATTTGGAAGATTTTGTGCCAACTTTGTGAATCTCTCTGGGAGCCACCCAGAGGGTTCTACACATTTGATGTGTTGTTTTCCAAAACATGCACAATAACTATGAAACCCTATAAATACTCCTAAATCTCACTAAAAATCTTTTAGATTCTCAAAATAACTCATGAATCCTATAAAAAACACAAAAATACTCCAGAAGGACCAAACATCGGAGAACTATGATCATATTCATAACATGCACCTCTAGGATAGCCTTGAAAACTCAACTGATTCCATGGAAGGTGGTGATTAGGCACCTATCCATGATAAACTACACAAATTACAATGACCCCACCTCCATATTTCAGACATCAAAAATATAAAGGGACATGCTACAACCTAGGCCCTCATAAGGCCTAGGATATAATAACATTTGTTTTATAATCCAACTCAAGTATACTTATACTCGGGTACCTGAGACGACATGTGATAAGGCCCAAAAGGAATTCATGATCCCCATGGGATGGATACAACACCATGTGCAGTGAATAGATAATTTTAGGAAAAATTTCATCAAAATAATAATTGAAGATAAAAAATCATCCACATGGAAACCCATTGTGACTATTTCATACAATGGAGTTCTATACACTAACAATCAGTCATAACATATACATGACCAATCAAAAAAAAATTATAAATGCATGTCATACAATAAATAACACTGAAAAATAAAACAACACAATCCAAAACAAAATAATTGAAATGATACCATATATAGGGAGCATATTGAAAAGCCTAAATGGAAAATACATCAATAATACCTACATATAATTAAATAAATGAAGAAAAAAAGTACTATATTCATTGAGTGAAACAATTTCACATGGTACCATCCATACCCAAATAATGAATCTGAGAACAACCCGCCACATCCATCCCAAATCAGATTAAACTATAATAATGATATACATGAGCTATATAGCCCAATAATCAACCAAATTTTGATCCATGCATACCCATTAGTGATAGAGTTATTTCATTATAGTTTAAAAATAGTTGTAATATATAAAGTAGATTTTATATTTCAATAGAATACATGATAAATTAACATTTTAAAACTATAATTTGAAGATAGGAAAAAGAGTTAAATAAAACATATATTCTTTCTAAATAAAAAGATAAAAAATATAGGGAATTTATTTTCAAATGAATCATTTAAATTTATAATATTGAATTCATTAAACATAAGTAATTTGAAAACATCCCATCATGGGAACCTTATAGATATTAGGAATATATATGATAATTCTATACAACTACTAAATAATTATAATAATGGATGAAAAAAACCTACCCAAACACCCAGTATTTCCCACAATGGTCGAACTGAGGGGAACATCAGATAAGTGGAGTAAGATCTATCTCAAGGCCACTTGTCAAAGAGTGATTCTAAACTAGTGCATCACTTTTACCTAGACTTCCCACCTTGACATCCATGGTTACCCATGAATCTTAAAGGTGATCCAAAAAAATCATTTCAAAGCTATATATATATATCATGTAATTTAAAAACAAGTCACACCCTCACCTCTAATTTCCACATAAGTAAAATACCAAATTACATTAGAAGATAAATAAAAATTACGCATACCAATTCATTGGGAACTATCATATACATAGAAAATTTAGATATAAATATTCTAAAACACTAAGGGCATGTTTTAAGGGGTGATATATTTGAAAAAAAAATCATTTTTGAAGTGCCAAGAGGGACTCATGAGTATTACTTATAAAAAAAAGCCGCAAACACATTTCAAAAACTGATATAATATTCATAATCTAACCATAAATTTTAAATATCCAAACTAAAATTTATAAAAACACTTAAAAATCAAGGATTTGCTTAATAGGATTTAAACATAAAAAAGAAAATTCCCATTCACTTTTTATGAAACTCAAAGTGAATGAAATTATTTTAATAAATTATAGTATTTATGCATGATAATATTTCTAATAAATATAACAAATATATTTAAATCAAGAATCTATCATAGTTCTAAAATTAAATTTTTATGTAATGGACCACCTATCTTTAATCCTTTAACTTTTTACAACTGTGTTGGTATCCCACCATAACATGTTCAAAGAAACTCTAAGAGGAAAAATGAGACTAAAAACCATAAAATATCAAAACCCATCACTTAAAAAAGGATAAATAGGTATCCATAGGTCTCTATGATCATGGTTGAGGCACCTCAGATCTATACTCTCATCTCAGGTGCTAAAAATAAATTCTTTATAAATTAACTCTGACACCAACTGAGATAATCCAAGATAAGATTGTATAAATTTCACATTAGTTTTAAATATCAAAATAATATCACAAAACTTAGAGAACTAGTTGATTAAATTTATTTCAATACTAGATATATAAGCAATTTATTTTATAATAAATTTGAATATTTATCTATAATCCAACTCCTATATACTGTATTCTATACTACCCACATGTTATACTTATCTTCATAACATAGAGAAAGGACGAGCTTAAATGACCAGTAATGGAAATCATATAAATATGTTATCAAGGGCCATATCCTAAGAAAATGTCAAAACATGGTCAGGGGATAAATTTTATTATTAAAAAAAAAATTGAACAATAATAGTTATCCATAAATCATGATTTAAGGAAATGTATTCTTAAATAAACAAACATATAACATGGAAAAAGAGTGAATAATCATGATATGATAAATAAATTCCATGGAGAATAATCATATGAATATGATATAGAAATACATAGAGGCCTTAAAACATATCATAACAAATAACTTTGGAAAAAATATTATCATATAAAAATTATAACATTGTGAATAATTTTTTTCCATTCTTAAAATTGTGAAAAAACTAAATGTTCATGTATAATTTTATGAACAAACAAAATTTACATTATTAATGTAGTGAATAAACAAAATGTTCATGCATAACATCCTTATCTCATGATATATAAACAAAAAAAAAATTTATTGGGGGGGGGGTTTAAAGAACAAAAACAATCTATAGAATATATTGAAACTAAACCATCTTGGGGATTTATTAGACTCAAAATATAAAATGGATTTATGAGACCCAAACTATCTCAGAGTTTTGTTGAACCCAAACTATCATAGGGATTTTTTAGATCCAAACCATCTCACAGATTTATCAAACCCAAACCTTCACAGGTAATTATAAAACCTAAACCATCTCAATTCATGATCAGATCCAAACTATATAAGGGATTTATTAGACCCAAACCATCCCTAGGATTTTTCAAACCCAACCTATCTCAAGGATTTATTAAAACCAAACTATCTCATGGATTGATAGGACCCAAATCATATCAAGAAATTATCAGACCCAAACCATATCAGGGATTTATCAGAGCCAAATTATCTCATAATGAAAATCCATACACATGCGTGCCATACATAAAATCAATCCAATATCATAACTTCATGTACACATTAAATGAAAATAGGTTTCATATAATTTCTAAGTGGAATCACCCAAATTGACTTCATGAATGAAAATAGTTGATACCAAATGATCAATCATCCCAAAATAGTAATTTATAATAAAATTTAGAGGTAAATTCAAGAATAATTAATTTCCATAGAAATAAAGACATTAATTATAGTGAAATCCTAAAAGTGAATTTTTATAAAACTATATTATATTTTTCACAAGATATGAATTTACAGTCAGTTTGAAAAGTTATTTTATAAAAGTAACAGTGAAAACTATTGAAAAATCATTATTTTTAAAGAAATATTCAATAGTAGATCCTTGATTTAAATGATTAAAAAATTTTAAGTGAAAACATAATGAAAATATTTAATTGGAAATAGAATATTCTATAATTTATATTTTAAAGGATAAAAAGTTTATCAAAAAGGAATGTGTATTGGAAAATAAAACACTTTATTATTAAAGGATAAAACCATTTTTTTATATTTTATAAAAAAATTATAAAAATTCACATTATGAAAAGAGGTAGTAAAATTTCCATTTGAAAATGATAAATTAAAAATAGTCAGGTCACTTGAGTAAAAAAAATATATATTTCAAAATAAGAATAGATTTTTGGGGTAAATGAATATAGAAATATAATAAATATTGTTTTTAATGGAGATGCTATTTTTTCCTTAAAATGATGCACTTTTATGAAAAATAAATTAATGAAGAAAACATATTTGAGTTAAAAATCTTTTTAACATATAGAGAATAAATGAAATATCTTTTGAAATAGGAAATAGAATAATTTTTCAAACATAAAATAATGATTCTCAATTAATGATATTTTAACACACAAAACATAAATTTGAGTTAACTGAATCCCTTATGAATATCATAAATCATGAAAAAAGAAACAATTGGAAAGAGGTTTATATGATATAAATATAAATCCACATTAAATAAATATAAAATAACATAAAAAATAAAAATATAATAATGTGAAAACTTATATGAAATAATTTCAAGAAGAACAATCATTTATCAAGGAGTTAAATTCGAGTTTTATAAAAAAAACTTATGATAATGGTAACGTAAAAATAATATTTTTACCTTGAAATGGAAATTATGATACCATGAAATGAAATATATTTATTATATTTAAATGAAATAGGTAAGTGAATACACTATATAAATGAAATTATGGTGTAAAATATAAAATAGGTCTCATGTATTTAAAAAATGAGTTAATGAAACCCTTACCTTAATTCCCAATTTCCACTAAATCACTTGAATATCCTATAAAAAATATCTATCATAATAAACCATTTATTAAAATATTCATTTATATATATATTTATAAAATTCATTTTTAATTTTTCTCTACATGTTTATTATTCATTTATTATCTATTTTCAATATTTGGTGTGAGTTATCTTGATTGTTTTGAACTAGTTTCTTAATGGAGATGTTGTTATTAATTATTATCCCAAATTTATTCATTAATAGATCAAAAAATATAAAATAATTGATGTTTTATAATATTTTATAAATTTATAATTTCATTCTATGGTAGTTTTAGTTATGGTTATGGTAGATAAAATTAATGACAAGAATGTTTTAGTTATTTTTTACAAACGAACGGTGGTATCTTAATTAAATAGTTTAATATTAAATATACCATTAAAAAAATAAAATAAAGTAATGATTAAATAAGTTATATCATATATAATTAGTAATTATGTTTTCATATTCATCCATTATATTATAATAACATTGTTCATGTAGGTGGTTATACTAGGCCAAACATGAATATACCATAATTAAGGGAAGCATATGATTATTAAAGTGGTTTATTAAGAAATAATAGCTATATTATATAAGAATAATTATATTATATATATATATATTTATATTGTTAAATTATATTTAATTTTTTTTTATAAATAATGAAAATCAAGATGAAAAACAAATAACGTTACTTCTTGGAGGTAGTAGTCTGCACAATGCATAGTTAACATTTTCATTTTCTAAATAATACGAGTGAATAAAGGTGAATTATAATTTTTATATTTATAATTATAATTATATATTTCATATAAAATTATGTTTTAAATTCCATACATATGACTGGTGAAGAGTGTTAGTGGTGAAAATAATAATTTGTCGCTTCATGGATACAGTAGTCTACACAAACACACAATTAACATTTTTTTGTTTTTCTAATTTGATGGAAAGGAATAAATAATGGTTAATAAATTTGTATAATAAAACATAATTATAATAAATATTCTAAGTTAATTATATTATTATGTTTAGTGTAGGTTTGGAAGTGAAAAATTAAGAAGATAGGCTAATGATTAAGTTATACTCATATTGGGACCTTAAACTTTCTCTTGAAAGTATCATTAGAAATGAAAGGTGTAGACTAAGTAATAGATACCATAGGCTTATAATAATGAGATATGATTTTATGAGGATAAAAATTCTACATTTTTTAGATGAATTTTTATAGAATAAGTGTTTAATGAAGGGGTGGAAATGTTCATATGTTATAAGTGAAGAAAAATAAACTTTTATAAACACCCATTATTTTTAAATAATGGAATGAAACTATTCAATGGTAAAAGCTCAAAAAGTTATAAATAATGGAGTGTTATGTGGTTAATATCAATCAAGACTCAACCTATAATTTTAACACATGTTTTATAAATTTTTCAATTCATTTTACATTATGTTTTTACATTTTTCCATGTTTATATTTACCTAGGTAACTATATTTTAACAAAGTCACATATGTTTTTATAAAAATATAAAATTAACCCTAATAAAAAATTTGATTGTGATAAAAATAAAATTTACATAAATTTAATCTAATTGAAATTATTTTTAAGCTAAAATTATCTTCTAAATTAAAACATTTTATATATAGAAAAACTATTTTTTTTGTAGAAAAATTATGTTATAACTATTATGTGTTCTTAATCATAATTATAATTTATTTCAATTAATTGTTTGTCAATATAATTAAATATGTTTTAAAAAATAATATAATATCCATTATTTAATATATATGATTTTAATTTAGTATATAATAATTTCACAATGTTAATAAAATAGTTCATTGATAATAACTCATTCACCATTATCATGATCATTAAATTTAATCTTACTCATCTCATTTTTATGATCAAAATTAAAATTGAAATTATAAAATAATATGGAAATTTTGATATCAAATATTACATATGTAACAACCATATTTTTTTTAATATATTTCTCTTTAATAAATTTTTAGTGCTTGAAAGCTTTCTTTACACACCACAACAAGTTTGAACGAGCTGTGATATATTATTGAATTATTATTCTTTAATGTGAAAGTTATCACCTATACATTGGATTTGTGGGCATTAATAAGACTAAATAAATTATTAAATTATTTTACACAATTATAAAACTAATTAATTGGTTATTAACTAGTTATAAAATAAAATAAAATAATTTGAATGTAAAAAAGAGATGTTTTAAGAAAAATTGTTATTGTGTGTGCATTGTGTTTTTATTTTAATAAATTAAAATATTAAATATTTAAGAATTTTTTTAATAAAATTTATATATTATATAATAAATATAATATTTTAAAATTCATTTTATTTTTTATTATTATGCAAGTAATGAAAGTAAACCCAATTTTATACATAAAAATGAATTTCTATAAAAACAGTTTTGTTGCATTTTAACACTTATTTTAAAAGGAGTTTGTAAAATTTAAACAAATTTAATAATATAAAACTTATTCCATATTTTTAATTAGAATAATAAATATCATTTAATAAGGTAAACTTAATTTTTGGTCATTATGGATAGTAACTTTGGTAAAAAAAAGTAAATTACCACGATTGGAGTTAAAATGGGTAAAATGGCTTAAAACTAAAATGATACTATTAAAAATGGCCTAAAAACTTGTATAAATAATATTTTATAGTCATATATAGATCATATACCCTATAATATTTTATTATGATTCATTTTGGATCCATTTTTCATGAGTATGATATTAATATATTTTCAGTTTCTGAAAAATCTCATGTGTGTCCTCTCTCTCCCTTATAAAAGGCCACCACCTCTTATCTATTACTATTAATTCAAGAGACTATATTGGAAAATAACTACCAAAATTACTTATTAACACCCATAACCAAGATCTATATTTCATATTTTGATCAAAACACCATCCTTAAAGGGATTAAGGTGTTAACTAAAGGAGGTTGCCCAAAGAAGAGGTGTGACTCTTAATTGAGTGTTTTCATTTTATTTCCTAATATATATATATCCTTAAAAATTGTTCTAAACATGATGATATAATAAACTAATTATCTCCAATATAATAATATTTTATTATTTTTATGTATAATCCTTTATTCATCTAATTATCCATTAAATATAAAATGAAAGAACCATTCATCCGTACATGCGGACTACCGCCTCACAAAGTGATGTATTTTATTTTTCCTCACCACCATTCATGGATGGTTGTTATAATGAATTTAAGGATTATATATTATATTTATGAAATAATTATTCTTTTGGTAATATAATATCTTATATAAATTCTTAACTTCCCATTCGTTGGGAAACAATAACGTCGCTTGTGTGTACGAGTGAACTACCACATTCACAAATAGATGTGATTTGTTTTTCATTTATATTTGAAATGGCCAGTAATAATTATGGATTTATTTAATATATATTATTTTTATGATATAATAATGATTTTTCAATGTATAATTATTATTTACCTTTATTTTTTTCATCCACTAAAAAGTGGAAACATCACTCGTGAATACGTACTGACTACCGTCTCCACTCAATGATATGATTTATTTATCATTAACACTTTATATTAATATTTATAAAATTTTATGTAATGAATAAACATTATTATTATTTAATTATAACTATTATGTAGGTAATGGATCCCTTTACAAGGTGTAGGTACTAGAACCATTGAACCGAAACATACATGGAATATGGACAATTTTTCAACTGAATGTCTATATTAATGAAGATTTATTAATAAAAGTATAATTAGAAATTATAAAGGAATTATGAATATTAAGTTATGTATAAATATGGTTATGAATATATTTATAATAAACCTATATTTATTATATAGTAATTTAAATATGTAGGAAAAAAGTTGGTTCTTAAGGTAAGTTTTTATGTTACAATCTCATTTCTTTTTGAGATTGTTTATGCTAAATTTATATTGAGGGAGATTATATGGATATTATCCTTTAAAAACAATATATTTTCTTCTCCTATAATTATTATATGATTTTTTTCTCATTTTACTCTCTTTGTTACTTATAATTATCGAGAAAATATTTTTAAAGAAAAGTCGACCTTACTACCTCTTTGGTCATCAAAATTTTTCTTCCATATCCACGCTCTTGAAAATTGTTTTATGGAAGTTTACACCTATATTTAAAATGAATTAAAATTTTAATTTTCATTACCTTTTATTTTATTTACAAATATTTAAAATTCACATTTTTATTTATTTTGTTTAAAAAAAGTCATTTTTTAATATTTTCAAAAAGTTTGAAAAGAATGATCTCTTTTAATGTATATTGTATGAATAGATTTTAAACTATCATGAATATTCTTTATATTGAAGTTTCATTTAAAATTTTCCAAGTATAATTTTAATGAAATGAATATTCTTGATATTCCGGTAATTTTTAGTTAAACTATTATCAAACGAAAAGGATATTTTTATCATGTTTTTAAAGAAAGGGTCGAATGTTATTTTAAAGGTATTTTACATCAATAAGTGTATTTAATGCATATATTTTAGAGGGTTTTATGTATTTATTTTTGTATTTAATTTTTTAAACTTTCGAATTTAGGACTGAATTGATTTTTTTTATGATTTTTGGTAGGTAACAATAGATATGAAAAAATAATGAAAAGAAGAGGAAATATAAGCTAAAGGATACGTCGCGCCATGAGCGAAGTGAAGCGGTGCGACACCAGATTTTTTAAGATAAATCAGAGTTGAAAAAATGAAGCAGAATGATTACACATCATGTAATATAGTTACATGTCATGACTTTTTCAAAAGAATTTTCCACACAGGAAAAGTCGTGACATCCATACACATTGTGAAACACAATTAAATGTCGTGTAACTACATTACACGACATGAAATTTTTCGGGACTAGATTTTGGAGAATATTTTTCTAAGATTAGCGACACCTGAAGTTCAAGGGATTACATGTCATGTAACCTAGTTACACATCATGATGAAGGTGATGTGCTAAAAAAAATACATCGCAGCTGAGGATTTGACAGGTTTTTCCTATAAATACAGACCTCGACCGCCATTCCAAGACACTCTAGGACCAAAGGGAGAAAGTGTGATGCTAATGGAAGCCTACAGAACATGGAGTGATGATCCGGGGTCCCACTTAACCACCGTTCTTCACCGCCATTATTTTTTGGGAACCCATGCTACTTATTCTCATCATGCATATCATGAGTGAGTAGTTCTATTTGTGTCAGATGATGTGATTGTTGGGGGGTGTGTTTTGGGGATTGTTTTCATTTTTTATTCATGTTTTGGATTGCTGCGACATTATTTATCAATTCCAAATCTCTTTTTTTTTATTTCATGACCATTTCTGCATTTTGAGGTTGTTTCATTTTATTTCATAAATTAATTGGCTTATTTTGTGTATGATAATTATGAAATCTAGGTCAATTATGTTTAAATAAGGTTTTGGGTCACCTAGTTTTGTATTTTCACCAAGTAGATGACCATTCCAAAGGTGAAATCACATTATTAGGGTAGGTTGCCCGAACCAAAGATCTCTATTGACCTAATTCTGACACCAAAAATGAATAAATCCATATCAATTAAATCCCTAGCACATGAACCTGAAAATTACTGATCCTGGCATGCCTCTATCTGGATATCAAACCCCAATCCTTGATGATATTTCTCATCCCTTCCAACTAATTAAATAATTTTAATTTTTGTTTCCTTATTTAATTTAGAACATACGGATTGTCCCTTTGGGTTTGACACCTGGACTTACCATGTACTATATTTTTAGTAGGTTGTCAAGGTTTTTATAAAATAATAAATTTCTTTAGCCCTATAAAATCTTGGATTTTCCCATGTATTATTTTTATAAATTATATGAATTAATTTCAAGACCAGGCGATAAGAAGGTGTGTGATTATGAGGCCCAGTTTTTTTGGAACAATTATTTGAAAAATATTAAACTCTTAATAGCACACACATGTAATTTTTCTAAAAATGTGGAATAAATCTTAAACAGGTTCCCCGAATCAGAAATACCAGGTCACCATTGAGTTTAGAGTAGTGGATTTACCCTAGAAATAACATAACTTTTTTTAGCACGGGTTGTCTGTAGAAAAAATCTTAGAGAACGAAACTGTAAATAAAATAATTTTTATAAAAAAAGTTATTTGAAACAATTAATTCCATTTTTATTAATTATTTTTCAGGAATTCAGGGTTATCACCATAACCCTATAATTCCTCTAATATGTGGATAAATAAATCTCTCTAACAAACAAAGACGACTTGATCAAACGACGCCCCTTGGATTTGATGAATCGTAGATCGACGACGATGCGATGACTGTTCTATGTTAGTGACTAATCCCAATCATTATAGGGAAGTTTTTTATTTGTGATTTTCCTATAATTGATTTCCATGATGAATACAGGTCAATCCTTGAACAAATTGATCCACAATTCAATCATTGCAGGATTATTTATAATTGCAGGGATTATTTTTGGGAGTTTCTCTTGATTTTACGCTTAGTTTATCCTTCTAATGGAAACAGATCGAGGTCGGCATAAATAAAGGCCGTGGTTCATTCATCATGGTGTTCTTTGTGCTTTTATCTCCCCCTTTCTTCACGTTCTTATCTGTTAGACCCCTATGACCACAGTTCGACTTGACGGGTGGATCCAAATGTGATCAAACCCCTAGATTAGAGGAAAACTGACAACAGAGGCTGAGTTGGGACTAGTGAACTAGGTCAAGTCCAATGGATGGGTTGGACCTGAGTTGAACTTGGGGAAACTGGGCCGGAGCTGGGCCACTATCAACTATGGCGGTCGACCGTGAGATGCAGTGGGTCCAGCTGTTGTGTGACCACGGTAGCTGCCGTAGGATGGCTAGTTCGGGCAGTCAAATGTGGTGGTCGACTACCATGGTCGATCCACAGGCCTAGTGACCCCATTTGAAATTTTGAAACATCCATAACTTTCAAAAAGTACGTCCATTTGATGATTTGTTTAAGGAATTGGGACCCTAACATCGAGATGGTCCCTTTGAGATAATCTGGTGAGTTTTTAGGTTAGACAAATATAGGTTGAGAGAATTACCTTAGTGCTTTCTTTGAGGGTTGAGTATGACATTACATCCACATTACTAGATTGTAGTCCCCTCTAGAGGCTAAGTCCCAAATAGAGTTATGGTATTCTTCCATAGGACTAGATCAGAATCCTTTATCACCCATAGTGGAGTTTTGTGGAATCGATATAACCTCTGAGATTAGGTTGTTAGTCCTCCATATAGATGGAAACATCAGTAGGGTTAGTGGTATTCCCTAGTGTCTCTGGGTAGGATCCCCTACATTGAGAGTTTATCTAGATTGGGTTAGTGGTACTGCCTAGTGTGTTTGGGAAGGATCCCCTCTCTATGTATCATAATATTCCTTGACCAATACATTCTCATTTGGGTAGGTCCTAAATGAGATAGACATATTCATGAGTTTCTTTGATGATATCATGGCTCTAAGAGTGATTTCTTTTGGAATGATCATACTTAGAGCAGAATCCTGTGGCTGTTAATTGGTTATGACTTACCTCTAGACTTGTGTCTTGGATTGAGTATATCTGGGTATTATTGCTACATGTGTTGTAGATATATACTTGTGTGGAGATGACTGTACTTTATTTTGTGATCTTTCATTTGTGGTATTTTTTATTTGTGGTTTTGGGGTGTCCTACTGAGTATTGTTGCACTCACCCCTACACAGGATTTTCCCACATGTGTTGTGTCTTGTGCAGATGATCGACCCTTTGACGAAGTCCTAAGTGGACTTAGAATAGACCGTGCTTAGCAAGGACATATAGATGAGGTTTGTTCCTATGGTTTAGACAGTATTACCAGTACCTCTTTTCATACAGGTTGGACTTGTGGTTACAAACTATTTTTGGTGGGCTTGTTTTTGGCCCTGTTTACTTTCTAATACTTTCACTATTGTACTCTGTTTGTTGGATATCGTGGTTTGCATGCATTTTTTACTTATTTTTTTACATTTCAGCATTTATGGCTTAGATATGTGTGAATTTATACAAGTAATTTAGGATAATGCCTCCCATTTTTAATATATGCCTACTCGGTGCTATTCATTAGCCCCTGGTCTATTAGAGGCGGGATTGGGGTAGTCACAGCATGAGCCCCTCTAGGAAAGGTCATGACAAGCCCTGTAAGAATTAACAACACCCTTCAGGATATCATACATCTATGTTGACATCCATTAAGGATTTTATGCTTCACTTGGGTCATGATATTATAAAACCATCCAATTTCATTCTCTGAAAGGCTTAGGATGAAGATGGTTTAAGGATGATTCTATAAGACACATTTCTTTCCCATGAGTTAATTAAGTTATGATGAAACCATTATTAAACATGTTTCTTTTTCAAAGGTTATGATATGATGAATGCTAATATGTCTATGAAGTCCAATTCTATTTTTATAACTTATTCTATGATGAAATGATGAAATGATTATGAAACTTGTTTAATTTCCATGGGTTATGATATGATGATATGATTACTATTTTATGATATTTTGGCACAAATATGTAAGGTTTTAATTATGGTATGGGTGGGACTGAAATTATATAGCTCTAAAATTCATTGGGTAAAGAAAAATATATGATTAGATAATAAGGACTAGAATGGGGAGTGAACCTAGTCTAGTAAGGGACTCTGTCTAATAAGATTTCTTCAGAGTGGACCTTAACTAGAGAAATAACGGAATGGGGAGTGAACCCAATCCACTATGATAGTATTGGTAGTGATCTTTGGTTAAGGAAATGATTTTAAATAATTATTTTTATCCTAAAAACTCATGTCTTATGATTATGATATGTTATCAGGGATCATGATTGGTTATTGATGTTTCTTCACAATTATAAATTATGTATTTTGTTATGAAAAATCCTTATCCCACGATTTATGATTAATGATATTTGAATGGTTGGGTATGATTATCGTAATTTATAATCATTTTCTCATACTATTATTCTTATCTTATTCTCACTTATTATCATTGATTGATATCTCTTATGTTTAGCTTTACTAAGGATATGATCTCATCTATTCTTATATTTTCTTTCCCCAGGTTATGAAGAAGGGTTTTATGTAGAGTGTGTCTTATAAGTGTACTATATGAGAATATCTTCATAGGATATACTGAATATATTTCATGAAATAAGATGATTATGAATCTAGTCTCTTAATTCACTAAAAAATTATGATTTTTGGGTGTGTATTATAATGAGATGTATTGAATATTAATCTAAAATTATGTAATATATTTGTATGAAATACTTGGGTCACCTAAGTTTGTATTAGCATAGGGTTTAGTTATTTTTGAAGATTAGGACTAGAGAACTTTTTTTAAAACCCCAGGGATATATCTAAGTATAGGGTAACAACATAAAGATTTGTTAAAGTTTAGATTCTAAGGTTTTCATAGAAAATACATCCCTATCTAGATACTTGGAAGTTGATGCGGCTATAGAATAGATGCACCAAATGACTAAAAATTCTAAAAGGGGTAGATTGGGTATTAACTCAATATTCAATGGTGTATTATGAGTGGGAATAATATTTTACACCATGATAAAAACTCACTTGGTATATTCTTGGATTAATTCAAGTTTTCTGTATGAAAAAAATATGAAGGATTTTAATATATGATGACCATGAATGAACTTGGTTAAACCTAATGTGTCATTTATTGAAAATAATGTGTCATGATTTAGACATCCTATAAATTATTTTTCATGATTACATGATTACTCATTATGATTACTATTGCTCACATTGTAACTTTTTTTCATAGTCAATGGTTAGGCCTAATAGGAATCATGTTAACACTAAATGTGGGAGGCAATGTGATGGCAATCCTTAGAAGAAACCAAATGAAATGGGAGATGTGATATAAAATCTTGTAGCTATATTGTGTCAAATCTCTCAAGATATGAATAGTAACATGAATCATAATGAACTTCAAAATGGTTAAAAGAAAAAAAAATCACTATTGATTATTTTATGTTGCAACATCCACCTTATTTCAATGGTTCCTATGATTAAATTATTACATAGAAATGGAAAGATTCTATAGAAAACATATTCTTTTTTCTTTAATCATTGGACCATTAAAAAGTTATTTTGGCTACGTATCTTTTTTAAGGTAAATCTTATCAATGCTGAAATCTTATCAATAATTTGAGGTAAGAGGATAAAATTAACTCCATGATCTGGGAAGAGTTTAAGAAGTTATTTTTCAATATGTATTTTCCACGAACTCCTCACTAGAAAATGTAAATAGAATTTTGATAACTAAAATAAAAGTATGATGAATCCATCAATACCTATGAGAAAAATTTCACAAGACTTTAAAGGTATACATTAGATATTATCATCGACCTAGAAAGAAAAATTGATTACTTCATTAGAGTCTTGATAACAAGTCAAGAAACACATTGGGTATAAGAGAAATTGTTAAAATTGAAGATTATTTTTGATTTTCACTTAATATATAAATGTAAATTTGATACTCATAGTGTTATCATGGTTTTGGGGATAGAAATAAAAATATGTAATTTTGAGGAAATTATAATAATAAAACCCATAGAGGAAAAAAATAAATATTAGTTTTTGATAGAAGTGTGGAAGAAAGCATGGAGAAAATTTCCTTACGGGGTATGTTCAATGTTTTAATTTAGGAAAATATGTTCATTAAAAAAAATTCTTAAGTAATGTGAAGAGAGTAATCAATGAAAGGAATAGTTAAAAAGATCAACTAAATGTGCTAACCACACTCCAATGCTATAATTGTAAGGATTATATACCATACACCAATTAGTTCATGAATCTAAGGGTTAATGATGACAATAATCATCAGTAAAATTCTTAATACAAGAGATAAATGGAAAACTCATGTGATCAAATCTACTGAAGTGGGTCATGAGAATAATGTGTTGAAAGATACACTTACCATACACTATAGAATTTCAAATATTTTATATGATTCTAGATCTGCACAATATTTTATATCTGAATAATTTACTAAGGCTATCATGTCACCACCTCAATGTTTATATTTTTAGTTAATAGTAACAACTATTAATGGTATGATGATTGAATCTTATGTTTATATCTCCTTTCCAATAGAAGTTTGTGAGAATGTGTTTCCTATAAATCTTGTGATTCTACCTCTAGTTTAATTAGATATGATTTTGGGCATGGATTGGATCCATATATATATAGATCATATCAATTTCTGAGGAAGGGAAGTCACATTTTATGTTCTAAGTCAATATTTGATCATCATTCGATGCAAGGATGAAAATTAATATCCAATGGAAGTTAATTCGATTATATGGGTCTTACAGCCTATTCAAGAGGGTTATTTCACTCAAATGGTTAGGGAAAAAACTAAACATTGAATACATGCCAATTATTCTGGATTATAATGATATATTTACTAAATAATTTATTAGTATTCCTTGGAATAATGATGTTAAGTTTTCAATAGAACTCATACCTGGTTCTACACCTCTATCAAAGTCCCCTTAGATAATTGCCCTAATTGAATTATAGGAATTGATAAATAAAAATTTGTTTAAAATTGATATGGGATTCATATTACAAAGTGAATCACTATAGGGTATATTTTTTCTTCTTGTTAAGAATAAACATGTACAATGAATCTTTTTATTGATTATTGGAAACTTAACAAGATCACTATAAAGAACAAGAGTCCTCTACCCTACACCATTGATTTTTTTGATCAACTATGAGGAGCTCAAAAAATTTCAATGATTAAACTTCATTCTAGATATCATTAATTGATGGTAAAAAAGGAATAAATAACCATGAAATCCTTTCATTCTCAATATGGTAATTATGAATTTGTAGTGATAGAATTTTTACTTATTAATTTCCCTTATATTATCATGAATGAAATGAATTATGTATTTAGAGAATACCTCAATCAGTTTTTGGTAGTCTTTATAGATCAGATTATTATAAATTCTAAGGTAAAGGAAGAGAATTAACATCATTTTAGGATTTTATTAAAGACCTTGATTAAGGATACATTGTATTCCAACTTCAGAAATTTTGAATTATATTTAGAAAAAGTCTCATTCTAGATCTCAAGAGATAGTATATCAGTGGATCCATCCAAGATGGATGTTATTGAGAAATGGACCAAGAAAACCATGATGAATGATATCCATATATTTCATTAGTTTTATGGATACTACTAATTAATTTTTAGGGATTTATCAAGGATATATAATCTAATAACCATGTTTACACAGAAGTGAGAGAATTTACTTTAGATAGATGAATGTGACAAAAAATTCATGGAGTTGGAAAAAAGGTTGGCTGAAACATCTATTATTAAACAACCATACAGTAGATAGGGTTTCTTATATATAGTTATTCATCAAAGAAGGTACTAAGATGGGTCCTCATGATAAATGATGTGGAGATATCTTATAACTTACACTAATTAAAAATTAATGATCAAATTTACCCGACTCATTATTTTGTGTTAGAAACAATAATTTTTTTTATTGAAAATATAAAGGGATTATCTTTATAGTGAAATATATGATATATATATTGATAATAAAAGTTTTAATTACATATTCACATGGAAAGAGTTTAATATAATCTAAAGGAGATGATCAAAATTTATTGTAGATTATGGATGCTCAATACAATACCACCTTGGGAAGGAGAAAAAGGTAGTTGATGCTCTGAGTTAGAAGGACCGTGCTAGTTTTTCAATGATGAGGATTAAAAGGTATCAAATATTTATATATTTTTAGAATATGTAACTCTAAATTATGAGTAAAGTGGATAGATAATATATTTCTTAGATGAATGTTAAAGAATCCATCCATGTGAGGATTAAAGAGGTATAAAAGGATATTATAGAACTATTGAAGAAAGTTAGAAATGTTCTTGAGTTCAAATATAATTGTTATGGAATGATAAAGTTCAGGAGCCAACTATGTGTCCCATCAATATAAGATTTGAAGTATCCATTGTATAAATATAAAATCTTTTCATTCTCTATTAATTATAAAAGTATAAATATTTATAGGGATCTCAAAAAGTATTTCTAATAGGATAAAATAGTAATAGAAATTATAGAGTTTGTATCTCAATACCTGGTATGTTATAAATTCAAGATAGAGAGATATAATTTTAAGTGGATGTTACCACCATTACCCATAAAATAGTAAAAATAGGAAAATATTACCATGGATTTCATCATCACACTCCCCAAAACATCTAAAGGGAATAATTCAATTTTGGGTTTTAGAAAATCTCCATATAAAATAAACATATTTATTTACCATCAAAGAAGATTTATATCTTGATCATCTTACATGTATATATATTAAGAAATTTGTAAGGTTTCATAGAGTACCATATTATATTTTATCTGATTAATATTTGAGGTTCACCACAAAGTTCTAAAGAAGTATTCAACAAACTATGGATACATAATTGTGTTTTAGTATATCTTATCATACTTAGATAGATAGTAAGTCTGAGATGACCATTAATACCCTTGAGGATATATTTATATCCTATTCTCTATATTTCAAAGGTGGTTGGGATCAACACCTTCATATTATAGAATTATCTTATAACAATATATTTTACATAAGCATTCACGTGGATCCTTATAAATCCATCTATAGAAGAAATTCTATAAATCCAATGTGTTGGGATAGAATTAGAGAATGAAAGATACTAGGACCTAAGTGAGATAAGGAAATGGAAATGAAGGTTAGAGATATTTGGTATCACATAAAGGCATCTTAGAGCCTAAAAAAGAGTTATAATGACATTCATCAGTGAGATCTAGAATTAGAAGTTAGAGAGAATGTATTACTTTGAATTTATCTATAGAAAAAGGTTATAAGGTTATGAAATAATAGAATATAGAGTCATAGATATATAATTACCTTTATAAATATTGATCATATCAATATGTTTTCTTATATCTTGGCGCTTCTACTAAATTTCTCTCATGTTCTCGATGTGTTCCATGTATCTCTCATGAGGAATTATATACATTATTCTTCACATGTACTAAATAGAGAGGTTATACCAATGGATAATGATCTATCCTTTGAGAATAACTAGTGAATATTTTTAATTGACAATATAATTTTATGTGAAAAACATCCACTCAACTGGTCAATGTTTTATAGTGAAACCATAGATTTGATGAAGCTATATTGAAACCTGAAGAAGTGATGAGGATAAAATATCCCCAGTTGTTTATATCAGAGTGAAATAATTTAGTGGCAGAAATTATTATAATGGGGTATAATTTAAAACACAAATATTTTATTATATATTTCTATTTAATAAATTTTAAGTGGTTGATAGGTTTCTTTATAGGTGACCTCATGTTTAAATGAATCATGATATATTGATAAATTATTATTATTTAATGTTCCCTTTATAGCCTATCTATTGGATTTAAATATATGAATGTGACTAAAACAATTATTAAATATTATTTATTATTTAATTTATAAAATTAATTCATTAGTTATCAATTGGTTAGAAAAGAAAATGAAAGCATTTGAAAGTAAAACATAGATGTTTTTTTTCTAAAAAACTGTTTTTATATATGCAATGTGTTATTATTTAAGTAAATTAAATTAATAATTATTGATGAATTTTTTTAATCATATATATATATATATATTATTAAATAAAATATTTTAAAATTAATTTGATATTTTTTTACTTGGAAAGTAATTAAATTAAACTTAGTTCTATGCTTAAAATACATTTTACTAAAAAAACTTTTGTTGAGTTTTGCACACTTATTTTAAAATGAATTTTATCCACTTATACAAATTAAATGAGGTAACATGAAAAAAATATTTTTAATCCATATAATTAGAATTATTTTATAATTTAAAATTATTATTTTTTCATTATGAATAGTAACTTTGGTAAAAAATACAGTTACCATGAGAAGATTTAAAACTGTTTAAAAGGGTTAAAAATAAAATGAAAATGGTTAAAATGACTTAAATATTTATCTATATCCTATTAAATGGTAATATATCAAAAATAAATCATATGATATTCTATTATTAGTCAATTTTGACCCATTTTACTTGAATAAGACATTAATATATTTTAATTTTTTGAAAAATTCCATGCGTGTTATCCCCCTCCATTATAAAAGTACACCACCTCTCCTCTATTCCTCACACTTCAAGAGCCTATTATATCAGAAAATTGCTTAAAAAATTCCTTCCTAACATCCTTAAAAATGATCTATAGGTAATTTTTTGATCAAAATATGAACCATATAAGGATTAAGGTGTAATCCAAATGAGGTTTCCCAAAGAAGAGGTATAACTCTTAACTGAATGTTTTCATTTTATTACTTCTTATAGAACCCACAATTATATGAAAAAATGATAAAATGTAAACAAAATTATATCCCATAAAATAATATGATAATATTTCAATGTTTTAAACTTTATTTATCTCCTTCTACATAAAAAAGGAAATAAAATCATCATCTATGTGTAAGTGTGGACTACCGCCTCATGAAGCGACATATTTCATTTTTACTCACCACCATTCATGGAATGTTATTATAATGAATTTAGAGACTATATATGATATTTATAAAATAATTTTTCTTCTAGAAATATAATATCTTATATACTTTTTTAAATTCCCATTATTTGGAAAAATATAACTTCGCTTGTGTGTACAGGTGGACTACCACATTCATAAAGCGATGTGATTTGTTTTTCATTTTTGTTTTACATGGATGGTAATAAGGATATATTTATTGAATATATATGATATTTATGATATAATATTTATTTTATAATTCTAATTATTATTTAACTACATTTTTCTTTCTATCCATCAAAAAGTAGAAATACAACTCATGCATATGTATGAACCTTTATCATCAATCAGGGATGCAATTCATTTTTCATCACCACTTTATATGAATATTTATAAAAGTGTTTATGATGAATAAATATTATGATCATGTAATGATTATTATTTTGGATATAATGAATCCTTGTCCAAGGTGCATGTACCAGAACCATCAAACCAAAACATGCATGGAATACATACCAATTTTCACCAGAATATCCATTTTAAAGAAGATTTGTTTATAAAAGGATAATTGGAAATTATAAAAAAATTATATATAATAAGTTATGTATGAATATGGTTCTATAATATATTTATATGTACTAAATATATATTTAATATACAAAATATTGAATATGTATGAAGTAAGGAGATTCTTTAGGCAAGGGTTTATGTTAAAATCTCATTTTTTCTCAGGATTTCCTATGCTAAATTTGTGTTGATGGAAATTATATGGATCTTATATTTTAGGATTTATTTATTTTATCATCCTATTTTTAATCATGTAATTATTATAAATTAGTACAATTTCCCTCTATTGGGTGCAAAAAATATCCAAGAAAATATTTTTTAAAAAAATTTAACCTCATTAAATCTTTGGTCATCAAATTTTTTCTTCCACATCCATGCACTTCAAAATTTTTTCATGTATGTTTTTACCTACAAATGAAATTATTTAAAAATAAAATTTTAATCACCTTTTACTTTATTTTAAAAGTTTTAAATGGAATCATTTTAAAGAAACTTTTTCTGAACAATTCATTTTTAACTTTTTTCAAAATGTGAAGAAACTTTTCTCTTTTTTTATATATGATGTGAACATATTATACACCTTTATGAATTTTATTTAAATAAAATAATACTTTAACAAATTCAATGGTTATTTTCAATGAGAATAATTTATTTGATATTCTAGTAATTTTTAGTTAAAATGTTATCAAAATAAAATGACATTTTTCTATGGTTTTCAAATAATGTTTTAAGGTTATTTTAAAGGAATTTTTCAACTATAAAAACATCCTTTAAGTATTTTTAATATTCACTAGGGATTTGATCACATAACACCATCCACATTCCTTCTCTAGATGGCTTATGCTGATGATGATTTGAGGATGATTATATGAAACCTATTTATTTTCCAAGGGTTAATTAAGTTATGATGAAAACTTTATGAAACCTATTTATTTTTCATAGGTTATAAAAATATGAAATGATGAAATTTTTATGAAAATAATTGTAACACATTTATATTTTAAAAAATAAAACTATGTTTGATAGCTTGTTTGACACGTAACACTAAGCTTAAACAACACAAAAAATATATAACTATTATAATATTGTCATTAAATTGGTAGGTATGAATAGTATTAAATAATTTATTAATATATATATATAAAATTCATACTCAATATTATTTATTGATAAATTATTAATAAATAATTAACTAATTTTTAGTAAAGTAATTTTAATTTTCAAATTTAGAAAAGATTTTATTTCATTTGTAGGGAAATATTATAATTATTTTTTGTAAATTTTAGAAAATTTAATTAATAAAATAAAAAAATAAAAAAATAATAATAAAAAAATTTAATTAGGGTTTAATTTTTATATTTTACAAAAAATATTGATTTTTCAGGGAATAATGAAAACTACTGATTTTTGTAAAAATGTCATTTATTTTCAATAAATTAAGTAATTTAAAAGTACCATTATGTTATTAATGTGATTTGAGTTAACATTATCAGTATTTGGTTATATTTATTCCAATTAATTTATTTTTAATAAAATTTATATTCGATTTTATCATAAGTTTTTTTGGGTTTAAAATCAGGATTTTTTCTGAAAAGTGTTTTAAAGTGCATAATATTATTCCATTTTAATTTATTAAAACAATACCTAATGAGGAATTTTTTAGATTAAATTTATATATTATTTATCATTAAATATTAAATAATATTCATAAAATGATTATTATAATTCTTAATGTTAATATTAAATCATCTTTTTCCCAAAAAATACACTTCTTGGAACTTCGTTTTTTCACAGCGTCTACAGATTTTGTTTAAAATTAAAATTTTCCAATTATATGAATTAAATTTATTAAATTGGTTTTCATATTTGAAATAATCATAATTTATATTTTCTAATAATTTCAACTTAAATTTTCACCATAATGAATAATAAAAATAGCAAAAAATAATAATCGCAGTTAAGGAAAAATTCGATTTACTCAGGGTTAAACTAAAAAGATAAGGGTTTAAATGAACTAAAAACTTTTATAAAATCTATTAAATATAAATATTTATACCTTATATTGTCTGATTATTTATAATGGTCTATTTGATCCTTTTTTAGGTAAAAAACATGTGTACACCCTTTTCTTTATAAAAATTATATGCGTGCCACTTACCTCACTTATAAAAGGCCACCCCTCTCCTCTCTTATTAACACATTAAAAGAAATTATTATTGAAAAAGTAATACCAAAATAATATAATTAATTTACTCCCCACATACAATAATCCTTTTTTATCATAAATCCATCCTAATAAGTCTTTTGGTTCTTACCTAAGGAGGTAGTTCAAAGAAGTGGTATTGTTCTTAATCGAGCATCTTTATTTTATTTATTATTCATCCTCTTTAAAATATTATCCAATTATGATTATATAATAAAAATATTATCTACCATATAAAGATATGTTATTATTTTAATGTAATAACCTAGTTTTATCTTCTCTTCCATCAAATGGGATACAAAATTATCCTTTATGTGTACGGTGGACTACCGCCCCATGAACCGATGCTATTCATTTTCCACCATCACCTCTCATAAATTGTTACAGTGGTGGAATTAAAGTATATATATATATATATGTATTATATTTTTAACATATTAATACTTCTTTAGTTATTATATCACATGTACCTTCTTACTTTATATTCTGTGGGGGATACAATAACGTCGCTCGTGTGTACAGTGGATTACCGCCATGGGAAACAATGTGATTCATTTTTTACTAACATTTTATATTGAAGGTAATAGGGATAAATATAATGAATATACATGATATAAATGACATAATAATTATATTCATGAAATATTTATCATTATTAACATATAATATATCATTTTATTTCTTATACTAAAAAATGATAACGACGTTTGTGTACGTGTGGACTACCGCCTCCACAAAGTGATGTGATTGTTTTTTTCATCACCAAAATAAATGAATGATATATATAAATATATTTAATGAAATAATATATTATTTATTATATTATCATTATTATATAAAGGTAAAATATTACTTACCTTATTTTAATAATGATCATTGAAAAATGGAAACGTTACTCATGTGTGCGTACGACTTACTGTCTTGATGATTGTAACATAGTTCATTTTTCATAACCATATTTTATGATTGGTTTTAAAAAGTGTAATTGATGTATAAATATGATAATAATTTCGTGATTATTATTCTGTATATGTTGAATAATGACCTCTTTGAACAATATCCAACCTACCAAAGTAAATTTTGATACATAAGACAAATATCATCGAAACACCAGACATGAAATTAAATGATTAATAAATTATATATAACATGGTAATAAGTTAAATAAAATGAAAAATAATCTTGATTTTTTTATCAATAAAGTAAATAATTAACATAATATTATTATTCAAAAATATAATTAATGTACATGTTAATTCGAACTCAAGGTAAGTGATTTCATCATAATTTCCTTTCGTTGAGTCATATTTTGATGTTATGAACCTATATTTTTTTATAAGGTGTATATACAGACCCTTTGATATGTTATATCATGAATTTATATAATATCATTATATTTATAGTTTTTTAATGTTATTATTTCATGGGGCTTACGATTCAAATGTTTCCCAAGTGATAAGAGACTTTTCTTTTAAAAAATTCTCTTTTAAGGTTTTCCTTCCAACTATTTCTCTTCCATGTACATTTATTTAAAATGATTCTATAAAAGTTTTTATATGAACATAAAATATTTATAAACTAAATTTTATGTATTGTTTTAATTTATTTCAATGATTTTCAAACGTAAATTTTTATGTGTTTTATACGGAATGTTTTGACAAATGACAAAAGGAATGTTCTATTTTTAATGTATATGACGATAATGTATTTTTCCGCCACCATGAACGTTATTTTTTTTATATTAATTTGTAATATTTAATGTTTTATTTAATGAAAAACCATATTTACCCTTTTCTAGATATTTTGGTATTGAAAATGAGTTTTTAAAATAAAATGGTATTTTGATTCACTAACACATATAGGACCTTTAAAAGCATTAAAAATGGGATTTTGTATAGTGCTAAAAAAGAGTTGTTATCCTAAGAACCATTAAAGGGGAGCCTCTTTATTAGTGATAAAAAAGTGCTGATAAAGGGGGACCTTTATCATTGCTAAAAAAACTGCTAATAAAGGTGGTCTTTTACTGGTGCTAGTTTAGCACTAATAAATGTCCCTCATTATCAGTTGTATTTCTAACACTAATAAAGAGAACCCTATATCAGGGATAGAAATAACACTCATAAATTCACTACTACTATAATATTCTTTTTGAATTATAGCACACTGCATCAACAAACTATACAAAACAACAACCTGTATATGGAAAATTTACAATTTAATTGAAATAAAAATTATATCACAAATATATAGAAAACACTATATTATAGACATTTGAAACAATGTTTTGTATAATTACATTAGAAATTAATAACAAAAAAATTAAAGAACATCGATGTTTCATTGTCTTTGGCACCCGACCCCCTCTCACAAAAAGCATGATCATGGTATCAACTGCTGAAAAAACTACCCCATCTCGAGAAAAACAATATGTGTATATAAGAAAACAATTCTTATGTTATTCATACTATAAAGAAATAAATTACACATAAATATTAAATGATACATTAATAAAATTTCAATTTTAATATGAAACCACACAGTTTGAGTAATACTGATACACCATGTATCAAAATGATGTATGGTCAATTCCTACATGTCACAAATGACTTATGGATCATTTTCATAATGTATCAATGCAATATGAATGTGTTTGCTTGGTTTTTAGTATGTCACCTTTCTTTTTTACTAAATTGTTATTTTAAACTAAAAACACACACTTTGAGTCATACCAATCTTATCACGTGTCAGTTTGACATGAGAATAATTCCTATACATAAAAAATGGCTTATGAATATCTTTATTAAATTATGAAGATAATATAAGTGAATTTTATTTGTTTTCAGTGAGTGACACGTGTTTTAAACTAAAATGTCAATTTTAGACTGATAACATCCACTTTGAGTCATACCGGGAACACCATGTATCATATTGATATGCGAATGATTTCTACATGTCAAAAATGACTTAAAGATTGTTTTACTAAAGTATTAAAACAATAAAAATGTGTTTTATCAGTTTTAATTATGTCACTTGTGTTTTTTTACTAAAATGTCAATTTTAAATAGAAAGAAACACTTGAATTCATATTGGTCACACCGTACATCATATTGAGGTTTCGATAATTCCTACATGTAAAAAATAACCTATGGATCATTATCATAAAGTATCAAAATAATCCAAATTAATTTTCTTAGTTTTGAGTATGTCACTTATATTTTTTACTAAAATACCATTTTAATCTAAAAACACTCTCACTTTGAACCATACTGGTCACATCATGTGACACTTTGATTTCAGACTGATTCATACATGTCAAAAACGACTTATGAATCATTGTATGAAATTATCAATACAATCAGAGAGTATTTTCTTGATTTTCTATGAGTGACATGCGTTTTGAAATAAAATGAAAATTTTAGACTGATAACAGACACTTTGAGTCATACCAAGTACACCATGTATTAGATTGAGGTGTGGATAATTCCTACACATAAAAAATAACTTATGGATTATTTTTCTAATGTATAAATACAATCTGAACGTTTTTTCCCAGTTTTGAGTATGTCACTTGTGTTTTTTAATAAAATGTCAATTTTAAATAAAAAGATACAATTGGAGTTATACCGGTAACATCATGCATTGGATTGAAGTGAGGATGAGTAATACATGTCACAAATGACTTATGGATCATTTTTCTAAAGTATAAAAACAATATCAATGTGTTTTCTCAGTTTTGAGTATGTGGTTTTTCCTTTTTACTGAAATGTAATTTTCAACTGGAAACATACACTTTGAGTCATACCAGTCACATCATGTATTGTTTTGACATGATACTAATTCATACATGTTAGAAAAAAATTATGAATCATTTTCATAAATTATCAATAAAATCATAGTGTTTTTCTTGGTTTTTAGTGAGTAACACATGTTTTGAACTAAAATGTTTATTTTGGACTAAAAATGGAAACATTGAGTCATATTGGGCACACTGTGTATTGGATTGTGGTGAATATGATTCCTACACATAAAAAATGACTTATGGATCATTTTAATAAATTATAAAAACAATATGAATATGTTTGATTGGTTTTGAGTATATCATTTGTGTTTTTTACTAAAATAAAAATATTAAATAAAAAGACACATTTGGAGTCATACCGGTCAGACCATGCATCATATTGAGGTGTGTCTGATATATACACATAAAAAATGACTTATGAATAATTTTACTAAATTATAAAAACAATATGATTATTTTTTCTCAGTTTTGAGCATCTCACTTTTGTTTTTTTACTAAAATGTCATTTTAAACTGAAAACACACACTATAAGTCATACCGGTCACATCATGTGTCATTTTTATGTGATACTAATTCCCACACATCAAAAATTACCCATGAAACATTTTTTTAAATTATCATGACAACCAGAGAGTGTTTTATCAATTTTTTGTGAGTGCCACATGTTTTGAACTAAAATATCAATTTTAAACTGATAATAGACACTTTGAGTCCTATTGAAAAAACCATGTATCATATTGATGTGAAGATGATTATTACATGTCAAAAATGACTTATTTATAGTTCTAATAATGTATCAAAATAATATGAATGTGTTTTCTCAGTTTTGAGTTTTGTCACTTGTCCTTTTTACTAAATTAATGTCAATTTTTACTAAAAATACACACTTGGAGTCATACCAGTCACACTGTGCATCATATTGAGGTGTGGCTAATTTAGAAACATAAAAATTAAATTATTAATAATTATACTAAAGTATAAAAACAATGCAATTAAATTATGAATAATTATACTAAAGTCATACTAGTCACACTGTGCATCATATGAGTATGTTACTTTTGTTTCTTATTAAAATGTCATTTTAAACTGGAAACACACACTTTAAATCATACCAGTCACATCATGTGTCGATTTGATGTGAGAATTATTTCTACACACCATAAATGACTTAAGATCCATTTTAATAAATTATAAAGATAATTGGATCATTTTTATTGGTTTTCAGTAAGTGAGACATGTTTTGAACTAGAATATAAATTTTAAACTCATAACAGACACTTTGATTCATATATGGATCAATGTGTATCAGATTGAAGTTTGGATGATTCCTAAAAATAAAAAATGACTTATTTATTGTTTTCCTAAAGTATAAAAATAATAAAAATGTGTTTTATCAGTTTTGAGTATTTCACTTATCTTTTTTACAAAAATAACAATTTTAAATAAAAAGGCACACTTGGAGTCATACCGGTCACACCGTGTGTCAGATTGAGGTGATGCTGATTCTTAAACATCAAAAATGATTTATGTGTATTTTTTCTAAAGTATCAAAACAATTTGAATTCATTTTATCAATTTTGAGTATGGCACTTGTCTTTTTTACTAAAATGTCATTTTAAACAGGAAACACACACTTTGATTCGTACCAGTCAGATTGTGTGTCAGTTTTATATTATATTAATTCAAACATGTAAAAAATGAATCGTGAATAGTTTTAATAAATTATTAAGAAAATGAAAGTTCATTTTCTTGATTTTTAGTGAGTGACACATGTTTTGAACTAAAATGTCAATTTTATACTAATAACAAACACTTTGAGTCATACCAAGCACACTATGTATCATATTGAAGTTTTGATGGTTCCTACATGTCAAAAATGACTTATGGATTTTTTAAATAAAGTATCAAAACAATACATAATCATTTTATTAGTTTTGTGTATGTCACTTGTCTTTTTTACTAAATTTTCAATTTTAAATAAAAAGATACACTTGGAGTCATACCATTTACACCATGTGTCAAATTGAGGTGTGTTTGATTCATACACATCAAAAATGATTTATGTATTGTTTTTAGAATGTATAAAAATAGTCCAAATGCATTTTTTTTGTTTTTGAGTATGTCACTTGTTTTTTTACTAAAATTTCATTTTAAACTAGAAACACATACTTTGAGTCACACTAGTCACATTGTGTGTTGGTTTTACACGAGACCGATTCATACACATCATAAATGACTTATGAATAATTTTACTAAATTATCAAGACAATGTGAGCATGTTTTCTTGGTTTTCAGTGAGTAAAACACCCTTTGAACTAAAATGTCAGTTTTAAACTAATAACAGACACTTTAAGTTATTTTAAGAACACCGTGTATCATATTGAGGTGCGTTTGATTCTTACACCTCACAAATGACTTATAGATCATTCTAATAAATTATTAAAATGTTATAAATGTGTTTTATATGTTTTGAGTACGTCACTAATATTTTTTACTAAAATTTCATTTTCAAATAAAAATCCACACTTGGAGTCATATTGGTCACATCGTGTGTTAGATTGAGGTGTAGTTGATTCCTACACATCACAAATGACTTATGAATCATTTTCTTAAATTATCAAAAATATATGAATGCATTTTCTTAGTTTTGAGTATGTGATATGTTTTTTTAATTAAAATGAAAATTATAAACTAAAATCATATAATTGGAGTCATACCAAGAACGCTGTGTATTAGATTGAGGTGCAGATGATTGAGCCATTTCCTTATTGCCATTATCTCAACTGTGGACTTGAAGTCCAATCTCTTAGGAGAATGAGCATATTCAAAAAAACCACCCCAACTCAAGAAAAAGAATCCCCCTATATAAGAAAAAAATTATTATGATAGTAATACTATAAAGAAATAAATTAAACATAAATATGAAACAATATATTAATAAAATGTCAATTTTAAATTAAAACCACACAATTTGAATCATACTAGGTACACTGTATATCAGATTGAGGTATGGTTTATTCCATCATGAATTTTTATCTTAAAATGCATTCATCATTTTGGGTTATCTAATAATATTCTTGTTTGATAACCCAAAATGTTGAATAAATTGGAGAATAAAAAGAAACTTTCATCATCATGAGTGAATCATCCTTACTGAGTGCATGATCATAGTATGTGAGTGGATCATTCTTGTTGACGAATTCATTTCTTCATAATCTCTATAAAAATTAATAATATAAGTATCAAATAATAATGATAAATTAGATTAACTAAAAAAATTGATAAAATGATGAGAAAATCAACTAAATAAGTAGTAGGAAGTCACGTTTTCATGATATATGTGTAAATTCTGACACCTCGTATGTTGCCCAGTCATTTCTAAAAAAAATCATTTTCATCTTGTGAATATGAGGAATTTCGATGATACTAGTATAAATATAAAAATATAAATACACAAAGGATTAATAAAATTTTTAAATGAAAAAGTAATTATCTTCGAAAATACCACTTTAGGGATGCTAGTTTATTGATGGTATATGATATCTATCATAAATTTGCCAATATAATAACCACAATATTTTCCATTGGTTTGTTTTGGAAACTATAGAAACATTGAAAAAAGTAATAATTTGTTTTGATATGTTTTTTGATAGTGAAATATTTTTATATATACCATAATACTCATCCAGTTGAAGAATTCGATAGGCTCCTTCTATGCATGGACTATCCAAATGACATGATTTTGATGATATTTAAACACCTCCCTATCAAAATATAATTCTAATTAAAACATAATATAAAATCTATCATGTGAATTTTAGTTCTAAAACATTATATGTATTGTATTACAAATCGATAAACATCATCACATGTGGTCATTTTGTTGGTATCCATGCAGTTAATATAGAAAATAAATATTTTTAGCATCCAAATTGATAGTAATGAGTAACCAATGTTTCTTAAAAAAGGTAATAAGTAATGGAAGTAATGGAAATATATTTGAAATGATTAAATTGTATAGTTTTACCGTGAATCATTGGTAAAAATATGAGTCTTTCATCCATTTGTTTCCTTTCAAACACCACGACTAGTTTTTACACAATTACATCAATTTGATATGAATTCAATGAGGTTAGTTGTGTTAAAGTGACGTGAGGACTAATGATTCAATATTTATTTTTATAGGGTTTTCCCTTAAAATAGAAATAATATAGATACTTATAAAAATAGGAATTTTATTTAGTAATAATTAATATAGTAGACCAGCTATTGGAAAAAAATCATGATAAAACACATCTTGTATACATTTAAAACTGAGAATCCTAGCCAATCATACTTAGGGATTTCATTTATATTCTCAAGAGAAATGTAGTCTATAATGGAATCTACATACATTTGTTCTTAAAAATCAACTATGACATTAATACCAATTTTTAACCTTGTATCCACAAGAAACTTCAATGTAACTAAATGAAGATATTGAACGGGTGGGTTATAGGTGTTTTTTGAAGATATTTTCGATTGGTTGGTTGTTCCTTTAGATTTTTTTGATTTGAACTTTAATTTCACCCCCTTCCCTCTTTTCTTATGTAATAACATTCATCTGTTTAGACCTTTTTTCATAATTATTAAAGGTTTTTCATGAAAAATAAATTGGAAATGAATACCTCCTTATAGGCATGATTTTTACAATATCTAATTGAAATGATACAAATGTTCTAATATCTTTCTCAACCATATGAATATCTACATCATAAATTGGAATATGTATCTAGACACTTAGCTTATGATCTATGCTAATGCCCACTCTTACATTACCTATTGAAAGTTGTATGTTTTATAGATAATCTTCTTGGATATTGAACATGGTATCCCTCACAACAAGGCGATGGGTGGGTGTTGATAGATAAAAATCACAATCATTTTTACCCTATATAATATTAGTATAGGAAATTTATCAGTGTCTACCTAATTGAAATTTTATAGAAAAAATTATGAGAATATTTATTACCTCATTTAAGATATATTTTTAAGGTGAATGACTCACCTCAAAGCTGGTGGGGGTGGGGGATATTCACATAGTGGTTGTTCTTTAGTTGTTTCTTATCTTTGATTCCTTCCTATAAAATTTTCTAGAAACTCAGACTACCAATTAAATTTTCTTTAAGAGCAGCTAATCATTCTTGAATCTATTCCATTTTTTATCTTTATTCCCATGTTCATTTCTTTTCTCAAAATATGTTCGGGGTGTCAACCCAAAATTGGTAACTCTGACATGACCATACTGTTTTGGCTGCTTCAAGGCCACTGATATTATCTATTCATCTGGTACAACTGAAGATGATTCCTATGTCTAAGTCAAATAAAAAATATAGGAAAATAAGTAATTATTATTATATAATACTAATTTAAAGTAATTTTTTTATTATGTCATACTTACGCATGATTCCCACACTTTTTTTTGTGTTTTCATCTATTAGTTTCCCATCTTTATTTACACGCGCCTCCTTCTATAAAACATGATGTGGGATGGAATTTGATTTGGACTTTGATTCATCAATATTTATATAAACATAGAAACATAATTATGTTATTGTTTCATGTCACATAAAAGTATTATGGTATATTTAAAATATATACCAATTTTTTTCAAGTGAAGAGTACCCCATCCTTGCTTTACTATAGGGGTACGTTGTTTTTGATGCATATTGCTTATTTTAATCACTCAATTTATATTTAATAAATTAAAAATTATTAATCAAATGATTAATACCCATATTTTTTAAAAAATTATTTCTAACCATAATGTACCTGAAAATATTTCTCCTCATGATGATTAATAAATGCATCACATGATTCTTGGATTATTAGTTTGTGCATACATCTACGGTGGGTGTAGGTTTATTATCCCTTAAAAATATTTGAGATGAAACTTCATTAGAATTGTGTAAAATCCTCTGTGACCCTTTCTATAAAGAATTAATAAAAATTTCATTCGAGATTCATCTACTATAAATTCACTCTATAAGGAATAATGAAGAGTGAGTCAATGTTTCATTATTTTTTTAGTAAAATAAAGAAAGTATATCATAATGTTACCCTAATATCTTCCTAAATCAGTGTTTCAAGTATGGTCACAACATTTTTACATGAATATATATCAATATTCACATACTTTTGAGTGGTTAACATAATGAAACTATTGAATGTGGTATTGTTAGGGTTAACATCTTGGCTGCGTGCATTCCTTCCAACCTCTAATTTTATTCCCTTGTTTCTCACATTAATAATTTTTGCTAACATTGCCATGCTAAAATGCTCCTATTTTTTCTGGTACATCAATTTTTCATTATATACCATTTCCTTGGGTTCAACATAATCAACATGTTTTACCTCTAGATTAGTTACATCAACATGTGAAGAAGGTTGTTGTTACTCTGCATTGGGAAAACCAGCAGGTTGAGAAACCAATTATTCCTTAGGATTGAGAGCATCGACATGTGTATAAGTCATTATATATAGAATTAGTTGAGAATTTAATTTAGATTATTTAAATATATCAGTGAACCTATAATAATATGAGGAAACCCAATGTATATTACAAAAAATATAACTTGATTATTAAACTATATTTTTTAAAGGTTTAAGGGATTTGACCCCTCTATCGAGTATCCAAATCCTTTCATTATGGTCACTTATAACATACATGACCCCATCTACATTGGGATTGCTATGAAATGATTGATACATATCAATAAAAGGGTCATCTTGAGTTGAATTTTCATCTAACCCTTCAGTGGTTTTGATGGATAACAGAACAATTGACCACTTTCAGTTTATAGGATCTGGAACATAGAATACCTATAATTCTTATGATTCCATTATAAATGGTACATATTTATACCATTCATTACTAAAACCCACTTTCATATTTTAACATCAATCCTATTATTAACCCACTTGCATTAAAAAATTGGCACTTGGAATGTATTACAATCAAACTCCAATATTTGTTTGATGATTCCAAAGTACGAAATATTCTCATAAATTGGATTTCTATCCATAGAATGAGATACATTAATTGCTTTAACCACAAGTGTAGCTCCATTATTTTTCATGGTACTACATTCATCACGTTCATTTATATAGAACATATAACCATGAATTACATAACCATTATAATATAATAAATGCACACTTGGTCATTTGGCAAGCCATTAATGTCATTTTGAAATTTAATCCAGATTTTTAGATGAATCCTTAAAAATATAGTCTCAAAACCATCCTATAATTTCTTGATTATGTTTATTTTATATCCATATCTCATACCTTGATGGATTCAAATGCCTAATAATTAATTTTTGGGTTTCAACACATGGGAAAACTTCTAAACTATTTAAAAAAATATAAAGGTGGGAATGCTCCTAACCTGTAATAGTAATTTTGACAACATATATTATAGAAATTCATTCACCCACAAGCCGCTCAGTGTAAAAATATTTCAATAGACCAAGGGTTTCCACACCAGATAGGTAGTCAATATATAATTCAATGGATTACTCAATAATATATCGCTCCCCAATACAACCTTCTGGACGATTTCAATTTTTTACATAAAATTTGAAAATATTCATATATCATGAAATGGGGTAAATACATCTATAATGTATAGGACCACATAGTTGAATCTATATTACCAAGTGAAACATCAAGTAAACCATCATATCAAAGAATGTCGGTAAGAAGAACATTTACAATTCACATAATATAATGACAATTTACTTTTCCGTAGTTGGAAATTTTTTTGTGTCTATAATTTTTTTGCATATTGATTTTAAAAAGAAACAAATCATAGTTAATATGTGGAGGAAATTATTTGAAAAACAAAATATAAAGCTATACAAATTAAATATTTCATCAAAACATGACAATCATGTGATTTCAGACCCCTTAAATTTAAATTATTCACTGAAACAATATTATTGACATTTAATTAATGTCCCTATAGAACCTTCACATCATTTAATAAGTTAAAAAACTAATATCTCTTTAGTCTGGGAAGAGTGTAAGTATTTGGAGGAAGAAAATTCCATTTTCACCCTTCACTTATGCCAAATCTTCCCATATTCCCATGTCATTCATGTACAACCTAGACTAAATTTCATATTTTTATAGGTGCATTTAGAAACATGCTAATGACGCTATCACCAATTTTTTTTAACATTCATAACATCAAGAAAATGACTAACGCACAAACAATTCCATTATGATAATTCAAAAAACACTGATCTCTTTTTCCAACTAGTTTTTATAAGGTTTTTCAAAAAAGGTTTTCCAAAAGTAGTGTCCATATATTTTACTTTATCAAAAAATTGATCACCTGTTAGTGGATATAGTGTTGTACGTTCTTCTGAACTACCATCAATGATGTCTTCTAAGATCAATACTTATTTCATTGGAGTAGAAATCTATGATTTCATAGAAATAGAGTATTTGATGAAAGTTTTAACCTAATTGACTATGTATCTTATCAAAAAATGGGACAATATTTAGTTCCTTTAATGTCATATCCTAAAAAATTTCTATAAATAGTAAATTAATTTATCTTCCTATAAAACATACCTATCAATGTGAAATATTTATTTCTATAAGAATCATACAATGTAACACATGAATCCAAAAATAATTTCAAATATTCAATTAGTGGAGCCAAATAAATATCAATATCATTAACCAATTATTTTGGTCCTAATATAATCATAGATAACATAATATATTTTCATTTCTTGCATAAAAATGGCAGAAGGCTATAATTTACCAACACAACCAACCATGTACCATGAGTGATGCTTTGAAAACCAAAATGATTTGCTACATCTATAGATAGCACAAGATAAAGGTTTCTTAGATCATTTCCAAACTCAGGATACTCACGATCAATTCTATTCCACTAATAAGAGTCTACTGAGTGATGAAGTTTACCATATTTATTTCTTGTATCTACATGCCAAGTCAATTGACTTTCAATCTCCTCACTTCCATATAGGCGCATAAACCTTGGAATGATTATTAAGTACTATAAAACTTTCATAAGGACCGATTCATATTTATTTTATCAAGAAAAACCAAACTCTGGAATTATTTAAGTAATTTTTGTTCCTTGAGAAACAGTATATAGTTATTTGGACATACATGTATTCTTTCAAAGATCATACCCATTGAGCGTAGCATTCTTTTAGCACAATATATTCATCTAGGAAGCTCATTATCTTATAGTATTATATAATTCAATTGATAAAGTAGTTAAATAGAACTATATCCACTCCATCGATTTCCATCTTCTAAATTATACAACTTTAGTATGGATGAAAATGCTATATATTTAGTACAACCAGCATACAATGGTGTCTTTGGAAAACTCTTTAACTTCTCAAACAATGTGAGAAAATCATGAAGTTAATATTCAAAAATCATTATCATTTATTTTATATGATCTTAATCATCATTAAAACTTGTAATCACATCCTCAATATTTTCCTCTTTAACATATCATATGATCCATAAAACACAATGTTTTCCCAGTCACTAGATATATTCAATTTTTTCCAATGTTTATTCCAACATTTATAACTTTGATCTATTCTGTAATAGATAAAGTGTTCTCCCAACTCCTATGGACTAATTATTCTTGAATAACAACATCATAAACGCTAATAAAGGATTTTAGAAGGGTCATATGCATTTTCTTTTGCAAACTTGATAAAATATTTCACCCCATCTTCATACTCTTTGGTCATACGATTCATATACATCCATTTTCAATTCATATACATCTTATTTTATATAGTAATATTAATATTAAAAAAATACAAAAAAGGGGCCTTTGAAATAAGGTAAACCCAACATTTGAATATTTCAAATAATTTCATCATTCTTTGAAGGAAACGAGCAATCTAATTTAAGAAAATAATTACTCCGTTGGTGTTAGGTGTTATCCTATGAATTCAACCAAAATGATCACTAGTACCTAGTATGAGATGACTACTACTCAAGGTAGTTCAATAAACATAGGTGTATGTCTAGAAGAGATGGGGGATGAGACTCAGGAAAAAAAAATAAAATTATAACTTTTCAGGAGATGAATCTGATGAGGATGATAATTTTCTCCTTAAATATAAATATTCCAAGGCTGGGGAGTTGGTGAAGTATGAGACAACATTTAGTAGAAATATTATCCCTACAAAGGGATACTTGATTTTTGTGGCCATGATAAGGCTTAGATGGATGGTTTTAGATGCACTTGTGATGAGACAATAGTTTCAGTTTCAATATTCAAATAAATCCTTCAATTACTCCATGAAAAGGAAAAGACTTTGGTCTAAGGATTAAGTTTCAATAGTTCTTAGCTTCTTGTGAGGCCAAGGTTGTAGGATTGGGTTCATGATAGATATCCTATGTGAAGTGTCTAATTAATTTCATTTGTTTTCAATAAGTGTTTGAGAGAACATATTTATATATTTTAAGGCTTGCTAGTAGTTCAGAAAATATGTGCCATTGGTAATTTGAATTGACACAATGTTTAATACATTAGAAGAAACCATGAAAAATGATATTTATTTTGAACAAGGATTTGAGTATGGCTGTGTTGTAATATTTGAGAAGGCTGGATTTTTCACATGATATAGAATTTGGTTACTTTTTAATAGAGTGATTATTAAAAAATTTCCAACCCAACTAACTAGCCACGGGATCTAGTTGCACCATTGTTGAGGTTGGAATTAGGATATATCTAGGCATAGTTGTCCAAAATAGTGTCTAGGGGAATGCATAGGGGTATTTACAATCAGGAGGATGGGAGAAACGGTGAGACACTATGCTAGAAGGCACGACAAAAGAGGCCGATGCTGGCACAAGGTGATGCCTGTGAGAGTTGGAAGTATTTGGTAACCATTTTTTACCTGTCAATGTCACAACTTGTATTATTAAGGAGAGAATTAATGGATGTTTTTTATATTTGGGATAAAGAAATACATTTTTCTCCACTTTAAAAAACATGGAAATAACTATGACTGTCCAATCCACTTGATCTAATTCATCCTGGATATCTGAACAATCTTCCCTGGTTATCTTCTTCCTATAACTGAGAACCGATTCTCTTCACCAGGATCTCCATCCATGTCAAAGAATCATCCATCTAGGTTTCCCATCTTTATTCGAGTGTGTTTTTGATTCTAATACAATTTAAAATCACATGTGAATCTATTTTCATGTATTAAATGAAGAACAAACCAAAGAAATGTAGTTTGGAGAAAATATGATATTTTCAAAGATGGTGATTTCTTGTGTTGTGAAGGAGAGGTGTTTCACCTTGAGATGAGTAAGTGAGCTCGATCTAGGTTGGTGGAATATTTTCCTATAAATACCCAAGTCCAGCTCATTTTTTTGGAATATGATTTCTTATATGAGAGAATCTGTGAGTGCTTTAAGGATAAATAGAGTTCTACATAACAAGTGTATCACAAGGAGGAGGTTCTACAAATATTTGTCTTATGAAAAGTATAATAGGTGTTATATGAGCCTTAAATAAGTGTTTAATACTCTCAATGTTTCTTTCTATAAAACTAGTTTTTGAAAAAGCAATTAGATAACAATACAAGTGTTTTCCTTGGCTTATGAGAAGTATATTGAGTTTCTGCAAACATGTTTTGTGAATTAGATAAAATAATCATATATACTATTATGTAAATAAAAACTTCAGAATAGAATTCTCATATGACATGATGAGTTTTTTAATATTATATAGAATAATATCAATACATGAATGGTGTTTTTTGTGAAGGTGTTGAGGCTTCTTGTTTGAGTTACATGAACTCACAGTGGTTTCACAAGTGTTGTGCAAAGAATATATTGGATGATCCATAATTTTTCATGAAGGTGTACCATGATCAAGGCATATGATTTTTCTTTCATCATATTCAGGTTTACACGCACGATGGTAGTAAGAAGTTCATGCATGGTCTGATGCATATGTGAATGTACTTACATTGAAAATCGAACAATATGTGTGTGCAAAGGTTTTGAGAAGGCTACATACATTGAGAAAGTAGTATACAATATATGCAAGCTTCCATGTATACACTTGAATTGAGTATCAATATAATGGACAACATGTGTATTAATTTTTTTTTGAGGTAGTATGTAGTGAAAGTGAAATTAAACTAATAACTTCAAGTATATACAATGAGTGTATGTCTGCATTCATTATACAATACTTACATGCACATGTAATAGTACTTATATAAGAAATTGTTGAGAAGACCATGAAGTGTATTATATATGTTCATGAAGTTTGAATAATCACGTATGAAATATAAAATTCATAATTATTATGTAGTTATTTGAGACTGATTCTAGGGCATCATAATTTTAGAAGACTTTTGTATTCGAGTTTTATAGTATTCATTAAGGTCAGGTCTTAAGTAGAAGAAATAATTATTTCTCAAGAAGTGTTTCATTGAGGCAACTAATTATATGCAGTGATCATAAATTACTTGAGCAAGACCAACATCAATGCAAAGGTGCTTGAAGTTTTACACAATCCAATGTGATCCAAAAATCTTACATAGGAGGATATTTAGTTGATATTTCTACAATGGATTAAGCCATCTAATGCTGAAGGATGTAGTTAGGGGTATAACCAGTTGCTAAAGTTTGTGATTGGGGGGGGTGGCTAACAAATCACTGTGAAGAAGGTGCAGTTGGGGGTCTAACCAACCGTTGAATGATTGGAACTGGGGGGTATAACCAGTTTGTAATTAGGGGTTCTAACCAGTTACATTTTTAATCACCTTCTGACATAGTGTAGAATCCATGTGTGTGTGTGTGTGGGGGGGGGGGGGTCTAACCAATATGTCAATTTATACCAAACATTGTAAATCCCTATATTTTTTTCTTTATCTATTGTTATTTCTTGCAGGGAGAGGTTGATTATTATAGATGAGGGATCAATACTTTAATTAGCCAAAGAGGTTGAATAAAAAGTAAAATAATTTGTAAAAATAGTATACCACTGATTCACCCCCCCTCTTAGAGGTATCTAACTGATACTTGTACACTACAATTGGTATCATAGAATAAAATACCCTCTGTAGATCCATAAAACTTTTTGAGAAATGGATAATTTGAATTCAGTGAACAGTCAAGGAATTACCACTTTTTATGAAATGAACTATTACATCTAGAGGAATAGGATTCTTCCTTACCTTTTATCTCTTATCCTGGAAGTAAGAGATACAACAATAGTGGGTTTTACACCAATTAATGAGGATTTTTCTATGACTCAAGTTGATAAGAGAAATCTAGAAGTTGAAAACATGTGTGAGAATTCAATCTTGATGGATTTATCAGAAAAGGTATACACTAAAGTGATGGGTCTCCAATCTGCTAAGGAGGTCTGGGATAAACTAAGTAGTTATTAAGGAAATCTTAAAGTCAAAGAATCCAAGTTGAAAATATGGAGAAGAAATATTTAATACATCAAAATGGATGATGATGAAACTATTAATGACTACTTTACAATAGTAAATAACATTTTCAGCAATATTAGAGGTTTTGGAGAGAAGATGGATGGTTTTACTATTCTAAAGAAGCTTATGTGAAATTTCCCAGATAGATTTGACATAAAAATTTCATCACTATAAGAGATAGAAAATCTATCATTGGATAAAATTCATAATACTATCATATCTTATGAAATAAGAAAAGTGTCTACATATAATAAAAATACAAGAGATGATATGGTGTTCGAATCCATGATAAAATGTAAGACTAAAATCAAAGAATAACCTGAATCAAGTGATTATAAGGATAAATAATCTAAACAAGACTTAAATAAAATGATGGACTTATTTACAAGAATGTTCAGAAGGGGCATATGGATAGGAAATGTAAAATAACCACCAAAATTTCAAAATTTTCACAATAGTGGTCATTTTGTTGGTAACTATCCAAAGAATAAGGCTAATGACACTAACTTAGATGAAGATGATAATAAGTACCCAAAAAGGAAGTGGAATAATTATAAGAAGAGGTTTAATTCCAAGAAGAGAAATATGATGAGTAGAGAAATGAATTAATTTTTATCATCAAGTAGTGATTCATAATATGGAAGATATTATAAGAATCAAATGTGCTTTATGGGTAAATCCAAGAAATCTTGAGACTCATTTGAAGGGGATTAAGGTGATGATAGAACTAATTTAGAATAGATGTTAAAATAAAACATGGATGCTAAAATTGTGGAAAATATAAAACTCAATAAGGAAAATAAAAAACTAAAGAAATAAATTGAAAATATCTCCTTTGAAAATAAATAACATTTAAAGAAAGAGGAGATCAATCTTAATGAAATATGAGAAAATAATATGAAGATATCTGAGCTATAAGGAAAGATTAAAATTATTGGAAAGTAAGACATTGACAATAAATAATTATCTAAGACACAATCTATGTGCCTTGTAGCTCAAAGTGAATTGAAGAAGATGAAATAATACTTCATCAAAGATGTTGAGATTAAGGGTGAATATTCTAAAGATATTTATAAGAAGGGTCCATAAAAAAGGTTTATTCTATACTAAATGTATCTCAATCTACATGTGTTATTTATAATAATGTAGCTCTAAAAAACAAGACTAGATCCAACTGGACCCAAATAAAAAATGAGAAAACATCTTCCACAAAGGAAGAGTGTACTCATTCACCCAGAAGGTTTCCTCCTAAACAAATACATTCACAATTTGGAAAAAAGAAACAACTATAATCTTTAGAGCTAAATTACTATCAGTTTGAAAGAATATGGTTCAGAGGATACTATTTTTGTTGTGGAGTGTTTGGTTATAAAGCTTATTCGTGCTAGTATACCATGTCACTACCAAGGAGAAGGCATAAATCAAGGGAGATTAATGATGAGAAGGTGAGATAATATTATCAAGAAGAGAATCCTATGATCAAGACTTAATCTAAACTTTCAATGTGGAACTTACATGAATTCATGAATGTAGTTTGTGGTATTTGTGGTCAAGAATGTCATTAGGATGATAAATGAAGAGTTTTTTATCAAGTGAGTTTTCTCATAGTGTAAGTGAGAAGAAAATTCAGACATTAAAGAAAGTTATAGTCACCAGTGAATTATGTGAGAAGTTGAAACAATTTTGAAAAAGATCAGAATATTTTCAATGAAAAATAAAATAAGGTAGTGTAAATTGAATAATTTAAAGATGATTAAGATTAATCTATAAATGAAGACTTTAAAATTATGAATTGTGAAAAGTGATAACATTTTGGGCATGAAATAGAACATTTAATAACACTCATAACAACCTTAGAGATAAAGGAGAACTCTTCCAAATACGAGTTTAAAAAGAATAAGGGAAAATAATGGCTGATAGTCGACTCTCATCCCGAGTGATATTTCTAAGGAATAAACATGTTCCTACCTATTCCCTTATATAAATACTTTTGTAATAACATGCAGGGAATTGATGGAGATGGATTCACCCCTTATAGGGGTTCATAAATGATTTGAATTTGTCGAATATTCACAATCTTTTAAAAATGATGATCACTCTCAAATTTATTATCTGAGTATTGAAAAAATTAAGATATTTGATATTCATATAAAAGGGGGGAGATATATGTTTTTTCACTTGAACTTTATTAATTGTTTGTCGAGATTTGTGCAAGAAATATCTTAACAATCTTACTCAACTTTCCCCTATAACAAAGTTTTTGAAAAAAGTTTAAAAATGGTATCACATTAAATAATTTGAATATCCTTTATGCTTAGGTAACACCACTCTTGTTTTCTACACCAGGCTTTATCATATATACATAGAGTTTCTTGACTAAAAACAGATTGCTTTTGTTGAGTGTGGTTTCATTAATTGAGAATAAATTGAAGCGGAGGATAAGTTGGATGTTTTTTAAACTCCTAAATTCACCTTCATATTCATTACCAATAAGGGAGATAAATAAAAGAAAACATATTGACATATTCACATAGACAACAAATAAAAAGTGGGATATTGAAGTGTTTATTGAATTACATAGTGTTCGAGAGAATATTTCAATATGTTTTAATGATGGTTAGTAGTTTAGAAAACTTGTGTCCTTGGTTATTTGAATTGACATAATGTTTACAACATTATAAGAATACATGAAAAATGATATTTATTTTTTATGAGGATTTGAGTATTGATGTTTTTGAATATTTGAGAAGGTTGTATTTTTCACTTGATATGAAATTTAGTTAATTTTTAATGGAGTGTTTATTAAAAAATTTATAGTCCAACCAACCAACCAAGGGATCCAGTACACCACTACTGATTTGGGAATTACAATCAATCTAGGCATAGTTGTCAAGTAGTGTCCAAGGTCATTCATAGGGGTTCCTATACTTAGGAGGATTGGAATGGTAGTGATCCACCATATGTGGTGGCACGACAGTGGAGGCGAATTTCGACATGGGGTGGTGCCAGTGGGAGTAGGGATCATTTGGTAACCATTTGTTCCCTGTCAATGTTGTGGATTGTATTATAAAGGAGAGTGAGACTGAGTTCCATTTCTATGTGGGATTGATAGAGAGACTATTTCATCGATTTAAAAAACATGGAAAGTATTGTGACCATCTGATCCACTTGATCTGTTGCATCCTAGCCATCCGATCAATCTTTCATAGTTATCTTTTTCCCCTAGATGATAACTAATTCTCTTCACTAGGATCTCCAGTCACATCGAAGAATAATCCATCCAATATTTTGATATTCATTCAAGTGTGGTATTTATTCCAATATGATGTAAATCACATGAAGATCTATTTTCATGTATTAAACGAAGAACATGCTGAAGAAATTCAACTTGGAGAAAATGTGATATTTCAAAAGATGGCGATTTCTTGCATCATGAAGGAGAGGAGGTGCACCTTGAGCTGAGGTAGTGTGCTCGAGATAGGTTGGTGAAATATTTTCCAATAAATACTAGAGATTGTATCGTATTTCATTGAAATCTTATCTCTAACTTGAGAGAATCTACAAGATATTGAGGGAGAAACATAGTACCATGGAACAAGTGTTTCGCAAGGAGGAGGTTCCATAAATATTTATCTTACATGAATTATAAGAGGTGTTTTTTGGGCCTTTGAAAAGTGTTTAACACTCTAAAAGTTTATTTGTGATGAAAATGGTTTCTAAAAAGCAATTTGATAGTAAAACAAGTGTTTTACTTGGATTATATAAATTATATTGAGTTTCCATGAAGCTTTTTTTCAAAGTAGATAAAATAACTGAATATAATATTATGAAAATATGAACTTCATAAGATAAGTATAACATGTTCTATTATGAGATGAGTTTTTTAATACTGCATGAAATAATATTCATGCATAAAGGGTGTTTCGTGTGAAGGTTTTGCAGCTTCTTGTTTGACTTATGCAAACTCACAATGGTTTTTTAAGTGTTTTACAAAGAATATATTAGATTATCAAATGTTTTTCATAAAGGAGTACCATTCTTAAGGTATAAGCTTTTACTTTCATTATATTCATATTTTAACGCATGATGGAAGTAAGAAGTTAATGCATGGTTCGATGTATAATTGAATGTACATACATTAAGAAACAAACATTATGTGTGTGAGAAGGTTTTGAGAAGGATGTATACATTGAGAAGGTAGTATGCAACATATGCAAGATTCCATGCATACACTTTCATTGAGTATCAAAATAATGAACAACATGTGTATGAATAAAAATATTTTAGGTAGTGTACAGTGAATGTGAAAGAGAACTAATCACTTCAAGTATAGACATTGAGTGTATGTGTGCATTCAATATACAAAACTTATATGCACATGAAATAGTACTTGCATAATAAATTTTTGAGAAGACCATGCAGTGTATTATATACCTAAATGAAGTTTGAAGAATCATGAATGTAATATAAATTGAATAATCAGTGTGTAGTTATTTGAGATTGAATCCAAAGCATCATAATTTCATAAGAGTCTTGTATCATAGTTTTTTAGTATTCAGTGAGGCTAGGTCTTCATTAAAAGAAATAATTATTTCCCCAGAAATGTTTCATTTTTGCAGTTAATTATATGAAGTGATCAAAAATTATTTGAGCAAGACCAACATCAGTGAAAAGTTCTTGAATTTGTATACATGCCAGTGTGATCCAACAAGCTTATGGAGGAGGATATTCAATTGATCTTTCTACAATGGATCATTCCATCTGAAGTTTAAGGATACAACTGGGGGGTCTAACCAATTGTTAAATTTTATAATTGGGGGGTCTAAATAATCACAGTGAAGAAGGTGCAGTTGGGGGTTCTAACCAACTGTTGAAGGTTTATTGGAAATGGGGGGGGGGGGGTGTGGGGGGGTATAGCCAATTTCTAATTGGGGAGTCTAACCAATTATTGTTTAATCATATTATAATATTGTGGGGTATCCATGTTGGGGGGGGGGGTCTAACCAACATAAAAAAGAGTCTGTCTTTGTATCGAACCTCATAAATCCATTTGTGATATTCTTTGTTTTTATTTCTTTTAGGGTGAGGCTGATTATTAAATACAAGGGATAAAGACTTTAATCAGTCATAGAGTTTGAATAAAAAATAAAGGAATTTTTAAAAACAATAGACCAATGATTTACCCCGCCTCTCATTGTTGTTTAGCCAATCCTTGGACACTACAATATGGAGTTAGTGAGATTCCCTTTCCATGGTGTTATTATCAGTCTATATTATAAATGAGGTGAGAGTCTTTGTATCTAGGGGGTCTCTGAGAGATAATATGATCATATAAATATAAATACCACCCTTTTTACTTACACATGTCAGTATTTATAAATACAGATACCGCTCATACCATTGAAATTATAAATATACATACCACTCAACCTTTTGACACATATTTTAAAGAGTGTTTGAAAATCCAAAGGAAATTATTCAGTGAGTGGATCAATACTTTAATCAAAAACATAGTTTAATTTCTAAAGTTTAATTGTAAAATAAAAATACTACCACTTATTTATCACCCCTTATCAGTGATAAATTTACACTTCCCTAGAGTCTTCAATAAGGGATATTCCTCGAAAAGGTAATCCTATCTACTATCGTATAATATTCTTCTTCAACTTTTTCATTTTTATAGTATCCCTACAAATTTCAATATAGTATTACGACATTGAATCATTTTTGAACCTTTAAGTGGATGGTTTTCTTGGTTGATACCAAGGTAATACATCATTTCCATTTTCTAGTTTCATACTTCATATAAAAAACCAAAAAATACCTAGTTTTATAGATGTATTTTGATAAGAGTTCAGTGACCAAATTGAAAATCTAATTCAAGGGGGTGATATGGAAAATTTATTCAACTTATTTCTTAGTGTAGGAAGCCAATTATGTAATAGACATCTTGATCATATTATCCAAAAATAATGAGTAGGATCACATAAGAAGTAAATGTTTGTGACATGAAAATACTAAAATGAGAAAGGAATATTATGTTATCAACATTCCTAAAGGAAAAAATTATTAACTCTTCATAGAATAATTTAGATATACAATCTATGCAATAATATAAGATAATTTATTTATATAACTGTGGGACTATGAGTAATTATTCAAAAAATGGAGAGAAGTATATTATTTCCATTATTGATAAATTTAGTTGAATTAAATCTATTTTATTCATGAGACATAAATCACAAGATCTAAATATGTTTAAATGTTTTAGAAGAAAAGTAGAGATTGATTGCAATTTCTTCTTATAGATGATCCATATAGATAATGGTATAAAATTTATAAAGGGAATAATTGATGATTATTTTGATAATCATTCTATTCACCATTAACATAGTGTACCATAAACCATGCAATAAAATGTTATTTTTTAATTTAAGAATAAAATTTTAGTTGAGATGGATTGAACATTGCTAATAAAGCATTCAACATTATAAAAAAAATCGACAAATCTATTCACTCTAATTTCAAATCACAAAACTCCATTTTAAATTCAATTTAAAATTTAAAAGATCCTTTATTGAGATCATCATTGAAATCCAAAATATCATCCTCATTTTAAAACATCATAGAAATCCAATTTATTAGCTTTGAAACCAATAATTTACTCTTAAAATCACAATTACATTATAAAAAACTGATGAATATTTTTCTAAAAAATCATTGGGACATTTTTTATTACTTTTTAATAATGATTTTCACCACTAAAAAACATGTCACCATTTATTTAAAATCACTTTTAACAAATTATTGACCCAATAAAAATATATTTCTTGGAAAATCAAAAATCAAATTCATTTTCAAACCAGCTTTGAAAACTCACTCACTATTTTCAAAACCAATCCCTTTCTATTTTAAACTAAGATTTCAAACTTTTAATAGTAGCCAACCCCCTCTTAAAAACTTAGGTAAAATATTATACAGTTTTATATGTATAAAAATTTACATATATATATTTACATAGGAAAAAATAAAAGATATATTATATGAAAACCATTTTCATAATAGAAAATACAGATATTGAATATAATAATGGTTTCATGAATAATTTTTTTTTATTATATTTGTTAAAATATTTTCAACAGGGAAAATAATTATAACGAATAAAATTTGATTAATGGTTCCAATAAACATGAACAATTAAATGATCATCATGAATGAATCACAAAAAGAAGTTATAATTTCACTAAGAAAAATGATTGTAAATTATTCAAAACTAGAAAACATACTGATGAAAGTGATTCTTCTAAAAAATGGAATTATAAATTAAAATATAATAAATTTTCATTTTTAATTTGATAGAATAATTCAAACTAAATTTGGATATAGATTATTCAATACTAGAACTCAGTTTAAAATATATCGAGTATTAAAACAGTATGGAATAATCAACAATGAAACATTTTTATTCAAACATACTAGAAGGAAAAACCAATTTTGATTCAAAGCGTTTAAAAAAACTAAATTCCAAGATATACATGAATTTTGATAGAGACTTTTTGATGATGGTTAATTTAATTGCTAGATGTGGCAGATATTGTGGTGGGGATGAAACACCCAAAAGAATTCTGCTACGCCACATAGGGATGGTTGGGTCAAATAAGAAGAGGATCAACAGAGGTTGAGGTGAATCGTGAAGTCTTTTACACAAAACAAAAAAACAAGGAGGTCTGAATTGAGACTCAAAGCTTGAGGAAGACATGAAGACGAGGTGAAACAACTGAAGAACTGAGTACGATCAATGGTGTTAGAAAAATAAATCAGTACATACCTTAGATTTGGATAGGATCAAATTGTTGTGAAATTAGATGATGACTAAGAGCGGTGAAAATAATTGGGTTTAGCGAGAGTGGTGACAATAGTTGAGTTCTGCGAGAGCTTGAAGGCTCGAGAGAGGAGACTATATTAGGATTATTTTTATAATATTGGGTAATAATTTTATCAGTGCTTTTAAAAAATCACTAATAAAGTGTTGTTTTATTAGCACTGAAATAGTAAGCACTGATAAAACCACTCTTTATTGTCACTTAAATTATAATGCTGATAAAGTGTAGTTTTATTAGAACTAAAAAAGATATAAGTTTAATAATATATATATATATTTATAATTATAATTAAAAATAAATATATATACACTTATTTATAATTATAATTACAAATAAATATATTTATAAATATTTTCATATAATTATATATATTTATATAATTATATATATATATGTATATTTATTAATATATTAATATATATATTTATAAAATTATAATAAATATATTTATTATTTAAATATATTTATTTTAATTTTATAATTTCATAAATATATATTTATTTACTTCTAATTATAATTATAAATATATTAATATAATTTTATATATTTATATCAATATATAAATATATATAATTATAAATATGATAACTATAGTTATTATTTAAGTATATTCATTATAATTTTTTAATTATTTAAATATATATATATTTATAATTATAAATTAAAATATTTAAAATTTATTTAGATGTAATTATAAATAAAATAATTATATTTATTATTTAAATATATTTATTGTAATTTTTTAATTTTTTAATTATGTATTTATTTATTTATAATTATGATTATAAATAATGGAGTTAGGGTTTAGCTTAGTGGTAAGCACCTCGTAATTCTATATAGAGGTTGGGGGTTCAAAACCTATTGGGTGTAGATACTATAGTGGGTTCTGTAGCAGCACTATAGCGGCGAAAGAACTATATCATTGGTGGCATTGTAACAGTGGTGGACACTATAACTGAAATTGTAGCAGCAACATCACTATAGCAAACACTGTAGTGGTCCTGGTACTGTAGCAGCACTATTCACTAGTGGGCCTTGGGTAAATTTTTTTGGCCTACATGCCATGTATTGGGATTTCATGCCTATTGGTCCTACGTGACTTGTAATGGGATTCATGGACACTAGGCCTACGGTCCATGTATTGAATAAATAAGGCTTGATGGGTGGGATATCCCTTTGGGGGGGATATGACCCGCCTTTCCGGCCTGTGTGTGAGGCATGTGTGTGTGTTTAAATGTAATTGTACCCCCAAGAACTTAATATATTATTTTATAATTATAAATTAGTATATATAAAAAGTGTATATATATATATATATTTAAAAAGGTTGAGTCTTGACGACCCATTTATTAAAAAAAAAATAAATACAGTGGAGGAACATGCAAACATAAAATTTACACAAGCAATACAAAATAATTATAAACCATGGGAAATAGAATGACTCAAGATAAAGTACAAATGACATGATGAGAGGAGTGTCCACTCAACCATGAGGATGTTTACCCCTTCTCTATGTTTTCACTTTCAACTATGGACCACCTCCATTATCTTGGAGACCAGCATCCATGTATACCTTCATATATTCTACTCCAAGCACCTAATCATTACATTTTCCATCCTCCTCACTACTTATAGATACAAGCATCTCAAAAGAGTTATGAATACTGACCTTCAACACCAATTTTTCCCTCACTAACTGCACAATAGTAGAAGTAATTGAAGATATAGAATCAATATTTTTAAAATACCTATCCGTAGTAGATTAAGTACCCAACCCATTTCTTAGATGGAAATTTTTAAAGAAGGAGTCTACATGCTGAGGTTAGAGCCCACATGTTTCTTACAAAGAGCCTCAATAGATTTTGTACCTTCAACAACATCTATCCTTGAAATCGATGATTTGGAAATAACATGACTTGAGATCTCCCTACCATAAGTAGTGTCTAAACCCAAAACAGGCCATGGATAAACCATTGGCATACTAAATATAGTATACATGAGGGAATGAGTGTTACAACCTGCCTTTGTTAGAGGTGGTTTCCCACCCACATCATTATTTTGTTTATAACCATTATCAAATAGCGGAGTATAAGAGGACACAGGCTCATTGAGAACTAAATGTTTACCTAAATAAACCACAGAGACAATATGAGTTAAAGAACATGTCTACCTAGGGGGTCTAGCACACTTTCATTCCCATTTTCAGGGGAAGATTTACACTACTCATGAGGATGATAAATCTAAATATTTTTGGTCCTGGACTTCATTATAGTAACAAAATCTATTTTTTCTTCCCCTCTGTGATATTTTAAAGAAATTATTGTTTGTTCCTTCCAAAAATTTAAATCCACATTATCCTATTTCATAATCTCTTTGGCATCATGAATTTCCTCAGATTCTCCACCAATAGGATCTTCTATAATTCCCTTAGATAATGTACCCTTAAACGAAACACCATCAACAAAAAAGTGAAACTCATCCACAATATCATACCATGACTAGGAATTATAATTTAGTTGATAATGAGAAAAAAAATCAGTTATATCTCGAGGTGAAGAGGTTGTTTTAAATTTTAGAGATTTTGTGTATCCATCCTTCCAAGAAGGAAAAACTAGATCTTGACTTTGGGATCTCTGAGAAGGCCTTTTTGTTTTAACATGATCAATTCCACCTAATGGATTTAATATTTTAGCAACAGATGCATGAACATTATTATTATAAACATGATTTTTTACATTGATCAGAAGTCCCATAATTATCCTTCATTCGACAGTGATGGGAATCATGTCCCTTAAGCTAACAGATAGAGAAAACAAGGCCTTTTCTACAAGAATATTTCATATACCCAATAATTTTATAGTCATCAAAAAATGATGTTGTTTTCTCAAATTCAATTCTAAGGTTGATCTCATCATGCAACGTGGAGATAACCAAATTGTCAACCAAAGTGGAACTTAAATCAAATTCAACAAAAAATCTTTCATAATGACTAAAAATGACAATTTTAGTGGCATTGTCCCTCCTAATTGGAATACCAATCATAGATGCAATATAAAAAAATCTCAAGATACCATAAAACCCAGTTAAGACCATGGATTTTAATCTAGACCCATGCATAGGCGTCTTTGAAATCGCTGAGATTGAAATTTATACTCCACTTGTAAAGAAGAAAGGTGAAAAAATTTATATTGATTGAAACCACCCTTTAGGCTCATCCTTTCAGTTTATAAGAAGGAAATAGAATGTGAAAAAAAACGCCAAGAGAAAAGCATTTGAAATCCAAAAATCCTCAATTAGAAGCTAACCAAGAAACCAAATATACTATTTTCTAGGGTTGTGAACCCTTAGATAATGAAATGAAAGAAATAAAATAGTGCTTACACAGATCTAACCTTTCTGTAATTACATCATCTAAGGCTAAAACATGAGCAGCAAAACCTTTCTTGATGATTCGTTGCGAAGCCTGATTCTTTAAGGAGAGAAACAAACCACCCAAAAAATTGGAGAAGGATGAAAATCCCTTCAAATATTCCTCTGAACTCTCCTTAATCTTATTTGATTAATATGATTCATATAAAACCGCATAATGATTCAATACATAGGAGTAATATTCAAACTCCTAGGGTGGTCGTGAGTAACCCAATCACCGAAAATCACTGGGTGCACCTTCTCCCATTCCTCCATCCAAATTAATTGATCGTAAAACATATTTATATATAATTATAAATATATTTATATAAATATATATTTATGAATATATAATTATAAAAATAATAAATATATTTATTATTTAAATATATTTATAATAACTTTATATTTATTTGAAAAAATATATATTTATTTATAATTTCATAAATACTTTTAAAAAAAATTATATATATTTATAATTCTATAATTGAATATTAAAATTTAAAAATTATTAAAAAATAATTTAAATAGATTATATATATATATATATATTTCAAACATATTTAAAATTTTAAAAGTCAATAAATAAAAACAAATAAATATTATTCAAATTAACTAAAAAAATACTTAAAATAATATATGTATAGTAAATAAATAAATATATAAATAAATATTAAAAAATTATTAAATATATTGTTAACATTATTAATGAATATATAATAATAAATTAATAAATAAAATTAAAAAAATGTAAAAAATATTAAAAAGCAAAATCAAAACATTTACGTGAATTATAGACATACATATGTACACATACACATCTACACACACATGTATATATACACATACACATATATACATGTATATATATTTTAAATTATTTAATATCAATATAAATATATATCTAAATAAATAAATTCATTTATATATTATATAATTGTTTAAATAAAATATTAATATCTTATATTTATTTTAATTATATATATATTTTATAATTAATGTATATAAATAAACAATTAATTTTTTTGACTAATATAAATTTGATAATTTTTTATATATAAAATTATGAAAATAAGATTCATTTTTGATTAAAATTTATATATCACTTAAAAAAATATATACTCATTATAATATAAATCTTATTTAAAAATATATAAATATATAAATATAATTATAAATAAATACATTTATAAATATTTATATATAATTATATATATATAATTATATATATATACATAATTATATATATATATATATATTTATTAATATATAAGTATATATAATTATAAATATAATAAATATATTATTATTTATATAAATTTGTTATAGTTTTATAATTATATATATATATTTATAATTTTAATTATAAATAAATATATTTATGATTTATAAGATGGAGGAACTGGAGAAAAGGGAGTCGACAATTTTGGGTGATGGTGTTTTCCCCAAACATCTGAGAAGCTTGAATCTGTACTTGTATACTCTGAGTCACCATGTCTAGCATCAGCTATTGATCAATTCTAAGAAGATCGAGGATTGTGAATGGGAATCTCTAATGGGATTCTTTTCTTTCTTTGAATTCTTGGGAGGATCTTTTGTGTTTCTCAAAGATCATGTTTCACAGTGAATCATCAGGAAAGGAAATACTACTCATGCATTGGCATCATATGGTTCTATCTCAAAGAGGATTGATATTTGTAAGTATTCTTTCCTTGATCATATTTCTCTACTGAAAGGCATGGAGCCCTGGAAATTCATTGACCAAGTTGATCACTTAGCATCTATTTATGGTTTTTCTAATTTCAAATGTGTCTCTATCAGGTGAGGCTTTTTCCACATTCTCTTCCCATATGACGAACTGAAAGGAATAGCTTAGAGTACAGTTTCAATCAAATTTAGGCCAAGAACCCATAGGGTTCACATTTGGAATATGAATTTTAAATTTAATGACTTTAAGAAAACTTTTGTGTAGGTCTGGGTTAAAATTCATGGCTTAATTTGGGTTTTATGGAGTCCCTAGATATTTTTCAATATCACCTCTACGATTATAATTCCAATTAGGATGGGAAATTCCACTGAAATGGTTAGATTTGGCTATTTTACAAGGGTACTAGTTGAAGTAGACCTTATCTCTAATCTGATCGACAAAGTTGATCTATCCACACTACAGGATGAGGTAAATCTTAGAATTGAGTATGAGGGAGAACCTCCTTTCTATAACTCAGGTAAAATCATTGGGCTTTTGAAGGCTGTTTGTAGGGGTGATATTATTTTCCCTAACTTTCAGTTGAGAGACCATGATTTTCTCCACTGCCATAGAAGGAAAACCAATGAGATTATCCAGTCCCCATAAATTCAGGATAAAGGGAATGTTTGTGATACTGTTTTTCATGCTCCTCTCATAAGTAACCCAAATCCCATAAGATATCACATGCATGATAATGTAGAGGGGTCATCTTAGGTTTTTTAATGCTTTGATTCTGAATTTCATCCACAACAGATTAGGAGTATAGATGATACTAATTTTAAAACCGTTCTTTTATCTATGGATGGAGTAGGTCCTGCTACTTCTATACAGCCAAATTCTGATAAGTGCACTATGATTTGGGTTGATATTTAGGATGAGAGTCAACATATTGATTTTAGTCTATTTTAATGATTCCTTATTGAATGGAATTGTCGACACTCATGATGATGAGGAATATATTGATAGTTAGGAAGACAAGGAGCTTTATACACAAGCTAATGTTGAATTTAATATGTATAGGGAACAGAAAATAATTTCTACCAAAATTCATTAATGGAAGTATAAAATTGAAAGTAACCACTATAGTGAAATCTAACTGCAAGAGGAATTCCATTTCCATTATCTAGGAGCAGGCGGTAAAATTTAAAGAAGTAATTGACCCCCTTTATCAATCTATTTCTTCCATGGGATCTCAGATAGAATCATGGACTCCATTAATAAGTCAGTGGAAGGCCAAAATTCAGATTACTCAAAGTTGGTGGGTTATGTTGAAAGAGAGGATGAACATTTTGATTCTACTTTTGGTGTAATAAGTGTCTACTTGGGACATGGTATGGTAAAAAATTATACTCATGAGAAGGATGATTGTACTATCACTGATTCCTCAAATATTAGGTCCAATTTGTTAAGGAAGATGATTGTATTCAAGTATTTAATTTTATTTTCAAGGAAATTTCAAAGAAGGAGAAATCACCTCACTTTGAATTTGGTGAAAATAAAACTGACCATCATATTTAGAAAACCATACTCACAATTCTTAAAAAATTCCATCATATAGGGAATATTTTTTATGGAATAAATAGCTCATTGAACTCACCTAAAGTCCAAAAATGAATTATTGATCATAATGAGGAAGGATATTAGATTCTACATGAATTTGATATAAATTCGACAATGATTTTTTATTTTGTAATTAAAAAAATTCATAGGTTGTCTAAAAAATTATGGTGTTAGATTGATGAAAGAAAGGGAGAGTGATGCCAATCATATTTAGGTTGTTGGAAAGAAATATATTCCTGGAAGAATGAGAAGTTTTAATACTTTTTATTATAATTCATATGATGATAATAATGATCTTAAATGTATTAAAAGTATTTAAGGAAGTCATTATTACAAGCTTAAGTTTATTGAATAGGGAAGTTTCTGAAGTATAAGCTTTCTAGTCTCAAATCATCAATGTGAGATCATTAGACTCAAATTTTTTTGAAGGATGGGAATTTTGATCAGAATGAGAGAAGATGAAGATACTGGTTTTTAGTCAAACCAAAAGCCAAAAGATTTAAATATTCTAATAAAGAAGTTCATTGGTATTTTATTTAGAAGATGAAGAAGTTTCTGAAGTCGAAGCTACCGATACCGATCCATCAGATTCGGTATACCATCACAATCCTCATAGGAAGAATTATTTTCATTGGGAGTTTATGGGACCAATGAAAGGAAAATAAGTTAAGTTATCAAGGGATGATATGAAAAGAGAGTTATATACTAATCAACAATTTATTCAACCATTTTAATCACCAAATTTTTTTTGGTTATTTTTCAAGTGGTTCAAGTGAAGGAATAATTTACTCAACAAGTTGGTCAAGAGAAAAAGGACTCTGATGTGTTGAGTCAAGAGTCATCGGACTGGAAGTGATACTGATAACATGATTAGACACATGATCATTGGTTTGAATAAAATAATAATAAGAATATTTCTTGAATAGTTTGAAGAAGATTCAAAATCATTATTAAGGTGAGCTTGAAGTTTGAAGAATATGTTTTCTTTTGTCTTCATATGATGGTATAGAGCATCTTAATGAGAATACATATGTTTTAAATTTGTCACATTTAATACAGATAAACAAATTGAAGAATATACTCTCTTCATCATAATGATAAAATAGAAATGGGTAGATTAATCTTTTAATTGATGCAGAGCAATGTAATGGGATGTGTTCAGTTTTGATTTATTTATAAGAGGGTTAAGAAAATCAGAGTGGCCAAGTAATTTCATCATAATTAAGAAATCATAATGGGAAAACATAATCAGAATCATACTGAAGTTTTTTAAGAATATTGAAGAAATATGAAGTTATAATAAGATTATAGAAGATTCTAGAAGATTTGATAAGTGTAGATGAAGCCATAAATGCATCCAGAATTCACGGGAAATCAAGATTTCAAGCAATTTTGTTGTGAGAGAAGTATTTTTAGAATCTTTCTAAAATCTTTTTGGGTCACCTATAAAAGGATAAAGTACTTTTTACTTTTTAACACAAGTATTGTTGAAAAAAAGTAAAGATAAGGTGGAGCTCTGAAAAAAATTTATATAGAAGAAGTTTACAAATTAGTCTTATATGAGGAAGTTTTACAGACTAAAGAAGAAAGGATAAGAGACAAGATTATATTAATCTGATCATCATATCTGGCTAGATCATCAAACTAGGATTTTATGAACTCAGATAGAAGTGGTTTAGAATTATCTCATAAGTATTCTGACAGATCAATATTATCATATTGATCAATAGAACTTGGGAATCCGACTGAATATCATTATGAAGTTCAAAAGAAGTTCTTACCTACTGATGGGTAAGAAAGAGAAGAATTGTTTTGAAAAAAATATATTTGTGAAAGTTTATCGACCAACACCGTAACAAATTTTTTACAAAAATTATCTTATATCATTTCATGATACTTTAAGAACATGCACTGTGGTACTTATCACAGTGATAAACAAGTTTATGGTCATATCCTACTTGTTGTATTCCACACAAAAGGATTTTTTTCTATTGGATTGTGTGGTATTAGAATGTTTCCAAACCATACCAAGGACATAGATAATCTTATTGAGTAGTGAACCATGTAAATTATTATGTTCTTATAGATGTGTGTGCTTGTTTTGTTTTCAGTAGAGAAGGGAATATTTAACAGGAGGTGAAGGTTTCTTCAAGAAGAAGGAAACTTAAAAGAAAAAGATATATTTGATTCACCAACTACCCCTATCAGTGATATAATTATCTTAACTAGGAAACCACAAGTGGTATCAGAGCCGAAGGTTCCCTTCATTTATTCTTTGCTGAAGTTTTAAAGAGAAGTTTATGGAGAATATAAAATTTTTAAATAGTAAAGGTATTCTATTTTACGATGGTAATAAATATCATATCTAGAAATATAGAATGTTTCTTTATCATATTTCAATTGGGTATGATGTTCTTTAAGATGAAAAAGACATATTTCCTATTATTAATGACAGAATTCCTCTTACATATATTGACAAGAATAATATTGAGAATATTGGAAGGGCCCATAATGCTTTACTCTCATCACTTTCTAAAAGTGAGTTTTTAAGGGTGAATGATGTTTCCACTTCCAAAGGTATATGAGACAATATGAAAAACATATACTAAGGAAATAAAAAATTTAAAAAGGAAAAGTTACAAATTTGGAGGATGAAGTATGAAGATATTATGATGGGTGAATACAAATCTATTGGTGGCTTCTTTACTTGGGTGAATGACACTGTCAGCACTATCAGATTTCTTGGTGAAAAGTTAGAATATTCTACAATTGTTGAAAATATATTTAGAATTATTTCCAATAAGTTTGATGCTAAATTTTCTTTATTGGAAGATACAGATCTAAAAACATTATCTATGGATGATTTTCACAAAACTCTTATTATATATGATATGAGAAGGAAAAAATTTATCAAGGGAAAAAAATATAATATGGAAATTTCTTTTAAAGATGAAAATAAAGAAAAGTTTAAAAATATTCCTAAGGAAGGTGACGTTGTAAAATATTACTCCAAAAATTAGGTATATAAAAACCTTGATGAAATTTTATCCTTGTTTTCTATAGCATCCCGTCTTTTTATAACATAACTTTCATTCCATTACACGGAACTGAGGATCTTTAAGGTTTAGTGTCTTGGAAACAAGGAACATAAAACATAAAAAAAAAACATTCTTCTTAAATACTTGAAAGGATTCTCCTCATGTTCACCCTAGGCTCATTACTGCATCTCTTACCCTGGGTACATACATCAAAAGAAAGGGTGAGCAGAAGGCCCAGCAAGGGAAACAAGTGAAACATTTTACATATGAACTTGAGATACATCAATAAAGTCATGAAAAGAACTTTAAGGCATGAAAATGAAATCATGAGGAATATCATAATAAAAATAAAATTTTCATAACTTGAAGATGTGGCTGAAACATTTAATATTGACAATCATTTCGTTTCACCAAGGTCCATCCCCAAGGTGTCGTTAAAAATTACCAAGGTTATTCACCAAGGCGTCGCTAAAAATGGTCATCTCTAGAGATTAAGTCTTTACCCAATGCATTGGAGCGCTATCAGAGCGCACCCTTAAATTTGCCTTTATTATCATGTGAGCCACATATATCATCATCAAAAATTTCATAAAGAACCCATATAGCACAAAATAAATGGGTTTCATTTCGTAATCATAACGTTTTAAAAACTCCTTTAAAGACATGATCTTTACGTCACCTTAAAACCCACAGAAAAGGAAGGTGGGTCTCATGTATGTAAATCCCATAATTTAAAATAGAACATTTTGGTATATATGTGAATACCCATTTAGAATAAAGAGCTTTGAGTATTCACTTAATAATATAAAATAACTTTAGAAAAAGAGAGAGACATTTTGAGACGGAAATTCTGCAGCATAATGACTATGTTACGAGGTTTTAGAAGACATTAAAAAGAGAGGGAAAATGGGTCAAACATTCATAAATGACCCATAAAATAGTATATGGACAGAATAAGAAGGATACATGATCATGGTAATGAAATTTCAAGTACATACCATTTGAAATGAAAAACATGGAAGGAAGACAAAAATTAGATTTCTCTTATGAAAGTTCGGCAGCCTAATGGCGTTACTTAAACTTCAAACAAAATGATTTGAAAAGATCAAATAGGGTCTCTCATCATGTGAAAATAAGAGTTCAGTATGATAGATATAGATATAATAACCCAACATAATTAAAAAGGAACTTGAAAGACTTGACATGAAAGTAGAACTTTGAAAAGAATGAGAAGGGTGAAAGAATCCCCTAAAAAATTCGGCAGCCTAACGACGCCACTTAAAACTTCAAAATACTGAATTGAAGAGATCAAATGGGGTCTCTCATCATATGAACATAAGAGTCTTGTATGATAGATATATAGATCATACCCCAACATAACAAAAAGTAACTTGAAAGAATTGACATGAAAGTAGAACTTCAAAACGAGAAGGGTGAAAACCACTTAAAAATTCGGCAGCCTAACGACGCCACTTAAAACTTCAAAATACTAAATTGAAGAGATCAAATGGGGTCTCTAATCATATGAAAATAAGAGTCCAGTATGATATATATAGATATAATACCCCAACATAACAAAAATGAACTTGAAATAATTGACATGAAAGTAGAACTTCAAAACGAGAAGGGTGAAGAACCACTTAAAAATTTGGCAGCCTAACGACGCCACTTAAAACTTCAAAATACTGAATTGAAGAGATAAAATGGGGTATCTCATCATATGAACATAAAATATCAGTATGATAAATTTAGAGATCATACCCCAACATAATAAAAAGTAACTTGAAATACTTTACATGAAAATAGATCTTGAAAAATGAGAAGGGAGAAAGAATCCGTTACAAAAATTTCGGCAGCCTAACGGCGCCACTTAAAACTTCATAAAACGAAATAATGAGAGTAAGAGGGGATATCTCATTATATGAACATGAAAAGGTCAGTAATAGGAGTATAAAATAACACCCTTTAACATAAGAACATGGAGCATAAAAGAAATTACATAAAAGATATTTCTTGAAAAGAAAGAGAGAGATCGGATCCCTTACCTTAAAACGTAACTCTTAAAACTCAAAGGTTTGGAACTTGAGGGCCTGGGTCCACCTTGGGAGGACTCCTTGGGAGGTAAGGAGACCAGAACTTAGTTGGGGGAGAGTGGGGAGTCGAATGGATGAGAGGATGACTTGGTATATATAGGGAAAGTGAGGGGACAAGGCATTAATGGCCAAGGGACACCTCATTAGTGGTTTTGGAAAAACCATGAGCTTGCCCATGGTATTTGCCCATGGTATTGGCCACTTGGGACACCTCATACCTTATCTTACTATTCATAAGTCGACCATATTGATTACATACTTAATACATCATTTAATGATGTCATTAAACACCCGTAACTTAAAAACTGTATTTTCACTATTCATCGAAAATTCAACTTTCTCAGAATAATCCCAAAATTTCACCTTAACCAAATATCAATGCTCTGATTTCAAAAATGAAATCCATTTTATAAAAATAATTTTCTAAATATTTTTAATTAAATTTTTAATTAAAAACACTATTCATCAAAAATTTATTTTTTTCCGAAAAATCCCCAAAAATTACCTTAACATAATATCGATGGTCTGAGTTCAAAAATGAAGTCCATTTTATAAAAATAATTTTATAAATATTTTTAATTAAAATTTTAATTAAAAAACACTATTCATCCGAAAAAACTAATATTTGAATAATAATTTATGAAACTGTTATTTAACCATTTTATTGAATCACATTACTTAATCAAAGTGCCTAGCTTATTTTAATACTTTATTTAAGAGAGATTACTAATCCATTTGGACACATTATTAATCCTAATCATAAAATCACTATTCATAATTTACTATTCATCAAAAATCAAGTTGATCTTATTAGATCTAAATTTCATACTGAACATAATTGTAGAAGACCATTTTTTGAAAATCATTACACATTTTTAATTATTTTTGGTTTACATAAACATTTTTAAAATATCCTTTTTCTAAAATTCATCAAAAATATGAATACTATATTTATCCGGTCATTTGAAAATTCATAAAAGAAATCGAAATTTTTATTTAAAACAAAGGATTACACAAGACAGTTACAGTATCCTTATATATCCCCTTATCACACCAGCATAGGACCTAAGTGTAAGGTGTGCTAAGGTGAGAGAATCCGAGGGAGGCTCGGCCAACATCGCACGAGTAGTAATTTCTATCAGTTTGAACTTCTCGCGAAGGAGATCCCATTCTAGCTTTATACGATGAAATTCAGCTTGGGTTTGGTCCAGAGCAAAGCCCAGTGGTGCTACCTCCTTCCCACGTTATGTTAGATGGGCTTTGATCGGTCCAAGACTACTGGGTGAGGCCATCGAATCTTCTTTCTATATTAATTAACCAAGATTGCTTGTATTTAGAGACAATAGTCAAAACGTTTTGTTTCCAGCGGTCATATTGACCAATGGTCAAATAACATCCAAAACCCAACAGTATAATTTTAATTATACTCATGTTATCAAATGAAACATTTTTGTTGAGTATAAAAATAAAATAAAATAACACATAAAATTAGGAAACAATATTTATTTAAAATTTCGGGTCTTTACATTTTCTAAAAATGTGATAAGAGGTATAAATAAATAAAAAAGGAAAATTCCCTTGAAGTTTTTTGAATGTAGAGCTGTTGGAAACTTTGTGTATAATTTTCATTGAATAAATAAATAATAATATAATGATGATGAATAAAGAAGGGAAAAAGGTCATGTAAGAAACATGGTGATAAGTATAAATCTTTTTCAAGAGGAAAATATAGAAAATTATCCAAATCCAAAAGGATATGTTTACTATCTAAAGATGATAATGAAGAATATAGTGATGCTAAATCCCAAAAATCCAATGAGCATGCTGGTGAGAATAATTTTATTACAACAATGAATAATAAAGAGTTTGGAAGTAGCATTTCTGAAGAAGAAGAAACCCAATTATAATTTCATCATAAAGAAGAATTGAAAGAATGTCAATGGGAGATTAAGAAGCTTGAAAAAGAAATCAGAAAATTTAAAAAGGAAAATTCCTCATAAAACAATAAATAAGGTTTTCTTGATAATAAAGTAAATATTTTGAAATAGATTAAATATTTGAAGATATATCTTAATAAAGAAAATAATTTTAATTAATATCTGGAAGTTAAGATAAAGGTAAAAGAATAATAGTTGGAACTTATAAAATAAAAACTTTCTATAGCTGAATAGAGAGGTACAAGTTTTACAAAATCTATCACTAAAGTTGGTGAAAGTTCTTGTATAGGTGAACTTGAGAAGGATCAATAAAAGTTGACTTCAATAGTTGAGAAGAAATATGAAACTATTTTTGAAAAGAAGAAATCTGGTAAAATTTGGTATTTGACCAAGACCAAAAAAGTCATGAAATCAAAAGATTCTAAAAAATATGAGTCCAAAAAGATTCCTATTACTTAGTGTTTTGATAAGGATGAAAAGAAAACTGATCTGAAAAAGAAGAACTTGGTCGATGATAGAAATGTTGGTGGTTAAAAAGTTTCATATAAGAAAGATAATAAGGTTCCTGAGAAACATGTTCACAACTTTAGTCAGTATAGAATATTTAGAGGAAAATATTATTTCTATGGATACTTATAGTATTGTGGTGGATTCATACATAAGGATAATATGTGTTGGTTCAATCAACAATATTAAAACTATTCCACAAATTTCAAATGGAAAATATTTATGGGGATTCAATTCTCTCAAAGGAAAAATTCTAAGGAGGATGTTCGAAAGAAACATGAGAAGGTCAATGTGAAAACTAAAAATAGTTTCCAACCCCTAGAAACTATTTGTGAAAGGTGTTAACAACCTAGAAATATTGAAAAAGGATGTATTTTTTTGTTACTAGCATAACAAAAGTATATTTAACAATTCTCAGATGATGTAGATGAATAAAGAAAAAGGGAAAGAAAAGGCTCTTTAAATAGAAACTGCTTTGAAAGCTATAAAAGGTAAAAAACCATGGATTCTTGATAGTTTGTTTTCTTCTCACATGAAATTAAATTTAAAGTTATTGAAGAATTTTAAATAATTCAATGAAGTAACATTGACATTTGGCAATGATGAATCTATAAGAATTAAAGGTATTGGATCAGTCATCATTGGGAAAGAAAAGTTGAAATCTAAGAAAGAAATGTATGTTTATGGGATGAAAAAAACATGCTAAGTGTTTCACAACATTGTGATTAAGGAAAGAAATTTATCTTCAGAAAATATGGGTTTGTTGTAAAATTTGAGGATGATGGAAATATTTTTACAAGAGTACAACATACAAAAGGAAAACTATTTCAAGTTGGTGTAATAAAAAACTCTTTTTTACTTAGGTATGGTGGAAGAGAATTAGTTGTGGCATAAAAGGTTGGGACAAATGTGTCATAGGAACATGAAAATGTTATCAAAGAGATATGATGTCTGTGATATTCTTGATATGTCAAGAAGAAGAGATTGGTGTTGCCCTATTTCTTAGAAAGGAAAAATTTATAATTCAGTGCATAAGAATGTTGAAATTTGTTCAAGAAAACCCTTAGAACTTATCTATTTCTATATCTATGGGACAATGAGAAAATAATAAAAATGGAGATAATTACTTTATCACTTTCATTGATGAATTTACTCACATTTTTTGTGTTATGTACATGAAACATAAGTCTGATGCTTTGAAAATGTTTAAAAGTTTCAAGAGGAAAGTTGAGAAGGAATGTGAGTATTTAGTGAAAAAGTTGAAAACTAATAATGGTGGTGAATAAAAAAATGAATAATTTTAAATTTATCTTGATAATAATGGAATTCATCATGAGTTCATTTCTCCATTCACTCCTCAACAAAATGGGGATACTGAAAGGAAAAATAGAAGTTTGGTGGAAATAGGGGGAACTATGTTACTTGAATATTGTCTTTCTCATTACTATTAGAAGAAATCCATGAGTACTATTGTGTGTATCCAAAACTGATGTTTCTATATAAAAAATTTAGATATGTCTCTATATGAAATGTTTTATGATAAAACTCCATGTTTGAAACACTTAATAGTTTTTGGGATTCCATGCATCATAAAAAAGAAATGTGGAATCCTTGGTAAGTTTGAAAAGAATGGTGAATATGAAATTTTTCTTGGCTATGTTCTAGAAGGAAGAGGATACAGATGTTTCAAAAAATAAATAGAAATAATTGTAGATTCTTTTGTTGTAAAGTTATTGAAAATGATGAGGAATATAAACAAACTCGAGCTGATAAGGAAGTTGAGTAGGATAAAATTTTTTTGTTAACAATTCAGATATAGATACTGATAGTGGTAATTATACTCAAGAAGAAGAATCAAACTTAGCTATTTCAAGTGATGAGGAATAAATTCAAAAATTTCATCCTAGGTTGATGAAGCAAGTAAAGGCTCATAACATTATTGGTGATCAACATTAGAAGGTTAAAACAATAATAATATCAAAATTTGTTACACATACTTCTTTGTATTCAAAAGTTAATTTGAAAGATGTGAATGAAGCTTTTGGGAATTTGGAATGGGTTCCATCTATGAATGAAGTACTTGATCATATAGAAAATAACGATACTTGGTAACTCATAACAAAACTGGATAACAAAAATATTATTGGTACAAAATTGGTTTTCTAAAACAATATTAATGAAGAAGGTGAAGTGATAAGGAGAAAGTAAATATTAGTTTTCAAAGGTTACTCACAAATTGAAGGTGTTTTTTTTAATGATAATTTTTCTCCAATGTAAATGTTAGAAAAATTCAGAATCTTTCTTTGTATTGCTGCACAATGAGGTTACAAATTTTTTTAGAAGGATTTGAAATCTGTATTTCTAAATGGGGATCTTGATGAGGATGTTTACATTGAACAACCTTGTGAATTTATTATTGGGAAAGATAAAATTATATGTGTAATATGAAGAAAGCCTTGTATGGGCTAAAAAAATCTCTAAGATCATGGTATTCTAAATTAGATACTTTATCAAGGAAGATGAATTTTAAGAAAGGAAGAGTTGATAACAATATTTTCATTAAGGAAAGTCATGAGTTTTTCCTCCTCATAATTGTTTATTTTTATGACATTATCTTTTCTAGGAATGATGATAGATATCGAGAAATATTTTCTGAAGAGATGAAAATGTTGTTTGAGATGTCCATGCTGGGAGAAATAAAATACTTTCTTGGGTTAAAAATATTACAAAGGAAGGAACACATTTTTCTTTCTAAAGAAAAGTATGCTAAGTAAATTCTCAAGAAGTTTGTCATGGAAAACTTGAAACCAGTTTCCACACCGATTTTAGTGGGAACCAAGTTGAGTAAACATTTAGAAGGTAAGAAAGTTAATTAAAAAGAGTTTAAAAAGATGATAAGAAGTTTATTGTATTTTATTACCTCAAGACTCGACATTGTTTTTATTGTTACCTTACATGAAATATTTTAGAGTGCTCCTAAAGAATCACATTTACTTTCTAGAAAAATAATTCTCAGATATATCAAAAGCATAATAAATTTTAGAATTAGGTATGATGGATTAGAAAGTGTTGACATATTTGGGTTTTCAGATGTTAATTGGGATGGACATGTTGATGATAGAAGATGTACATATGGTGGAGTTTTCTTTCTGGGCAAGAGTTGTGTTAGTTGGCATAAAAATAAACAAAATTAAGTAACTCTTATCATGAATGAAGCAAAGTATATTTCTTCAAGACGCTAATCAGATTATTTGGATAAAGGCTCAGTTAGAAGACTTACTTGTTGAAGTGAAGCTACCCTTATTGCTGGGTTGTGATAATAAAAGTGAATTCAACCACACCAAGAATCCATTACAACATTTTAATTCAAAATATATTTATATCAAATATCATTTAATTAAAGAGCATTCAGAGAAGAATAAATTGAAGTTGGAGTGTGTTCCTACATCGGAACAAGTTGCTGATATTTTCAAAAAACCTTTACTAAAGGATGATTTTTCTAAACTGAGGTTGAACTTGGGCATCCAAACTCTTTCTCATTAAGGATAAGGTATGTGTTTTTGTCCCCTATCTCATATTACCTTTTGATAGTGTTTTAAATGGGGATAATTTTTTTCATAAATCTATCCCTATAGAAGCATGTAAAAAAGGGGAGTTGTGGGTGAGCTATGAATTCAACATGTAAGTGTGTGAACTATTCTAACTGTTTTTTGGAGTGTTTGTAGGAAAATTTTGTTTTTTGGAAAGTGGAAGAAGAAAAATAAATAGGTGAAGAAAAGATGAGGAGGTCACTACTGGAAAAATTCCCTATATCAATGGTTTGGAGAAGCATTTCCAAGTAAGTCATGAGGATAGGTCTATACCAACGTTTTTGGGAAAACCATTGGTATAGACCTATACCAACAGTTTTGAAAACCGTTGGTATAAGTAATTTGAAAATCTATACCAACGGTTCCATAAATCGTTGGTATATGTAATTAAAAAAATAATCACTTGGTTGGTTTTGATCCCAGTACCTCCCGTTTGTGATTGAACGACCTAACCACTAACCTAACTTACTTTTGTGAACATAATTTCATAAATATATATATGTATTATCATAATTATTTTAAATTTTTATTTATTTAATGTCCACTATAAGAAGATTCCATTAAAAATACATGTACCTATACCAACGGTTTTGAGAACTGTTTGTATAGGTTCTTTGATTTTGGGACCTATACCAACGGTTTTGAACAAAACATTGGTATAGGGGGGACCTATACCAATGGTTTGGCTAAACCGTTGGTATAGAGTCTCTATAATGTACCTATACCAAGGGTTTTGGCCAAACCATTGGTATAGGTCCAAATTAGTGAACCTATACCAACGGTTTGGCCAAAACTGTTGGTATAGGTCCCCCTATACTAACGGTTTTTCCAAAACTGTTGGTATAGGTCCATATAAGTGACCTATGCCAACAGTTTTGGCCAAACCATTGGTATAGGTCCAAATTAGTGAACTATACCAACAGTTTTCCCAAAACCGTTGGTAAAGATCATATTTCCAGTAGTGGGTTTTCACAAGTCACTAATTTTGTAAAACATGGTTTTGCTATCAATGATTATTATTTCATATAATGAGTTAGCTCACATACACTTAGAATTGTTAATAAGTAATCCATTGCTTGATGTTATAAAGTTTAGTGATATATTAAGCTTGATTGACAACAAAATCTAAAGGGAGAGATTTTTAGGACCAATTTGATAAGGAAGATGACTGTATTCAAGTATTGTATTTTGTTTTCAACAAAATTTAAAAGAATAAGAAATAACCTCACTTTTTTTTATGAAAATTGGACTGACCATCATATTAAAAAAATCGGACTCACAATGCTTTAGAAATTCCATCAGATTTGAAAGATGTTTTTTGGAAGAAAAGGTTCATCAGAATCAGCTTGGGTCTGAAATTAAGTATTGATAAAAATGAGGAAGGGGATCATATTCTGCATGAATCCAATATAAATCTGATGATTGTTTGCTATTTTTTAATTCAAAAAATTCATAATCTTGATAAAAACTTGTGTTTCTAGCTTGATGAAATAAAGGAGGAGTGCTGCCAATCATAATTAGGTGGTTGGAAAGAAAGATCTTGCTGAAAAAATGGGAAGTTACAATAATTTCAATTAAAATTCATATGATATTAAATCTTATCTTCAATATATTCAAAGTAATAAAGGAATTCATGCTTACAATTTAAATTTTTTAGAATATGGAAGTTTCTAAAGTAGAATATTTACTGTCTTATATCATTGGTGTGATATCATCATACTCAAATTTATTTTAAGGTTGGGAAGGTTTATCGGAATTAGAGAAGATGAAGATGATGGTTTTCAGTTAGACCAAAATCCAAAATATTTAAATCTTATAAGAAATAAGTTCATTGGTATAATATTTAGAAAATAAATAAGTTACTGATGCTGAAGTGGTTGATATTGATCTATTAGATTCAGTATGACACTGTAATCCTCTGAGGTAGAATTTTTTTAATTAGGAGATGTTGGTACCAATTAATTGGAAAAAAAGTAAAGTTGTTGGGGGCTAATACGAAAAGAGAGTTAGATATTGATAAAAAATTTAGTCAACTATTTTCATCACTATGAATTGTTGGTTTTTTCAAGTGGGTCAAGAGAAATAAGAATTTCCTTAACAAGTAGGTCAAGAGAAAGAAGTTATCTAATGTGTTGAGTCAAGAGTCATAAAACTTGAGGTGACATTGATAAAAATATCAGATGAAGGATCATCAGTGTAAAGAAAAGAAAAAGAATAATCTTGCTTGAAGAGTATGAAGAAGATTCAAAAGCATTGTCAAGGGGATCTTGAAGTTTGAAGAATATATTTTCTTTTATTTTCATCAGTTGTTATAGAGCATTATAATGAGAAGACATATGTTTTACATTTTTCACATTTCGTATAGAGAAACGTATTGGAGAATCTGATCACTTCATTATAATGAGAAAATCAGAATGGGAAGATTAATATTTTAATTGATATAGAGCAATGTAATGAGATGTATTTAGTTTTGATTTACTTATAAGTGGTTCAAGAAAATTGGACTGAACAAATACTTTCATCATAATGAATAAATCATAATGGAAAACTATAATAAAAATTTTATTAATGTTTATTAATAATGTTGAAGAAATTTGAAGTTGTAAGAATATTCAAGAAGATTCAAGAAGAGTTGATAAGTATTGATCAAGTTATAAATGAATCCAAAATTCAAGGGTAATTATGATTTTAGGAAATTTGGTTGAGTAGGAAAAATTTTTAGAATCCCGCCCAAAACTTTTTGGGCCACCTATTAAAGGAGAAATTGCTTTTTTACTTTCTAAAACAAGTATTATTCACAAAAAGTAGAGAGAAAGTGGAGATTTAAGTAAATTGTTTGAGAGAATAAGCTTACAGATTGGTATTATCTAAGGAAGTTTTTTGGAATAAAGAATAAATGATAAGATACAAGATCATATTCACATGATCATCATATTGGGCTGAATCATCAGATTGGGAATCAGACTAGGATTTCTAGACTCAGATAAAAGTGGTTCAAAATTGTCTCAGTGGTATTTTGACAGAGCAATATTATTATATTGAGAAATCAGACTTAGGAATCAGACTGAGTAACATTACGAAGTCTAGAAGACGTTATTTCCTTTTGATGGGTAAAAAAGTGAAGAATTGATTTGAAGAACATATATTTGTAAAAGTTGATCAAGAAACACCATAACATGTTTGTTATAAAAATTATCTTATATCATTTTGTGTTACTTAAAGCACATACACTATTGTATTAATCATAATACTAAATGAGTGTAATGGCATATCCTACTCATTGTATTCCACATAAAAGATTTTTTTCAAGTGGATTGTGGGGTATTGGATTGTTTCCAAACCATACCAAGGACATAACTACTCTTGTTGAGAAGTGAACCTTGTAAATTATTGTGTTCCTATGGATGTGTGTGTTTGTTTTGTTTTCAATAGAGAATAAAATATTTAACCAAATGTGAAGGTTATTTCAAGAAGAAGAAAACTTAAAAAAAAAAGATATAACCGATTCAATCCCTCCCCCTCTCAGTGATATAACTATCTTGACTAGGAAACTAAATCGACACCCCTTTTCTTAATTCTGGTCATAAGGGGGTTGAATCAGTAGGTGGAAAATCACTATTTCATTTCCTTGATCTTAAAAATTCTATAAACTATAGTACAAAGACTCATATGGTTCTGGTTTTTAGTGATATAAGGGTTCAATCAAGTCTTATGTTAGCCTTAAAACTTACTTATGATATGGGGATCTCAAAAAATGCTACTGCAATACCCTTGGTTTCAATAGTGGATGGGAAGGCAGGGACTGCCAAGACTTCTAGAAAATAACAAGAGGGATCTGGGATACTCAAGGATGAATCAAATACTGCCTCTATGGTAGTAATTTATGATCCAATTCAATTGGTAAAAGATTAATTCCATAGAAAGTTGAGTATGCATAACCCATTTGAGTTGCTGGAATCCGCTAGTAGTGAGGAGGAAGATCTAAAAAATGATTGTATGACAGAAGTTACAAGGGATGATGTTGATGTTGGACTTCTAGATAATAGAGGTAGACCATGGTTGTAGGTCAAAACATGGTGAATATGAAGACATCTCTATGGTGAGGGTTTATGTTTCTCTCTACATAGTATGAGTAATCTCTCTCGAGTTACTTGATATCTTTTTTTTTATTTTCTTTTATAGACTTTTGTGGTATTGTATGTTCCTCCCCTATTACTTGTTTTCTGTAATAAAGAGTCCTTCAAGCCTCATCCTTTTCCATAAATAAATAGATAAATATAAATATAAATATTTTTATATAATTATAAATATATTTATATAATTATATATGTATATAATTATATGTATTTTTATAATTATATATATTTATTAATGTATAAATATATATAATTATAAATTTAATAAATATAGTTATTATTTAAATATATTGACCATAATTTTAATATTATATATATATATATATTTAAATATATTAATTATAATTTTATAATTATTTAAATAAATAAATATTTATTTATAATTATAATTATAAATAAATATATTTAGATGTATTTCTATATAATTATAAATATATTTATATAATTATTTATATTTATATAATTATATATATACATATAATTTTATATATTTATTAATATATAAGTATATATAATTATAAATATAATAAATACATTTATTATGAAAACGAATCATTCGTGGAATTGTAAACCATTCCCAGGAACTAAAATTTATTACTAAAAGTAAAAAATACAAGAAAGGAGGTGATCCATACAAGGCATGAAATTCCCACATTAGAAGACAAGAATCCTAAAAATTAAGTCAATCCCTACTCACTCTAGATCCCAAATTTCTAGGAAATCTCCATTTTCACTTTATATGTAGACTTCTTCGCCATGTCTTTGTCCTTTGTGGGACCTCATATTCATCAACTTATGAGGATTTAGATAAGTCCTTCAGAGTGAAATAAATCCTGAATTTCCAAGATAAGTCTCGAGAGTCCATCTCTGGATTGGATCAAACCCTATCTTCAACATTAATGGATATGAAATTCTGAACTGTTAAATAGTCATTGAAACTGAATTACTCCAAATAAATTATTGAAAAAATGACTTCAATATACAAAAAAACCAATCATCTTCTTTCTTGCTAATGCCTTATATGGGACTTTCATCTTCTTAGTCTTCTAGAGTTATGATGCTAGAGTTTTTTACTCATAAAATTTCATATTCCTCATCTGAGGCCTTTCCAAAAAAGGCATATGAATTTTTCATTAGATCAAAAAAACGGGGGTGGGAAAGACCACACCACATTCTTAGGACCATCATCACTTCTACATGAGGGATTCTTAATTTGATAGTCAACCTGCAAGGGGGAAGCTTGCAAATTAGCTCCCAGAGTGTCAGCTTCCTAAGACCTTTCCCTACTACAAAAAATTAACTAGGTTCCCATATAAAGGGGACCCCACAATATCCTTTTTAGAAATCACCCCCGAAACATCTTGGGGATCCATAATGATCAGTTTATCCTATTCATACTCTTCAATAGTTGAGTCTTGTCTATGTACAACTGAAGGAGCATTGGCCTTCAAGGTATAACCAACTAAAATCCTTCATCATCCAACCCCTTAACATTTCCATTTAATTTAGAATAAAATATTAACTCATACCTCATGTCATGGTAAAATTCCCCTTGAACATCACCTCATAATCAGGAAGGTCCTACTCACCAGTAGAAATTTCATCCCATGATTCCTTTGGGCTTGATAATGTGTTAAAACCTGCCCCCTAGTTGGTCCAACAATAGGATCATAGGAATCCCTATTGCTTACTACCCACCTCAAAACAATGTCAACCATCATCTTACCCCTAATGTCAATACCAATATCAGTAGTAATCCCCTATCTCAAAGAATTATGCTGTGTCACATTTTCATGAACCTATAGGGGGATTATACTATGAGGGGCCTTTCCCCTTCTAGCAGGTGCCCCTAAACCAGAATCCACAACCCCTATTTGACCACATCAGCAAAATAAGAACTCCCAAAAACATGATCATTAATAAAAGGGGAAACACCATTTTTTTGAACATGCTTGAAGATCTGCCTTCCCCTAATGGGACCAGGATTCCCCACCATTCTAACCTCACAAACTAGTATATTATACCTACAGTTACCATATACATGACCCAATTTTTACAATTAGAACATTTCATGTTCTTAAAGAATTGTACAAAATAATGACCAATATAGGAGTAATTTCTAAAAAATTAGGCATCCATTCAAATTGAATTGATAGTTCTAGCTTGAAGTCACTCTCATATAAGAAAATAGTTTCAATATGATCATAATATAGATCAATCTTGACTAAAACCCTAGTATAATGGACATACCAAAATTTCTTGGTCTCCTTATTGATTTTGATTGGATTCCCCACTATAGAGGCAAATTCCCACAGAATCGACGAATTCTAGAAGTACCAACTGAATACCCTAATTATAATCCAAGCTCAAGTAGAAGAGCTCCTGAATGAATACAGATCAAAGAGGATATCCCATTCTTGAAAGGTAAGAAATACAAGTTTGAGAGAAATCGAGCCAAAGAACCAAGAAAAAAATTTGAACTCTTTTGAAGGGAATACAACGTGATAAAATCCCTTATCAATTGATATTAGTCTCCAATCACCAAATCCCCAAAACTAATGAAGTTGGCTCCTCATATCCTTAGTATTACATGGGTTATCCTTCTAAGGATATGAGATATGATCGAGGATGGAAAAATTTCTCTCTTCAATATGATCTTCAAAGATTTTAGAGTTCACCTTCATGAAAGATATGGATCTATTACTAATAATCCTATTATACAGTGATACCGAAGAATCATGAAGATCATAGAAAAACTGGTTTTTATAGCATTAATATTTAAGTCATTAGAATTTCTCATTGGGTTCTACGCATCATACTTTGCCATGTCAATAAAACCTGACAGAACTTGGAGTGCCTGAGCCACACCACTTTACATAACCATAATCTTTAAAAGAAGAATACAGACATATTTGGGATTGAAATAGAATTTCAGAGGGTTCTTCATGGATCACCATCTCTAAATCACCATAAAATTGGCAAAGAATCATAGAGTAGAGCTCCTCGACCTCTCCATCCTCACTTTTCCAATATATTGATTTTTTAAATATATTTTTTATTATTTTAAAATCATTAATATATATATTTATAATTATAATTATAAATAAATATATTTAAAAACATCTCTTTTCTACAGGAGTGATACAGTCTGTAGAACTCATTAAATTGCTGAACTCTCTCCCAATAAGGAGGCAAAAAGGAAATCACATGTATCCCTATCTGCATCTTCTCACTAAATCTTAATCACTCGGGATAGAGGTCTCCAGGGGAAGTTTAATAGCACCCATAATGTTTTTGAGCTGCATATCCTTGATGTAAAAATGGGAAAGGACTGAAAAATTCACTCAAACCAAAGTTTTTTTTATCATATACAGAATTATTTAAACATAACTCATATTAATGAAGTGGATCACAATGGTGGGCATGGATAGAACTAGGAGGTAATAGGATCAACTTCACTCCAAGTTGGAAAGTTTCTTTTAACTAAGTTTTAGTCAAGTGAGGGGTTGGACACTAGGGGAGGAATGGCTAAACAAGAGTCTCTGATTAAAGGAAAAAAATATTAGTGGATGAAGAGGCCTTCCAATTGGTCATCCCTTATAAATACAAAACATATGAGTCTTAATCTCAAACTATGAAAGTTCCATCTACTCTGATCCAAAATTTGACTAACCCTCTAGGTATAAATTATTTTCATGTTTCCCCTACATGTTGAGAATCAAATTAAAAATCACTCAAGTAGAAGCACTGATGGATTTGAGAACATAGAGTGGTATTATCCACTCCATTTTATTGGCCTAATGAAAAATACATATATCTATTTTATAAATACATTATATGAAAAATGTGATATTTCATGAGTAAAAAACACTAGTATAATACATCTATAGGAATAAGAAGGTGAAAGGCCCCCTGAATACCTAAAAAAGGAAGTGACATAATAGGTTTTTCTGCTACTTGAAGTCATTTTTCTATGATGGAGCTGAATGTATTCAGTTTTAATGACTATTTAACAGTTCATAATTTTTTATAAATAAACATTGAAGATGGATTTTGATCCAATCTAAAGATGGAATTTCATGATCTATATTGGAAATTAAATAATTTCTTCACTCTGGAGGACTTCTCTAAATCATCATCGGACAAAGAATATGAGGCCCCACAAAGTTACAAGACATAGAAGAGAGGGCTATATCCAAAGGGCATAAGAATATTTCTTAGGAATTTGGGATCTATAGTGATCTGAAGAGATTGACCTATTATATTATGATTATTTTAATTAATTTATATAAATATTTTTTTAATATAAATATGACATTTTTTATATATTAATAATATTTTTTATTAAAAGTTTTTATCATCACTAAGAATATCACTGATAAATATCCACAATTATTAGCACTAACAAAAATGATGATAAAGGGTATACATTTATCAGCACTTTTTTAGCATTGATAAAAGTTACCTATATCAGTTCTTTTAGGTAGTACTGATAAAGGTTACCCTTTTATCAGTGATTTCTATTTAGCACTAAAAAATTCTGGCATTGGTCAAGGTGAAACTTGTGGTAGTGATATCCAAAAAGGTTTTTTTTATATAGGTTCAAAAGTATTTTTCAAAATTTTTTATGATAAAAAGTGCAAGCACAAAATGATTTATTCATGATATTATACTTGAGAATTATATAAATAATTGGTGAGACTGATACAGCTTATACAGTGTGTTGATCTCCACTATATATCACGAGTGAGCCATATATATCTTATAAAAAGGGTTGAGACCCATTATAGATCATGAGAAATGGGTGATCCCTATATAGCTTATACGATAGGTTGAGCCCTATTATAGCTCACAGGTGATCTTGATATAGCTTATATGAAGGGTGAACCCCATTATAGCTCTCTAATACATTTAGTAACGATTATATTAAATGTCAATCGTATTTTTATTCCAATTAAAAGGGTTTGAAAGGGTTTTGTGAATATAATTCTCTAAGTTTCCAAAAAGATGTTTTAATTACTTTTTATGGGTTTTAATGATTTTATTTGAGAAAGAAGTGTATGTTTTTATATCTGAAAATAATTTATTTCTTTCACTAAATGAAAATTGTGATAAAGGTAAAAAAATTCATGGGTTTTCATGTTTTTAACTAGACTAAGATTTTTTTTTATTTTTTTGTGCCCCTTATAGGGAATTTTTTACTCATCCCACGTTTTAAAATGTTTTTTCACATGGTTTAAGTATGGGTAAGGGAAAGGAAGAAGTCAAGTTAAAAGTCATGAATATTTTCCATGAAAATAAATCATATTTTATTTTAAAAGTTTAATATTATAGGAATAATGGATACTAGTTAGAATTTCACACATTGTATTATATGGTTTTGTTATGTATGATTTATGAACTAATTTTCTAAAAATATAAAACTAGAAAGATACTAAATATAAAAAAAAGTGAATTCTTGATTAAAAATAAAGATTATGATATGTTTAAGTTGAGTATTTTTAGTTGGTATTATAGGTCGGTTTTGATAACTTAAAATTTTAGGATAATGATCATATCATACTGTTGAAATATTTTACCATATGGTTAAGTTAAAATGATATAGCATTTAAAGATTACCATATTGCTTCATCTAAACTATGTATGTTCAGAATGTTTTTCCATAGAGGAAATAGGAAACCAATTGTGGGAAGGCACTAAGAGGAAAATATCATTCTAAATCAGCATCTCAAGATGGTTTGAATTGGAACAAAATAGTTTGTTTTAATGATGGATTAGTTGACACAGGCTATTAATGGTGGTGGTATCCATGCTTGAGAGTAAATTGATCTACCCTAAAGGAACATGTCTATAGTATATAACTTCATGATTCAAAAACCCACATAATTAAATTAATCATATAACCTAGTGTTATATGAAGGATGGATCAATTACTTGGAGAAGATATTTTAATCCATGGGGTGTTCAGAACATCAAAAGGTAACCCTTTCCATTTATCATTTTGAATGTGAAGATGATCAATGGTGGTATTTGATTAATAATACCAAAGAGTGAGATGAAATTTATTCAATGTAATGAATTTTTTTAATAATGTCTTCCTTGATAAATATTTCCCCGAGGATGATCAGATTATGATGGAGAAATAATTCATGTAATTGAAGGAAAAGGATTAAGATTCAATGGTGTGATATGAAGAATAATTTACAAGATTGACCAGTTATATTTTGGATTTTATTTGGTACACTGATAGTAAAATTAATCAGTCTTAACCAAGATTAAAACCAGTTTTATATATATATTTATCCACACAAGAATTTATAAGTTATGGTCAATTTATTCCTTGGGCTGATAAATTTGAGTTGGAGTTTTCTGACACTTATGTGTCATGAGATGAAAAGAGTATGAAATGGTAAAGGTGGTAGGAAATAGAGAATAAACTAAGTAAAATTTATATAGTAAATATCAAAACATAATCGAAGTGTGGTAAAATAAATTTTGGTGAATGTTGGGATCTATAAAGTGTTACTGGTGCTGTAAGTTTGGTTATAGGGTTCGTGACTATAAAGAAAAGAGTCATGCACAATCAATGAAAAAGATAATAGATATCCAATCAATAGTGATATGTTTTAGCTACAATGAGTTAGGAAATAATGATAATGTGCATTAAAAGTTTATAAATCAGGGTGGAAATCAACATGATCAGAAACATAAAGGTCTTGAAAAATCATTTTCAACCACTACAGTTGATGTTGGTCTATCTATTGAAGTGGTGACAGTTTCTGAGAGCTTGGTATTTTTCTAATGTTAATCATATGTTCAATGTTTTAGACAATCCATTTGAGGTTTTAAGTGATGATTTATTAAAGTTATTAATGAAATTTAGGGAGACATTTTGTTTTGTTTATGTATATGTAAGTATTTCGTTTAATATGAAGTATTACTTTATTTTATTGTACATGAGTTTTATGGTATTTATAGCCATTAGTGTTTAAATGATATTTTATGATTAAGGTTATTTTAAATCATTTTAATATTATTTTTTTGAATGTTTTAAGGTTTAAATTTTAAGAAAAAGGACATCTCAAAGTTTAGGAAACAACCCATCACAACCAGTATGGCCATGGGGCTTGAACCAACAATTGAAGGTCGATAAGGGTAGAATTTCTACCACTAGCCATGTGATGTCTCATATAGTATGAAATAATTATTTTAATTTAAATTATTTCAAAGATAATAAAAATTTTATTTCTCAACCATATGTTTCATCATATAGAAAACCAGGGGATTAAAAGTGATTTGTTGATTAGGTGATTAATGTTGTTTTAGAAGAGGATCACTATAATTTTGGGAAACATCTTACCTTATACAAACAATTTTGGTTGTATTTAATGTATACATATATGTGGAATATATGGTTATCCTTTTTGGGATTATGTGATCCATTATAAGATGATTTTAGTGCTTTACACATGAAAAATTCATCTTGGATACTCATCGTTGGAAAAAATATGAGTGTGGTTTAAATTGATTAATTGAAGAAATTATACTAGACAAGTATATTTCCTTATGATTTTTGTTAAGAAGGTAATGTAATTTCTTAAATATATAAAAAATATCTTTAAAATGAAAATTTTATCCAATTACATTCATTTATTATGAATCAAATTGTCTTTTAACTCATCACAAATTTATGGTTTTGAGGTCCTTAACTTTCTATTGATCATTAAATTTATTGTGATCAATGATCTCTATCACTCTACATCATTGTTTGGACATTAAAATTTTATTCTATGTCAAACTATTTACTTCCTTCCCATGTTCTCCTACTTGGAAACATTGTTATGCTTTATTCTTGATGACCTTGATACTTCCTTTTCTCTCTTATCAAAAGTAAGTTTTACGAGCACTTTTTATGATGTGAGTTCCCAAAAAAGGTATTTTATAATAAAAAACTTTGATTAATGATTTAAATTCCAAATTGTGAGGGAAAAATTAATTAAATTGTGGGGATGTAACACCTTGATATTTTAGAAAATAAAACTATGTTCGATAGCATGTTCGACACGTAACACCGAGCTTAAATAACACACAAAATATATAACTATTATAAACTAACCCTTAAATTGAAATAAATTAATAGTAGCAACCAATTTATTATATATATATATAAATTTAATAATAAATATAAATTACTGACAAATTCTTAGTAAATTATCAATCAATTTTTAGTAAAGTAATTTTATTCTTCAAAAATAGGTTTTCTTCAAAAATGATTTATTGATTTTTTAGGAAATATTATAATTAATTTTTGGAAATCTTAGAAAATTTATTTGATAAAATTAAATTAATTTTTTAATTTATAATATCAAAATTTACTTAGGGTTAATTTTTTTTTAGTTTTCATAAAATATTGATTTTGTAATGAATATTGAAAAATACTGATTTTTTTAAAATGTCATTTCTTTTCAATAAATTAAATAATTTAAAAGTAAATTTGTTTTTTGAATATTATTTAAATTAAAAAATTTATTATTTAATTATATTTAATCCACTTAATTACTTTTGTCTCAAATTTATATTGTATTTTAGTATAAGTTTATCTTTGGGTTTAAAAATGATTTTTTTCTGAAAACTACTTTAAAGTGCATAATGTTTCTCCGTTTTAGTTATTTAAAATAATACCTAATAAAGAATATTTTAAATGAAATTTCAATATTATATATCCTTAAATATTAATTTATAATCATACTATGATTGTTATTAGTATTAGAGTTAATATAAAATCATCTTTTTCTCAAAAAATACACTTCTTGGAAACCTTTTTTTCATCGCGTTTATAGGTTTTATTTTAAACTAAAATTTGAAACTTATATGGATTTATTTTTTTAAAATTTATTCTATATTTTCAATCATAATAATTAATATTATCTAATAATTTCAACTCAATTTTTTACTATAATGAATAGTGAAAATAGTAAAAATTAATTACCGAAGTTAAGGTAAAAATAGATTTATCATGGGAGTTAAACTAAAAAGATAAGGGTTAAAATGACCTAAAAACTTTTATAAAAATATTTTATGGTAATATTTTGAACTTATAATGTATAAGGATTTATAATGGTCTATTTTTTATACTTTTGAAATGTGAAAACCTTAGGTACACTTTTTTCTTTTCAAAAATCACAAGTGTGTCACTCACCTCACATATAAAAGGCCACCCCTCTCCTTTTATATCAACAACCTCAAATAACTTTTTATCAAAAAATAAATTACTAAATATCTTAATTACTTACCTTAAAACATCCTAGAATATTTTTTTTCATAACTCCATCCTAAGAAGGATTTTGGTGCTTACCTAAAGAGGTTGTCTAAAAAAGAGGTATCATTCTTAACTGGGTGTCTTTATTTTATTTATTCTTACACCTACTTAAAATATTATATAATTATTCTTATATAATAAATTTTTTTATAAAATATAATTATATGTTATTATGTTAATTTCACATCCTAATTTATTTTATATTCTATCAAATGGGATATGAAACCATAATTCATGTGTATGGAGTACTACCGCCTTGTGAACCGATGTCATTAATTTTCCATCATATCTGCTCATGGATTCTTATAATTATGGATTTAAATTATATATTATATTTTTAACATATTTATAATTATGTAGTTATTATATCACATGTAACTTCTTACTTTCCATTCCATGGGAGATATGATAACGTCACTCGTGTGTACAGTAGACTACTGCCTTGCGAAGCGGTGTGATTCATTTTTCACTAACACGTTACATGGAAGGTAAAAAGGATAAAGATAAAAAATATATGTGATATAAATGAAATTATAATGATATTAATGACATATTTATCATTATGAAAATATAATATATCATGTTATTTATTACACTGAAAAATGACAACGTCATTCCTGTAAGTGTGGACTACCGCCACCATAAAGTTATGTGGTCCTTTTTTTCATAACAATAATAAATAGATTATATATATAATTATATTTAATGAAATAATATTTTATTTATTATATTATTATAATTATATAAAGATAAAATATTAATTAACTTTATTTCATAATGATCATTGAAATATAGATACATTACTCATGTGTACGTATGACCTACTGTCTCCATGATTATAAAATATTTTATTTTTAATAAACATATTTCATGTTTATTATTAAAAATTATAATTGATTTATAATTATGATAATTATTTCAAGATTATTATTCTATTGATGTTGAATAATGACCTCTTTGGCCAATTGTAAACCTACCGAAGTAAATTTTGACACATAAGCCAAAAATCTTCGAAACACCAGACATAAACTTAATTGATTAAGTAATTGAATATAACATGATAATAAGTGAAATAAAAGGAATAATAAACTTGAAAATGGTTCTCAATACAGTAAATAATTAACATAATTATATTATTTAGGAAGATAATGAATGAACATGACAAGTCAGACTCAATATTAGGGTCATCGTCTTAATTTCCTTTCGCTGAGATAAATTTGATGTTATGCACCTATATTATTTTATAATGTGTATATAAAACCCCTTTGACATGTTATATCATGAATTTATATATTTTCAGGATATTTAATTTTTTTTAATTTTATTATTTATTGTGGTTTATGATTCAAGTGTTTTTCAAGTGATAAAGGACTTTTTATTAAAAAAAATCATCTTTTGAAGTTTTACTTCAAACTATTTCTCTTCCATGCACATATTTTTAAAATGAATTTATAAAAGTTTTTATTTAGAAATAAAATATTTATAAATTAAATTTTATGAATCTATTTACTTTATTTAAAAGGTTCTCAAAAGGAATATTTTTACATGTTTTATACAAAACATTTTGACAGATGACAAAATGAATATTCTCTTTTTAACGTATAAAGTGACAACGAATTTTTCCATAACCATGTCCATTATTTGTTTTCTTGGATTCCTTTTAAATATTTCATGTTTTCATCAAGGAAAAACCCTATTTCAATTTTTTGGGTATTTTGGTATTGAAAATGGGGTTTTAAAAGAAAATTGTATTTTGATAACTGAAAATGTTTTTTATATGGGTTCAAAAGTGTTTTTCAAAAGGTTTTATGATAAAAATGTGAAAGTATATAATGATTTTATTTATGATATGGTACTTTAGAATTATATAAATAATGATTGTGATTAATTAAACTTATACAATGGGTTGAGTCCCATTATATCTCATGGGTGATCCTGATATAGCTTATACTGTAACATCTCGCTCCATATAATTGGCATGAGAAGGAGAAAGGATGCTACTTGGACTTAAGAGACATACTCAAGACACCAAATGTTGAAAATAAATGCCAAGGGATTCATTTACATATAGGGGATGATTTTACCTTTGAAAATAAAACAACCAACCAAACATGCCATTTCCAAATAAACCACTATATGATGCATGATATCAATGAAAGAAAACTCAAAGAAATATAATTTACATAAAAAACAACTAAAAAGAGTACCACAGCCGAAGAATAAAAAAGATCCAAGTACACAGTGAAAGTCATAACCAATAAAAACTCAATGAAAACCATATAAATTCAAAGATCCAACTTGCTCCATACTCTAACTCTGAAAAAAACCTGAGTATCACTAAGAACCACTAGATAAATGTGATACTTTAACTTTTCCCATGTCTCAATAAACAAAATATGCAAAAGAACCAAAGTGACAAAGTAGGGGTGGGTAATGAAACTTAGTATGATTTCCCCAAATGACTTCCCTACTCACACAACTAAGATATAATATGTTAGAACATTTACATAAAATAATTTATATAAAAAACTTTAAAATAGTTTATAATATAATATCAAACAATTTTCATATCAAAACTGTTTTTTAAAAAAAAGCCATTTCTCTAAGGAAAAAAACCAAACAATACTTAAAAACGGTTTCCCAAGTTCAATTTTTTCCAAACTAGTTCTATTCCACATATCCACACATCCAACCATGCATGTCAACTTGACCACCCTATACTCGAAAGTGGTGATTCATCCTTTCACTAAGTCGAAAATTAATGAACCATTTGAAGGGGGAAAGTCCTGATCCTTATCCATCCCACTAATAATGGGGAGACTTCATACCCTTATCCATCCTGAATGCACATGAACCCAAAAAACCATTAATCCAAATACAATGTCAAAACAATAATTTCAACCATTTAAATAAAAATATAGTTTTATTAAAAACCTATAAAACAAACTATTTTAATAAAACCAACCTTTTATTGAAAACAAATTTCTTTGAAACATTAAAAAACAGTCATTTTAAAATAATCATTTTAAAATCAAGTTACCAATTACACTTTCCATAAAAATTCCCAATTTCTAAAATTATATAAATCATCACAAAAGAGGGTTTCTAACAATAAATTCAAATCAATTTCATAGCTAATTTCATGTAAAAAAATTAATTTTAAATCAATCCTTTAAGTTCTAAATAGAGGAGTCGAGACTGAAGCCACATACTTCAGAAAACATGGAAAAAACAAAAAAAAAACATGAAAACATCTACGAAACCAGATTGAAACTCCAAAAATATGCCTTAGAAATATTCCCCTAACATCGACAAGAAAAAATTTAAGCATATTAGGCATTAACGCCCTTAGATCTACCCACATCAGATGCAGATATAAGAAATTGAGAGAAAGGGGATAGTAGATCTAAGGAAAACCAAGAAAAACTACCACAAACAATGACTTACCATGAGAATCCATATTAAAAACACCAATAGAAGCCTTTAGATCACCTCTTAATCAATGGGATAAGCCTATAAAAACATTGGGAGAAACAATCTCAAGTTAGGGTCATTTTGGGAAAAAATGAGGGGTTTATTCTTAATCCTGAGCTAGATCCACCATTTAAGGATCTAGTATTTAAACCATGAATGATTAGTCACATGGTTAAGAAAATTGATCACTAACCATGATCCAAGAACCAACTCAATGGGGGATCAAATGATTGTCTCACATAGTTAGACAAACCATTCAATAACCGTGAAAATCCCACTGTCCAACATTCCACAGTTTCTTCTAGGCAACTGGATGATTTGGAAAAACCATGCACCTGCCCATGCACCTTCTCCTTTATCCCCTACCACATTGTTCAAGGTTTCTTATAGGTGTTTCATAGTTTCCAAAAAACTATGCACCAACCGTGCACCCTCATAAAGGTCCCAAAAACATTCCAATCTTTTTCCAAACCCTCCTAAACTCCACACAAACATTTTATATACTTGAAAATCATAAATAAAGGGTTACATAATTGAAACCGAGGGTGATATATTCTCCCTACCATTGGAATTTATGTACCTAGAAAGTAGAAAACTACTGGTGTCCTAAAAGATTTTGTTCCATTGATCAATCATTTCTTTCTCACATTCCCAAGTCTCTTCCTAAATCTGACCATGTTCCCACAAAACATGCACTTAAACAATGCTTTTTCCATGAAATAATTTCACTTGCATATCCAAAATCCACACCAGGATATGAACTAATAAAGCATATAGATATAGGTAAATGTGATCACATCAAATCACATGGTTATGATCAGGTATATACTTTTTCAACTGATATTTATGAAAAAAATTATGAACAACACTAGACCATGGTGGAAATGCCAACCGATATGCTACCTCACCGACTAGTTCAAGTATCTCAAAGGGATTGTGTATCTAGGTGATGAATTTCCTTGATTTCCAAAATGATGATGTACAAGACTTGGAGAGATCCTAAAAAAACATGATTTCTCACCTCGAATGACAATGGCCATCGATGATGATCCACATACAATTTCTGTTGACTCCGAGTAGTCTCCATAAATTTCTTGATCAACTAAATCTTCTCAATTGTTTCTTGGAAAACACACGACCCATCCAATGAGGTCTCAAATGTTTTCACCAAACAAATTAAATAATAACAAGTATTACCATATAATTCTTTAAAAGAATCTATATATATCAGGGCCTAATAACTGTTATTATATGATAACTCCACTAACGGTGCATGATATTCCCATGAGAAACCAAAACCCATTAAAAAAATACTATAACATGTCTTACAAAATTTGTATTATCCTTTCAGATTACTCATCCATATGTGGGTGATACGTCAAACTCATTATAAACCAATTCCTAAGGTATTTTTGTAAGGATTTACAGAAATGATATTTAAACCTCAAATCTATTTATAAAACTATCGACATTGGTATGCAATGCCTCTTTACCACTTCTTGGATATAGATTTTTGAAAAGTCCTCCACCATATAAGATTCATGAATAGGGATTAAATGAGCTGACTTTTTGAGCCGATCCACTATCACTCATATGGAATTGTGTTTTCAAACCATTCTTGGGAGACTTGTTACAAAATCCATAGATATCTTCTCCCATTTCAAGACTATAATAGGTAAATACTGCAACATACTTATTGGTCATTGATGCTCTGCCTTAACCTACTAACAAGTTAAGCATCTTGAAACAAACTCAACCAACTTTATTTTCATACCGATCCACCAAAACTGTTCTTTTAATGCATTATACATCTTCTGTCTTCCATGATTAATAGACCATACTGAATGTAGGTAATCATGAAGAATTTGTTCCTAAAAATCCATAGGTATGACCATAAAATTTCTAAATAACAACACTAAACTCCCATACAACATCTATCCCTCAATGATCTCCCCACCATTGAGTTTTGACCTCATGGACACACATTCTGTATTAGATTTCTATTCCTATTTAATCATCATTACCATATTGGTAAAAAAAGAAATTGAAAATAAAACCACAACATCACCTCTATTTTCACATTCCAAGTTCATGTTGGCTTGGACTGACATCAACTGTCACTCATCAAAAGCTTCATTTTCCAACTAAGCATATGAATTTCTTCTTAATGAATCTTCCACTAAATTTCCTTTACCCAATGTATAAATTATGTCAAAATCAAAACTTTTGAGATACTCCATCTATATTATTTAGCTCAGGTCAAATCCCTTTATGGTAAAATATGTTTCATGCACTTATAATACATAAACACAATGAATTTATCTCCAAAGAGGTAATGAAACCCTGTCTTCAAAGCATGGAATATGACAACTAAATACAAATAATGTGATGGATAGTTATTGTCTTGAAACCATAACTGCCTTAAGCCATAAGAAACAACATGATCTCCCTACATGAGAACACATCCAAACCTTGATCCTGAAGCATCACAATACACCATGTACCCTTGTCCTGATTCTAGAAAAATAAATATTGGTGATGACGTAAGGAGAACATTAATCTATTTAAAATACTTATGAAATTCTTTATTCCATTTAAATGGAGCATTACTCTTTGTCAAAGCTATCATAGGCAAATATATTCATGAAAAATCATGAACAAATCATCGGTAATAACTAGATTGACTAAGAAAACTCTTTATCTTGACGACATTATTTGGTGGTTTTCAAGAGATAACCACTTATTTCTTCTTTGGATCCACACAAACATATCTTTTAAAGATTACATGGCCAATAAAATGCACCTATAGTATCCAAAAACCAAACTTTGATAATTTTACATATAGATAATGATCCCTCAAGATTCCCAACACTATCAACAAGTGTTGTTCATGCTCATACCTTGTACTTGAATACACCAATATGTCATCCATAAACACAAAAAAAATGAATCCATATATCTCTGAAATATATGATTCATCAATTCCATAAATAACATTGGTGAATTCCTAAGACCAAAAGTCATTAACACATATTCATAATGGAAATATCTACTCCTAAAAGCTGTTTTTAGAATATCCTCCTTCTAAGCCTGTAATTGGTGATATCCTGATCACAAGTTAATTTTGGAGAACCACTACGCTCCCCTAAATTTATTGAATATATCATCATTTCATGGAAGTGGATACCTATTATTTATTGTAACTTGGTTAAGATTATAATAATACACACACAACAAAATAGTTCCATTTTCTTTTTTGACAAAAAATACAGATGTTTCCCATGAAGATATACTCAACCAAATGAAACCTTTGCTTTAAAATTCTTCTAACTACACTTTCAATTCCATTAATTATGTTGGTTCCATTTGATAAGATGAAAGGGAAATAGAAATGGTCCTTGGGAGTAGATCAATCATAAACTCTGCTTCTCTTATAGATGGAAACCCAGAGAAATTTTTGGGAAAAACATTTGGAAATTGATCAATGATTGATGGAAAAATTTCATTATCGATCTCTTCCATCAAGTATAAAGTCAAAACTGCCAACTAATATAATATCATTACGACTACTAGTTCCAATAAGACCATTACACATACCTTTACATTCTGGTCTCCTCAAAAAAGATGCTCAATAGCATCTTTAGTTGTAAAATTGACCTTTCATGTATAATATTTGATGTGAACCTTAAACATTATCAACCAATCCATACCTTGGATTATTTCATAGACATCCATCTCCAACACCAAGAAATCCCATATAAGATCAGTTACATCAATAGTTATAGAACATGATCTATAATTAATGACCTACATTCTCTTTGACCAGTAGGAGTTTGAAGTTTTTAAAAAGAAGGCATCATCTCAACTTTTAAACACAATAAATCAAAAACAAGAGAATAAATAAAGGAATAGGATACAACCATATCAAATAATTATTACATAAGGGTAGAATTCAAAATAATCATACCTCACACCATATATATCCTAGACTGATCGTTCAAAATAACTTGTTCATGTCAAAATAATTTCTTTATCACTACACTTTGTTCCTTATTGTCTTGTTGAGATTTCCCTTGCCAAGGAGTCAAGGTATTTCTGGAATCACCATGGATAGATTCGTTCTGATGATGAGACTGATTCTTCTACCCTCGTCCCGCCAAAGCATACAATGCCTATGGAACCTAAGAAGTGTCCCAAACTCTTGACCACAGATCACTACGATAATAGCACTAAAGATGCCCTATCTGATTGAAATTATGGAACGTTCTAGGTGGTGTTTTACACTATCTCTTCATGTAGTCAAATTAACCACATTGAAAACATATATACTGGACCTTTGGTTTTGGAGGAATATTCAATGATCTATCCATATGATTTTGAACCATCCAATTGCCTTGGAAATAGGTGACCCTCTTCTGTTTACTCCTAGCATTAGAGTTCCCACCATTTCCCATGGGTATCAACATGCTTCCTCCAGCTGTATATTATGAGATATCCCTTTATACTAACTTTACTCTCTTAACCATCTATGTATAGTCATTTATTCATAGCACAATAATCTTTGAGAGAATCTCTAGCCTCAGCCATAATTCAAAGATGTGTGCCTTCAAGGATGCACTAACTACAACTTCCAGTGAAAAAAACACTAAATTAAGAAATTTATCCATGTAATCCATGAGAAAAAGGTTTCCTGATTCAAGATGAATAATTATATCATTCTTTGATTTTTTAATGTATGGGTATATAATTTTTTGTTAAACAAATTTTCAAAATCCTCCCATGTAAGTCCTTGGTTTAATTTAGCCTGAATAGCTAAATCTCGCCACTAGCATGAAAGATATTCCAGCATATACATCACCAACTTGACTTTTATCTCAGCTAGTGTTCCAAGGAAATATAAGATATGATTCATCCTAATAATTCACACCTCTTCCATATCTAGTTCTAAATCACCCTGAAAGATGGGTGGATTATGCTTCTGAAACAAAACAGAATGGTTCAATTTTCTTGGTTCATCCCTTCTGTTACCCATATCCAAATCTTGAAAAGGTTGGACTATACTCTGAACCAATTGTTGGTTAACCTTCGTATTAGGTGCAACCACATTTTCATAAGCTTATTTCATTTGTTTTCTATGATGCCTATCAGGTTCCATTTTCTAAACAAAAAATAAACACCTTAAGTCTCACTCTCTAGCTACCGAAGTCTTAAAATTTAAAATTATATGACATAATCTATCACAACAAGGATTTCCATAATTAAAAACTTTTCTATATTCAACTATTTTTTAAAATTTATCCATAATTTTGAAAGTCAAACCATTTTCCAAATAACCATTTCATTTCTTTTTCAAATTATCACATTTGTAGACAACTTTAACATTTTTCAAATATAAAAAAATTTCTACAAATAATTACTTAACATGAGATATGAACTCATAGTGGGAAGTAATTTCTATAATGAATTTCATGCTCATATCATTATCTAAACCCATGACAATGAAATTCCATTTCCTATAAGTGTCTTTAAAACACTTAGGTACCAAAATAATTGGTAACTTTAATTTTAGAATGAAAAGGTTAGATATGCCTTTTTATTCTGAAAATTTCAAGTCCTAACAATCCTAGTCATTTCTATTGTCCCAACTCAAGGAATAGACCGGAATTAATTTCAAATCCAAGATTGAGAAAAGATAACCGAGTCAAAGACCGACCAAGACTGATACCACTTACAAGTCAAGGACTGAATAATATGACACCACTTATAACATCCTTCCCCTCGTCAAATGCTTAAGAAGGTGGAAGGATGTTACTTGGACTTAAGTGACATCCCCAAGGTGAAAAAGTATGATAATAAATTCCAAGGGCTTCATTTATAAATGGGGGATTATTTTCCATTTCAAAATTAAATAACCAAATAAACACACCATTACCAAATAAACCACTATATGATGCATGATATAAATGAAATAAAACTCAAAGAAATATAATTTACATAAAAACCAACTATAAAGAGTACAATAGTGGAATACCTAAAAAGATCTAAGTACAAAACAGAAGACATAAAAAAAAAACTAAATGACAACCCTATAACTTCAAAGCTCTAAAATTATCCATGCTCCATGCTCCAACTCTATAAATAAACTGAGTATCACTAAGAACCACTAGATAATTGTGATAATTTACCTTTTCCCATGTCCCGATAAACAACATCTTCAAAAGAGCCAAACTTCCAAAGAAGGGGTGAGTAATGTAACTCAGTTGGATTTCCCAAAATGACTTCCCTACTCACACTATTAGGATAGAACATGTTATCACATTTATATAGATTTTTTTTAATAAAAAACTATAAAAAAATTTATAAAAGAATATCAAAAAATTTCCATATCAAAAAACTTTTCCAAAAAAAGCCATTTTACAAGGAAAACAACCAAACAATACTTTAAAACCATTTACCAAGATCCATTTTGGCATAACTAATTCCATTACACATATACACACATCCAACTATACATGTAACTTGTACCTCCCTATATTCATGAGTGGTGAGTTATCCTTTCACCAAGATGTCACTTAATTAACCATTTGAATAGGGGAAATTCTTAACCCTTATGCATACCACTAATGATAGGGGATACTTTATACCCTTATCTGTCTTGAATGAACATGAACCCACACAACCATTAAGCCAAAACCAATGCCAAAACAACTATTTCAACCATTTCAATAAAATCATACTTTTATTAAAAACCTTTAAAACAATCCATTTCAATAAAACTAACCTTTTATTGAAAAAACTTTTAAATTCAACAAAACCAAACAATCATTTTAAAATCATCATTTTAAAATCAAGTTACCAATTTCACTTTCCACAAAAATTCCCAATTTCAACAATCCTATAAACCTTCACTAAAGAGGGGTTATAACAAGAAATTCACATCATTTTCACATCCAATTTCAAGAAAAAAATCAATTTTAAATCAATCCTTAAAGTTATAAATATAGGAGTCTAGATTGAAGGCACCTACCTCAAAAAACATGGTGAAAATGAAAAATAGCATGAAAACATCCATGAAACTGGGTTGATACTCAAAAAACATGCCTTAGATTTCTTCCCCTAACATTAAAAAGGACAAATATAATATTTTATTGACATTAAAACCCTTATATATATCTTCAACTAATGAAGATCTAAGAAAATGAGAGAAAAATAGAAGTAGATATAAGGAAAACCATGAAAAACTACCACAAAATGATGAATTTTTATGAGAATCCAGCTTCAACGCACCATAATAAGTTTTAAGATCACCTATAGATCAATGTGAGGAGACTCTATAGCCTTCGATAGGAAAAAATATTGAGTTAGGGATGTTTTGGGAAAAAAATAGGAGTTAATTATTAATCCTGACCTAGATCCACAATTTAAATATCTAGTTTTTAAACCATGCATGGTTAACTGCACGGTTAGGAAAACCACGCGCTAACCATGCACCAACCACTACCTCAAGGGGGACCTCACATGGTTGACTCATATGGTTAGAAAAACTACATGACAACCATGAAAAATCCCACTATCTAACTTTTCATGGTTTCTCCTAGGTGGCCGCATGGTTTGGAAAAATTGTGTGCCTGCTCATGCGCCTTCCCCTTTATCCCCTGTCCCATTATGCATAGTTTATTACAGGTGGTGCATGGTTTCCAAAAAACATACACAAACCATTAACCCTTCAAAACCCCCCCAAAACATTCCAAACTTATTCCAAAACCTCCCAAACTTAACCCAAAAACTTTATATACTTAAAAAGAATAAATAAAGGGTTACTTACTTGAAACCATGGGTGATACATATGTGAATGGTTGAGCCCCATTATATCTCATAAATAATGGATGAGACTGATACAACTTATACAATGGTTTGAGCCCCATTATAGCTCATAGGTGAGTCCTATATATCTTATACAAAGGGTAATCCCCATTATAGCTCTCTAATTCATTGGGTCATTATTATATTAGAATTAAAAAAATATGGCTTTTATAATTAAAATTTTATTGAAAGGGTTTTATGAATATGTTTCATTAAGTTAACAAAAAGGTTTTTTAATTTATTTCTATGGGTTTTAATTATTTTATTGGATAAAAAATTGTTTGTTTTTATGTGAAAATAATTTATTTATTTAACTAAAATAACATTGATATATAGGTAAAACATTTCATGTGTTTTCATGTTTTTCAATGGTTTAATGTTTTTGTTTATTTTTATATCCCTTACTGATATTTTTCTACTCATCCCATATTTTAAGATGTTTTTCACAAGGTTTAAGGATGGTTAAGGGAAAATAATAAGTCAAGTTGAAAGTCATGATGATTTTATATGGAAAGAAATCGTGATTTATTTTAAAAGTTATATATTATAGGAAAAATTTATACTAATCAGAAGTGTTCAAGTTTTATTATATGTTTTTTTATGTATGAGTTATTAATTAATTATCTAAAACTCTAAACCTGAGAAGATCCTAAAAGTGAAAGAAAGTTAATTCTTGAACATATCTCAATATTTTGTTATGTTTAAGTCGAGGTATTTGTAGTTACTATCAGAGGCTGGTTTAGGTATCTTTAGAGTTTTGGATAATTATAATAGAATTAACTTGATATATTTTACATTATGGTTAAGTAAAAATGACATATAATTTGAATATTACCATGTTGCTTTATCTAAACTACACCTGTTTAGAATGGTTTTCTGTAGATAAAATAGGGAAACTATAGCTGTAAGGCACTGAGAGAAATGTATCATTACAAATCAATACCCCAAGATAGTTAGAATTGTAATAGAATAGTTTATTGCACCAATGTTTTAGTTTACACAATCTATTAATGTTGGTGGTATCCATGTTTGGGAGGAACTTGATCTACCCTGAAGGAAGATGTCTATAGTGGATAATTTAATAAGGTGATATCCCCATCATTCAATGGATCATCTAACCCAGTGGTAGTTCAAGGATGGATCAATGAATTGTAAAATATATTTTAAGTCATGGGGTATTCATAAAATCAAAAGGAAACCCTTTCCATTTATTATTTTGAAGTTGAAGCTAATCCATGGTGTTATTTGGTTAAGAATATCAAAGATAGAGATAATATTGTTTCCATGTAATGGGACACATTTAAGAAATTATTCCTTGAGAAATATTTCCTTAAGGTTTTTAATATTAGGATAGATAAATAATTCTTGGAAGTGAAACAAAAGGATGATGATTCAATGGATGAATATAAATAAAACTTCACAATATTGGCTTGGTATGTGCCAAATTTTATTTGGGATACTGATATTAAAATTAATCAGTTTCAATCAGGATTGAAACTAGTTTATGAATATCTTTGGCCACATGAGAATTTAGAATTAATGAGAATGTTGTTCATTATTCTAATAAAGTCGATTTGTAGTTTTCCAACACTTATGTTCTATGACATGGAAAGAGTAAGAAATGTCCATAGTGATAGGAAATAGAGAAGAAACCAGCTAAGAAGTCTAGAGGTAATCCCAAAACACGTTCCAAGTGTGTTAAAATACATTTAGGTGAATGTTTGTTTATATTTGGAAATTTTTACCAATGTGGTAAGTTTGGTCATAGGTTTCATGACTACAATGAAAGGAGTTATAAACAATCAAAGAATGTGATAACAAATATACAATCAATGGTGAGATGTTTTAGCTACAATGATTTGGAAAATTATGATAATGTGTGTCTGAATTTTCTTAATTTGGGTAAAAATCATAATTATTAGAAATATAAAGGTGTGGAAAAATCATTTTCTACCACTACAATTGATGTTGGGCCATCTGGTGAAGTGGTGAAAACTCCCGGGAGCATGATATTTTTCAAAGTTTAATCAAAAGTTAAATGGTTTAGACACTCGTTTTTAGGTTTTAAGTGATGATATATTAAAATTATTAATAAGATTGTGGGAGATGTTTTGTTGGGTTTATGTTTATGTAAGGATTTAGTTTAATTATGACTTTATTTTTTTTGAATATGAGTTTTAAGGTATTGATAAAATTTAGGGTGTATATAATCCTTGATTGTTAAGGTTATTTTTAAGGATGTTAATCATATTTCTGGGTACATTATAAGAATAAATTTTTATGAAAAATGACATCTCAATGTCTGGGATACAACCTATCACAACTGGAAAGGCCGTAGGGCTTGAGCCTTCAACTGAAATTCGATAATGGTGTAATGTCAACCACTACCCTTGGTGATATCCTAGTTAGTATGAAATCAATATTTTCAATTAAATGGTTTGAAAAATAATTATAAATTTTATTTTAGGGACATATGTTGTATCATATATAAAACCATTGTATTAAAAAGTGATTTGGTGATTAATGTTTTTTCTAAAAAGTATCACTATAATTTTGGAAAAAATATTACCTTATGCTAAGAATTTTGGATGTAGTCAATTTATAATGATATTTGGAATATTTTTTTTATCATTTTTGGTATTATGTGATCAGTTATAAATATATTTTAGTGCTTCAAACATGAAAAAATAATCTTGGATACTCATTGTTGGAAAAAATATGGGAGTGTGGTGGAAATTGATTAAATGAGGAAATTATACTAGACAAGTAAGTATATTTCCTTACGATTTTAGTAAATATGGTAAATTATATACTAAAATATAATAAAAATATATTTAAAATGAAAATTTTATCCCATTACATTTATTTATGATGAATAAAATGGTCTTTTAACTCATCATAGATTTATGGTTTTGAGGTCCTTAACTTTCTATTGATCATTCAATTTCCTATGATCAATGATCTCTATCACTCTCTATAATTTTTTGGAAATTATGATTTTATTCTATGTCCAAATCATCAATTAAATCCTACTTTATCCTACTTGGAAACCTATTTATGCGTTATTCCATATGACCTTTGTACTTCCTTTTCAATCTTATCAAAATGAAGTTTTACTTACCCTTTGTATGATGTGGGTTCCCAAAAAAGATATTTTCAAATTTATTAACTTTTATTACCATGATAATGTTCAAATTTTTAGGACACAATTTATTAAAGGGGAGGAGTATATAATGACCTAATATTTTAGAAAAGAAAACTATGCTTGATAGCGCATTCAACGCGAAACATCGAGCTTAAGCGACACACACAATATACAACCATTATAAATGAGCTGTTAAATTGGTGAGTATGAATAATATTAACTAATTTAAGATATATATATATATATATATATATTTACTACTCAATATAAATTATTGATAAATTATTCTAAAATTATCAATCAATTTTTAGTAAAGTAATTTTATTCTTCAAAAATAGCTTTTCTTAAAAAATAATATTTATTTATTTTTTAAGGAAATATTATAATTAGTTTTTGAATAATTTAGAAAAAATATTTATAAAGTTAAATTAATATTTTAAATAAGAATATAAACATTTACTCATGGTGAAAATATGGTATTTTTAGTAAATGTTGATTTTTCAGTGTATAATGAAAAATACCGATTTTTGTAAAAATGATATTTATTTTCAATAAATTAAGTAATTTAAAAGTCCCATTATGTTTTGAATATGATTTAAAGTAATATAAGTGTTATTTATTTATATTTAATCCACTTAATTAATTTTTAATTAAATTTATATTGGATTTTAGTATAAGTTTTTTTTTGCGTTTAAAAATGGTTATTTTAAAACCGTTTTAAAGTGTATAATGTTCTTCCATTTTAATTAATTAAAATAATAAATAATGAAGTTTTTTTATATAAAATTTATCAATTATATATCATTAAATATTAGTCTATATTTCTGAAATTATTATAATTAGTCTTGGAGTTAATATAAAATCATCTTTTGCTCGAAAAATACACTTCTTGGAAACCTTCTTTTTCGTCGCATCTGCAGGTTTGGGTTTAAATTAAAATTTTCCACATATGTAAATTGAATTTGGTAAAATTTATTCCATATTTTTAATATGAATAGTTTTATTATCTAATAAATTCAAATTTATTTTTTACAATAATGAATAGTGAAAATAGTAAAAATTAATTTCCATGGTTAAGGTAAAAATAGATTTACTGGGGGATAAACTATAAAGATGAGGGTTAAAATAACCTAAAAAATTGTATAAAATATATTTTATGGACATATTTTGAACTTTTAATTTTTAATTCTCTATAATTATCCCTTTTGGATCCTTTTTTAATGTGAAAAACATGAGTACACCTTTTTCTTTTCAAAAATTACAAGTGTTCCACTTACATCACTTATAAAAGGTCACCCCTATCCTCTTCTATTAACACATTAAAATCCTTTTTTCTCACTAAATACCTACCCAAATATATTTATTACTTACATAAAAAAATAATTGGGTTGATCTTAAATCTATACTATGAAGTATTTTAGATCTTACCTATGGAGGTTGTCCGAAGAAGAGGTATCATGCTTAACCAAGCGTCTTTATTTTATTTTTTCTTCCTCCTCCTTAAAATATACTCCAATTATGATTATATAATAACAATAATATCTTCCATATACTTAGATATTATTATTTTAATTTAATAACCAAAAATAATCTCCTCTTCCCTCAAATGGGATATAAAATCATTATTCATGTGTACGATGGACTACCACCTCGTGAACCGATGTCACTATTTTTCCATAATAATCTATCATGAATTATTTTAATGATGAATTTAAATTATATATATGAAATTTTTAACATATTTATACTTATTGAGTTATGATATCACATGTACCATCTTAATTTCCATTCCTTGGGGTATACAATAACGTCGCTCATGTGTACAACAGACAACCACCTCACAAACCAATGTGATTCATTTTTTGATAACACTTTAAATAGAAGGTAATAAGGATAAAGATAATTAATATATGTGATATTACTGATATAATAATTATATTAATGACATATTTATCATTTTGAAAAGATAATATATCATTTTATTTCTTACATTGAAAAATGAAAACATCATTCGTGTAGGTGTGGACTACTGCCTCCACAAAATGATGTGATTCTTTTTTTCATCACCACAATACATGGATGATATATATATAAGTATATTTAATGAAAAAATAAGGTATTTATGATATTATTATAATTATTTTAATATAAAATATTACTTACCTTCTTTCCATAATGATCATTGAAAAATAGAAATGTTACTCATTCGTACATATGACCTACCATCTCCATGATTGTTATATAGTTCATTTTTCATAACCATATATAATTTTTGGTTTTAAAAATTAAAATTTATGTATAAATATGATAATTATTTCATTATTATTATTCTGGATATTTTGAATAATTACCATTTTGACCAATAGTCAACCTATTGAAGTAAATTTTGACAAATAATCCAAAAATCATCAAAACACCAGACATAAAATTAATTGATTAAGTAATTGTATGTAGCATGGTAATAAGTGAAATAAAAGGAATAATAAACTTGAAAAATTATCTCAATAAATTAAATAATTAACATAAGTTTATTATTGTGGAAGATAAATAACTTATGTGACAAGTTGGACTCAAGGTAAGAGGATTTGTCTCAATTTCCTTTCATTGAGCCATATTTTGATGTTATGCACCTATATTATTTTATAAAGTGTATAAACATACCATTTGATATGTTATATCATGAATTTAGCTATTATAATTATATTTAAAGTTTTTTTAATGTTATTATTTCATAGGGATTACTAATCAAGTGTTTCTTAAGTGATAAGAGACTTTTCTTTTAAAAAATCATCAAAGTTTTCCTTCCAACTCAGTCAAAAAAATGTCCAATTTTTGAAAATGATTATATAAATATTTTTTTATGGAAATAAGATTTTTATAAATTAAATTTTATTTCTATTTTTACTTTTTTTCAATGGTTTTCAAAAGGAATATTTTTATGTGTTTTATAAGGAATACTTTGAAAAATGACAAAAGGAATGTTCTATTTTTAAAATATATGAAGATAATGACTTTATTAAATTTCCATTATCATTGTTTTATTTTTGGATTAATTTAAAATATTTCAATTTTTTTCAATGAAAAACCCTATTTACCTATTTTTAGGTATTTTGGTAATGAAAATGGGGTTTTAAGAGGAAATGGTAGTGTGATATCCCAAAAGGATTTTCATATGGTTTCAAAAGTATTTTTCTAAAGGTTTTATGATAAAAAGGTGAAAGCATAATTTTTTTTATCCATGATATGGTACTTGAGCATTATATGAATAATGGGTGAGAACTATATAGATTATACTATGGGTTGAGTACATTATATCACACAAGTGATCCCACATTTACTAAATAAGTGTAGAGGTAAAAAATGGATAATTTTTTAGTTGGATTTATAGTCACCAACATTGATTCACCCCCACCTCAATGTTGGATATTTCCCAAGACAAGGTTAAATTGTTGGGCCAAAGACAAGGTTATAGAAAGTGGTATTAATTTTATATTTTTTAATTTCTTTTTTTCTTTCCATTTGTATGATTAACCTATTGATGTAAATCTTATATTTTATGATTTATGTATGTTTACCATGAGAATCAAATTGTTAAATTATGTGTTATATTATTGTTATGGTTATCATTCTGCTATGATTTTATATTCTATTTTAATTTATGTATATTTTAGTTAATTTTTATTATTGTTTTATTATTATATTGAGGGCACAACCTCTTTATTATATATATTATACCATCTCCATTAGTCAATAGCCTCTAGTGTATGACGAGGAATACTTGAGGTCATGTAGCATCACCCAACTTGATTACTACACAGGTGAACCTAGATGGGGTATTATAAATGGCATCATAGAAATTATTATTACTGAATTACTATTTTTTATGTTATATATAGAGATAGAAAAGAATGAAACTTGGGGATAAAACTATAATTATATATTTTGAAATATTTTTCAGTGGTATTCCATGTTAATATGGTAGTGGGATTTTAGTTATTTATTTCTATTATTATAATTTAGTTATTTTGGTATGAGTATGGTGATTTTTTGTTATTTGGTTTTATTTATTCACTATAGTGTAATTAGGGTGTGTTTTCATGCATATTACATGGTACATAGGTTCAAATGGATATGTTTATGATTGTGTGTGTTTGAGAAATGGGTTTTATGAAATAATTTTGGAATGTGTGGTTAATTAATTAAAACTCAACAATAATATATTTTTTGTTTTTACTAAATAAATAATTGGGGGAATTATAATCAATTAAGCCCATAAGAATGTTTTTTTGGATTTTATACTTTAATATTAGTGTTTTTAAGTACATTTAAAGTGAATATATCCCTTAAGTGGGTGGGAAGACATTTTATACCCTTGAAATTGGTTAGTGCAATTAGTTCAGCCCAAGATATAGTTTCATATAGGTCTTGTAGGCATAGTTATGGCCTTGGTTATGAATACTAATAAAAACATTGTTAGTTATTAATGGATAGTGATGGGGTATGGGACATCAAGGACCAGTTGAATCTTAATAGGCTTGTTTAGGTAGGTAATCCTAGTATAGAAAATTAATATTATTGGGGCAATGCATTTTCCACGGGTTCAAGTAATGGTATATTTACGAAACTTTAGTTTTTTTTGTATTTTCTCCTTACAAGGAGGTAATAGGGTGAGTTTATCTATAATAAATGATTTATGATAATGTCCTAGGTAAAGATAGATAATTTGGAGGCATTCTTAGTGTTTTTTATTGGATATAACATGTGTGGGGATTGTATGAGTCTTGTTGATTAAATTTTAATTTTGGTTTATATTACATATTTTGGCTTTTAATATCTTGGAAATCCTATAGTTATATCATGGTGTTATGAGTCCATGTAAGGAATAGTATACCAGAATGTTCAACATAAAGAATGCATGTGAGGATGATGGTTTGGAAAATAGTGTTCTATAAAATTAGAAGTGGAGAATGGGGTTTACATAAATATTATGAATGGTTGGAATGGTAAATTGATTTATTTAAAAAATATTTAAGTGAATTGTAACCATTAAAAACATGTAATATGTACTTGAGGAAATTTTAACAGGTGGAAATTTGAAGCATGTCTATAAAGAGAGTACCTTGTCACTAATGAGTGATGCCTGGAAGGAAGTTACTCATAGAACATAAAGTAAGTAATGGGACCAAAATTAATAGATACTACCAAATTGAAAGTGCCCCTATAATAGAGATATTATAAATCTTTCAATCTATTGATAATGATTTTTTGAAGAAAGTGTGATGGTAGCTTTTTTTGGATTGGGTTTTTAGAGTAGTATTTCCAAAAACATAGTAGGTTTCGAGATGATCTTGTTTCATAATAATTTTCAATCCATGGTTTAGTATATATTGTTATGATAAAAAAGTTAAAATAGCCTTAACTATTAGGATATGGATAAAAAATACATCCTTATCATATTGGTCCATCGAACTAGAGGGGATAGTTTAAGAGAGGCCTTTGGTAGGGGAATGATAACTTTAAAAAATTCTTGGATGTCTCCATATAGTGAGGTATATAATTTTCATGGATTGTGTATGGTAAGTAAGAGGTAATGGATTAATTCAACTGAACGAGGTTTAACATAGTTTGATGAGTGATTCACAGTGTGTCCTATAGATCTAGAATGTAGTTATGGTTGATTGTGAAAACTAAATGTTTCTAGTGGTATTCAATGGATACTATGATAACCATGAAATTATAAAACCTAGGATAAATAATTATTTGTTAGGATTATTGGTTTTTTGAGAGAGGATCATGATTAATGGTTCTTATGGGATATAAGGACTCATGTGAGGTGGTGTAAATTGGATAATGATATAGGAAATCATATAGTGTGAAGTTCACTAAAAATTTATTTGGGTGTTACCCATAAGGAATAATTATAATAATAGTATAATGATTATTTATTGAGGCATATGATTTTGTTGAGTGAGAGTTAAAGCAAACCAAAGTGGTGGGATATTTTTTATAATAGTCATACAAGTTAGTGTGTTGTATTTAATGGAACATGGTTTCAACAAATGGTATTAGTAGAAATCAAGAAAGATAATTTTTTTATTCATGTGGATAGAACATCAATTATAATATTAAATTGGGTTCTTCCTATAGTATACCATGTTTTATTTGTATATAATTTATTGGAAAAGTATGATATTAAGGTGCAAATTATATTTTTTGGAGTTGAATATCTTTCACTAAACATAATACCATGATTTGATGAGAGTCATCGAATCAAGATAAGCATATTCATGTGGTATTTTATACCACATTATGGTGATCATATGGAATATTTCAAGATATAAGTTGATAGTTTCTCCCATAGAGATTACCATATTATTTTCCACGTTAAAACCTTTTATGATGATGTGCAGGAAACTTATTAATTATCAAAGGAGTTAAAAAATAGTTTAATTGTTAATGTTAATGTTATAAGTGTAACAACCTTGATAATAAATTTCAAAACTTTTAAATCTTTTTATTATACTAAGATTTCTTTTTTGACGATGCATCTCTTTTTAATGGAATTTAGAAAACACATTCTAGTATCACAAGAGTTTATCCAATATTAAATGAAACTATATATAACTTTATTCTCTTTATTTTCTTTTCATGAGGCGGTTCACACACACCATTATAGAGAATAGGTCTTACTGAACCATTTGGTGATTCTAGTGACTGGTGTATACCATCAGAGGTAGGAACCTGATGGTTCCTATTAAGGGAACTTGATAAAATTGACTACCAATAATGATCAAAATCATAGAGAGTGTGGTATGATTATTATATGATTTATTATTTAATATTTATAATTCTACTCTCAATCAGTCTTATAGTATGATTAATTTTTTCTTCCATTACATATGCATACATATTTTTTCTAGGAAACTAATCAAATATTATTAGTTAATAGGCTAGTGATGAATCAATTGGATGGAAATAAAAATTATAAAATGGTTTTTGATGTTTTTCTAGAACCAAAGTCATGGTTTCAAAACCATGACATAATCTAAAATGTTTTTCTATAAAAAGGAATTATTTTATAAATACCACACCATAATATGATTATATTTATTAGAAAACTTTCATGATTTATAGGAAAACACCCATGGTTTGGTATCATTTTTAATTTCACCATGATGTGGTTAGCTTATCACTATTCCTTACTGTGATCTATAATGGGAAACATATATATTGTTGTGAATGTTAACATATTATGATACTTGGTGAGATTATGTAAGTTAAATGAAAAGAATAAATATATTATATTTTGGATCCATTGGATTTTCTGCTATCCAAAATGGTTTGAATAATGTCACAACAACATGCTATATGTCCATGGTCTTAAAAAATCATATAAAATTTATTTTTCCCAAAACATATAATTTGTGCAGAACCATTTGGTCCAACCCAAAATTTAAGTTACTTTAGGCCTCATCAAAACTAGTTTTGATTCTTATGAATGTCTAATGTTTTGATATATCATGTTAAATAATTGATTTTTCATTTGTTTGTGATATTCATATTTAAATATTCATTTATGTAAATTATTTACAAAATGTGGATATTATATGATTTATTTTATATTGTTTAAATTGATTCATAGCAATTTTCATCCAATGAATATAATAGTTACATTCTTGGTAAGATAACATAATATTTAATTTTCTCTTCACCTTGAATTTGGTTTTTTATGTAAGATCTCAAATTTATAGGTTTATTATAGTTTATAAATATTAAGTGTTATAATTTTAATGAGATTTAAGTAATTTATGTGTAAATAACTATGTATATAAGGAATTTGGGTTATAAAACTCACCAACTGGAGACTTATACCTTGCTAATAAAAGTTGGTTGGTCACCTATCACTCTATACTTAGTCTTATGTAGATTTTTTTTATTTCATATGATTATAAAACATTAAATAAATGGGTTATATATAAATAATAAATAGAATAATTTTTTTAAATATATTTGAATTATATTTTTGTGTTAGTAATAAAATATGTGAGTTGATTAAAGAGTTACACATTAATATGGTATAAACATATTAATTTTGTGGCAGAAATAGTGATTCCAAAAATAAATATCTAGAAGAATGAATACATATAATGATAACATGATATGTAATTATTTAATGGGAATAAGTAATTATAAAAAATATAAATATGATTCTTATGAAAATTTTGAGAGTAAAAAAATCATATAAATAATAAATATCAAATTATTTTTAATGAAAATGAATGTCACGACCTCAATCATTCAAACAGGTAGGTTCTACCAATGTTGGGTTCCCATGGATTATATTTTTTAAGTCATGGTGAAAATGGATTACCCTAAGATTTAGTTAAAACAAATCCCAATATGATATTTGGGTTACACATAGCTAGAAAACCCTATGAGATAAGATACCATAAGAATAGAGTTATGTTTTTCTATGTGATAGATTTGGTCAAACAGTTTTACAAAAAACCAACAAAGACTCATATGTGATATGATTAGATTAATAGAAAATATAAATAACTAATTGGTGAGAGGAATGATAAAAAAGACTCATTACTTAGTGAAATATATATCTTATCCAAATAAATGAATATATTTTATGGGTTAATAATTTTTAGTGGGAGTACATTAATTAAAAAACCTTGATTAAAAGATATCAAACATGATACTCACACATAGATATGCCTTTTTTATAGATTATATTAGGTATCATGACTATAATTTTGTGGTATTAATTAATTATAATATTATTATATATTTGAATCTAAGGATGAGAAGTGTTCTCAAAGAGAATCATTCTGATCATTTGGATGTGAATGTTATTGAAATTAATTTCTCTAATTATGACTCATGGGTATTAGATACTGGGTGTGTATCACACATGTGTACTAATAAACATAGACACATAAATATATGCGTGCTGATGAAAGGAAAATTAAATATATATATTAGAAATAAGTAATGATTTACTTTATTATAGGTTATCACTTATGATATTTTCCTACCTAGTGTATTAGTTTTAGAATTATAAAACTATTACGATGTTCCTTCCATTAATAGAAATTGTATTTCTAAATCTTGGTTTCTTAAGAATATTTTTTTATTAATTATAAAAAAATTATTTTATATATATATATATATATAAAGGAAATTTTTAATGAAATTGAGGATATACTAAATGGATTATACATTCTAGACTTGGAAAATATAATCTACAACATTCAAGATAATATGGTTGAGATTTATTTTAACACCATTTATATTTCTCATTGTTTCCATGGATATAAAAGTGAGAATCAAATTCAAGGAAAATATAGATATATATTGGTGGACACATTCAATTTTGATTTTTTTGGTGATTAAAATCATATTTATTTGTAAAAGTGACCAAAGAAACTTTTAGAGTAAAATGTGATATAGAAAGTGAGCTATTGGATCATATACATAGTGATGTTTTTTGGATCAATGATTACTCAAGAAATTGGTGGTTATAGTACTTAAAAACCTTTATTGGATATTTTAGTCTATATAGTTATGTGTTTTTTTGAGAAATATGTTTTAAAGATTTTAAAATTTCATATTTTCAAAAGTAATGTATTTAATAAACTGGATAAAAGTATTAAAATTATCTAATAAAATTATGGAATTGAATACTTAAGTCAAGAAATCACTTCTCATTAAAGAGAATATTGAATTCTTTAAAAACACACTTCTCTTTGAACTCTATAGTTGAATGGTGTGTCAAAGAAGAGTAATCATACCTTTTCAGAAATTTTTCAATTAATGATGAGTATGTGTGACTATTTTATGTTATTATTGGGATATTCTCTTAAAAATTTTACATTAATAAATAAAATCATTACATCTAAAGTAGTATTAAGTACAATATTTGAGATATGTAATGGGCGATATAAAATTATTTTTAATTTTTTGTTTTAAAGAATATATAAAGAATTTATCTTCTAGAAAACATAACTCCAAATTAGAAAAGTAATTATTATTTTTGTACCCCAAAGAATCTAAAGAATATTATTTAAATGGTCTAATTAAGCACAAAGTGTTTGTGGTACAATTTTTTAAATACCCTCAGAATGAATATATTTTTCAAGGTGTCTGTGAAAGTAAAGTTGAAATTGTAAAAGTTCAGGACCATGAAACTTGATGTGTTCTTGAGATATAATGTGTATTGGTTCCATAATTTATTATTGAATAATAACCTGATGAAGTTATGAAAGAACCCAAAAGTTCTTGTAGGATTCATACAAGCATGAGGAATATGGATTTTAGGTATAATATGATGATGAATTAATTTTCATTGATACTGTATTTACTATATACAAAGAAGAAATTGAAATTAATTTTTTTGAGAAAATGTTAGAATCCATTAAATCTATGGTGGAATCTATCTACACTAAAAAAGTTTAGAACTTTGTGGATGCACCTAAATTGGTGAGACCCATCAGTTAAAAGTGTGTTTGTAGTAATAAAACTAACATATATGTTATAGAGTCTACCTATAAGGATCACATGATAGAAAAATGTTATAAAATATTTAGGGTATTGGTTATAAATTAATTTCTCCAATTTTGATTGTAAATTCCATTCAGATATTGTATGATATATAATATCATTATAATTATGAGAAATGTAAAATTTATTTCAAAATCACTATCCTGAATAGTAATTTTTTCTAGGATGTATATATGATACATTTTGAATGTTTTGATGTACCATGTCAGCATGTTATGGTTTAAAAGGTTAAATGGTTCATTTATGGATTGAATCATACTTATTTAATTTGGAATATTTTGTTTGATGATGTAATCAAATAGATCATTTTCATTAAGAAGACATATGATTCTTTCTTATGTATGTGGGTTAGTGGGACCTTTATGGTGTTTTTATTATTGTATGTGGATGACATAATAATCATTGAAAATGATATCATGACTTTACATTATATAATAGTGTAGTTGGGAAAGTGCTTCTCAATGAATGGCATGTATGGAGAAGCCTATATATTTGGTATGTGTATCTATCAAGATATGTTAAATTGATTGTTTGGACCGAATAAAAAAACATTTATTGGTAAAGTGTTATAGTGTTTTAGTAAGAAGAACTCCATTATGGGGTCATTACTAGAGTTATGTGGTATGAATATTAGAAAAAATCAAAATCCTTAGAAATATTTAGAAAGGATGGATAGAAATCCATGTGCATCCATCACAGGATCTATCATATATATCATGTTATGTACTCTACCCAATGCCTCTTATTTTTTATGAATAACAAGTAGATATCAATTAAATCCTAGTGAGAGTCACTATATTATAGTCAATAATACTATTATATAATTATAAAGAAGTAAGGATATGTTCCTAGACTATGGATGTATGAGCTCATTGTAAAGGGTTACCTTAATACTAGTTTCAAAACTGATAATAATGGTATCATATCTCAATATGGTTTCATTTATTTCATCAATGGTGTAACTATTAGTCAGTGGAGTTCCAAAAAACCCATTGTGGTGTACTTGATAATATATACAGTGTAAATCATTACATCAGATGTGGTAAAGGAATATATTTAGATAAATAAGTTTACTATTGAACTTGGGGAGGTTCTAAAAATTTATGGAGAAATGAAGAATTACTATGAGAAAAATGTATTGATTTTTTAGGGTAAGGATTCCTAGTCTCACCAAAATACAAAACACATTATTTAGAAATGAAGCCTCATTTGAGAAATTATTAATAAGGGTGATAAATAGATTTTTTAAGCGGATAAAGATGAAAATATATAGGATCCTTTTAAAATTTTTTTTTAGTAAAATAATGAGAATCATATTGAATATCTAGGTATTAGATACTTTATATATTTAATATAATGATCGTAAAATGTATCATGGATTTCTAATAATGAAAATATCTATTTATAATTCATTTATATGTGATGCATATATTACATAAATATTGGAATGAAAAAATAATCTCAAATTATGACTTTGAGTTGTCTATAGTCGATGATCTCTAAAGAGTATTATGGGTTGTGAAGATATGTTGAAATTAGCATGAGTATAATATTTATATGATTTATAGAAAAATCACGAGTAAATAAGTAAAGAATTTTTATTTATACTATCTTATGAAAGTATTTAACATGGAATATTATATGGTTATTGATATAATGTTGGGTGTATAATTTATATGAATCCCTATTATATAAGTCCGATAATAAAATTAATATATAAATATTAATACATTGATAGAATACTTACACCATCCTTTGGTCTTATCTAACCAGGGGTGGTTAGGTAATTTATTGATCATGTCATCAGTTGAGTTTAACCATGATGGGAATTTTACTCTTTTATAAAAAGTATGAAATTTGGGATCATGATTAAATTATATGGTCAAAATGTATGGTCATGGTTCTTTGAGTGAAACATGATGTGATAAAATACACAGATAAATGAAATGTGACATACTTATTCAAACTAGTCAGTATATTTTATAGAATCAAGGATTTCAAGATGGCCTATACTATATTAACATGTTCTAGTCACACAAGTAGAAAGGATTATTTTTTAGAATATGTGAATATAGTATCTTTTTGTTTTATCAAGATCAAACCAGATAACATTATAGATTGAGTAGAAAGGATTATTTTTCAATATCCAATATTTTTATAAAATTATGAATTGTGGAATTGATAATTCTTTTCAATGATATAAAGGCTTTCAGGGTCACACATATGGCATGGGAATGAGGAACGATTTTAGTGTAAATTATATACCCAAAATTTGAGATAAATTATGATAATAGTGTCCAAATATATTAGGATAGATTTGTAAATAGTTATGATGTTTTGTTCAATTTATATTTATATTTAGTGCCTAAAAAGGATTTTTGAATACTATGCACTAAATCTTAGACCATGAGGTAGTGAGAGTCCTCATGTCATGGTTTGTATCTTCATGTGGTCCTTTATACCATATTGACATGATCATGTAAAATTATATATGTTATCATTTGGTTGTTTCTACTATTTATATTATCATATTACTTTTATTTTTGACACCTAATATGATAATTTTTTTTTCCAATTTATTAATTTTTAAATGAGTTTAAAAAATATTTAAATCAATAAGGTCAATATTATGAGAGCTATAACATTGATTATCCATTTCAAAATTTATAAAATGTTTGGATTATAATATGATTTTTAATTTGTTAGTAGATATCTATTTAAGGTAATTTGGGAACCTAATTTTAGTAAAATAATAATTTATACTCTATTGGATAAACTCTATCTAATCCTCTTCTCACTAGTATAAAAAGTATATTCCATATCAGGGTTTTAACATTGTTTATTTTAAAGTGGATATTAATAAGAACAAGGGAAATATTTCAACATCAGTAATGTAATAATTGACATTAAAAGGAACTTTTAATGTTATTTATTAAATATCTAAATTTAAAATACTTTTTGATTTAGTTTTAACATTGGTTATGTAATAATTGATGTTGAAAGTAGAATTTTAATGTTAGTTATTACATTACCATTGTTAAAAGATTTTAAAAAAATTAAAACAAAATATCCCTCCTAATTTTATTGAAAAATATGTTATTAAAACACCAATAAGATGTCTTTAAATTTCATTCTTACCTGCTTAAACCTGTTCAATTGATTGATTTTAGATATATTTTTCTATGTTTATCCATCTCTTGGATTGATTGACCTGCTTCCATCTCCCTTGGCACTATTCATACCCCCAAAGTTGTACTTCAGTCATTTCTTTTGAGTTCCACCATCATCACCAAACAACATTAATTTATTGAAATCTATACACCATCAATCACAATTTTGGTATAAGTAGTTTTAAATATTCAAACTAATTTTTATATTTTAAAAGTAATTTTTTTATTTTTTATTTTTTTAAAGAATCATTTATTATATTTTAGTGAAAGTAAATTAATTTTTATCTTTATTAATTATTTTTTAATGATTTTCTTCATTCAAGTACAAATTTTTTTTGGTTTAAATTATTTTTAGATAATAATTTCTTTATGATTATAAATTTATTATGATTAAAAATTATGGGTGTAATTTGGCTGTTGTTGTAATCTATTTTATTTAATTTTTTTTGTTTACATATTTTTCATTATATTTTTTTATTTAAAGTTTTCTTTATTTATAAATTTATTTCAATTATAAATTGTTATAAATTCTATTTTTCTTTATAATTTCTTATAATTATAATTTTTTTATCATTATAAAATATTTTTGAGTTATAAATTGTTGATTATACATTTATTTATTTTTAAATTATTTTTATTTTTATGTTTTAAATTTATTTTTGTATATATATGTTTCTAGGTTTTTATGTTTTAATATATTTAAATATTATATTTTTATTTTAGGTAATTAATGGATTATAATTAGATAGATGCATGAAGAACTGGTGATAATTATGAGAATGGGATTGATAATTTATTGGAATTTTCTAAATGGAATCTTGAAAACAATGATTCGATTTTATTTCCATGCATAAAGTGTTTGAATATAATAAAATTGTAGTACAAGGAAATTAAAAACCATATAATTTTATATGGTTTTAATCGTAATTATATGATTTGGATCTAGCATGGTGAAATAATTAATTATTCAAGATATAATGATGAAAAATATGTTCAACATGACAACAATGATCATCTTAAAGATTTAATTCATGATTTAGGTGTTTAAATCATTGAAAAAATAAGTGTTGAATGATTATATAGAGATTCTAAGAAACTAATGTTCCAATGTTTCACAAAATTTATAGTGTTATCGGTAATGATGAGATTAATTAACTTAATAGAAATAAATTATAATTCCTCATAACACAATCAACCCATAATTACATGATTTATAACTAGGGTTGAAATTTCAAACATTTTCAGGATATTTTTGGTTTTGAGATAAAGATAATTAGGGAAAAATTTACAAAAAAAAGTGTTAACTTTCACATAGTTTACATTTTATTCCAAAAAAAATTGGCTTTAAGCCCACACCCCTATTTCATTCAAGATACTCTTGCTTCATTTAAGTCATGTCACCAAAAATTGATAAAATTTATACTCATTCTTGGATCGCATGGAAATCATTTAAAAACATGGGATGAAGAAAAAAATATTTGTAATGGATATAAAAATAATTAAATAACATTAATCTAGTGAAAAACATGAAAACCATGAATAAATATACATTTTTATCAATAAAACTAAAGCATATAAATAAATCATTTCCATATGTAAAAAATCAATCTTTTCTCAAATAAAACCTTTGAGAAACAATTTTTAATCATAGGAAAACCATGATGGTGTCTTGAGGAATGTGGTAACCCATTGAAACATTTCAAAATATTTCAATTTTAAAAGTTCATAGACTTTCCTTACCTCATTAAATCATAATATTTCCATAAAAACCATTTTACAAGAATAATATAGGTATCTTGAATCATAATATTCATAACTTTTGTTTACTCATGTATAAATTTTGTTATAATTATTAAATCCTAGTTAATTACATGGGAGTAACATACCTAGTTATATTCAACATTTTTATCCTTCAAAAACTAATTTATTACCTAATACATTAGAGAACTATATCAGGCTCACCCATCATCATAATCTATATCAAGATCACCTACCATCATCTATAATTTTCAAGTACCATGTCATGAAAAAAATATTAGTAATATTTTAATTTTTCATAATAACACCATTGAAAAAATCATTTTAACCCATATGTAAAATATTTTTCTTTTTTCATAATCATAAGAAGAAATATTCTTTTTCATTGATATCTCTTAAAAATAAAAAAAATCAAAAGGGAGGGGATAAGATATTTTTTAAAAAACATATTAACTTATAAAGGAATCTCGATAAAAAACATCCATGATGATAGTAGTAGGTATTTAATATATATATGTTAAAAAAAATTCTTTCATCAATTTTGTAAAAAGTCAAAAATATCCCATATGAAAATTTTAAAAGGATTCATTATTAAATTTTTTAATGAAATTCAAATAAAGTCAAAAATTAACATTATAAACCTTTGAATCATAAATAAGAACATTCATAAAACATTTAAAAGAACATGTATATGGGGGAGAAAGACTGTAAAACATTTAAAATAATGTTATAAGGAAAATAAATTACTTAGAGTCCCAATTTGTTTCATTCATATACCCACCCTCCTGAGTAATAAATTTATAATAGTTTTCTACTTTCTTAAGAACCTAATTTGTGTTTATTAAATTATCATTATTATATTTACATCATTTTTTCATGTTTAATTTAGTAACTGAAATCATTATGTAACATCTCTATTTTTTCCATTTAAATATTTTAAATATGTTGGGAAAAAATCCCTTAAGGTAAAATTGTAGCATTTTTGGGTTGGTTGTGTTTGTTGACAAGGTGTGTTTCCATGGTGAATTGTCGAGTTATAGATATATTGTTGACAACCCATGTTGAGAAAGAACCATGAAAAAGGAATGGATGATTTGGAGGTGATATAAAAAGAACAGATATAAGCTGGTGCTGTTTTCTAGTGTTTGCTAAATCTTTGGGGTCTAAAATTTGGAGTTTGTCTTGCATTGCGAAATATGGATTTCTTTGAAGATCTCATCAAAATATGTCAAATTCAAGATTTTTTTGAAGTTGGGATTCAAAAATATGGTTTCTCAAAGGATCAAAGGATGATAACAGTGATCTCCATGACTACAATGAGCTTTGTGAATGGTAGAGGTGAAGAGCATTGCGAGTGGAGGATTGCAGCACTGCAAAGGTTTTGATGGAAGATCTATGATTATGATAAACAAATAATCACAGTGGAAGAAAGGATTTTATGGAATTCTGCGCAATTATGATGAGCATTTCAAACTAAAAATTACCTTATAGATTCATGAAAAAGGAATAATTTCAATGGAAAAGTGTGAGAATCGTGAAATGGTGTTGACATGGCACTGACATGGATAGAAGGTTCTGGAGTTGGTGGGAAACGCCTATAAATAGGCTTCTACCCCATTCAGAAGAGTAGAGAGACTCAATAAAAATATTAAGGCTTTTGAATCATGATGTTTGTTCACAAAGGCAATGAGTTTCATGAAAGTAAAGGAATTTACAAAGGCTAATTGAGCTTTGCAAAAGGAAGGAAGGTCGTGAAGACTAGTTGTGCTTTTAAAAAGAGATGTTATTCATGAAGACTAAGCGAGCTTCATGAAAAGGAAAGAAATTCATAAAGTATAGTTTGAGCTCTGCGAAATAGTGAGCTTCACGAAATGAGGTGTACTTCTAGAAGGATAGTTTGAGCTTTGTGAAAGAAGTAGCTTCGCGAAGTGGTGAGATTTACAAAGGTTGTTCAAAAAGGATTGCCCAGTGAGATGTTGTAAAGTGGTATTCATTGGTTGATGAAATTTTTACTTCAATATATCATCTACATACAGTGTAGGATGCATTTATTAGTGATAATGAAGGGACCTACAAGTCCATAAAATCTGTTTGAATCCCTTCCAAGAGTATTGAGTGAAGGAAGTGGAAGACAATGATCCTTCCCACCAGTAGTGAGCTAGAGGAAGAGACATAGGGAGTGAACCTTGGGAATACAGTAATCAAACCTTGAATCTTTTAAAGGTAGTGATCTTGGGTATACAAGTTATCTAGCCCAAACCTTGTGATTGGAAGTGAGCCTTAGTTGATTTGGTACATCATCACATCATCGTTGTATGCTCCTTGGACGTATCCCAATGAGGGTGAACCAAGTAAAAATCTTTGTGTCCATGTGATTTCACTTTTTCCTTACTTTCAAAGCATCATCATAAGATAAAGAAGAAAATAAGAGATCCACATAAACACACAAGTGAAAACAAAGTGACCCTTAAAATAAAGAGGTTAATATCTAGTGGGGAAGGAAGAATTTAGAAAATAATATCCATACTCAGATTCACCCCCCCTCTAGGTATCTAGACACATTTTGGACTTTACAAAATATATCTAGTAATATTTTTGGCATCATATGTGGAGATTCCATGAGATTTCAAGGACTAGTGAGACTGAAATTGATATTTTAAAAATATTAAATGTATTAATATCTCACATTCATATTTATATTGAGAAATTGGTATAAACCAAAAAATGAGGCTTGGATAGAAAATTTGAGTCCAGCTTTGAGTTTAGAATGTAATTTTTACCCTAGGAATGAAATAAATCTTAAGTGTGTTGGGTGTTCATCATGGATTCTATCATGGGAAGATTAATAATTAAATAAATAAATAAATTATTTATTTTTTTAATTAAATCAAAAAACCTAGACTCCTCTATAAATACATTATTATGGAAAAATTTTAGGATTATCCACATAACCCTGAGAATTGAGAGATATTATTAGAGAAGATCATTGGAAGACGACAATAGATAGGAGGATAAGATCGATACCGCAAAGATCATCTACATTAATGGAGTTCATGGATCTCACCAGTGATTATGAAACTGGATATTTTTTCATCATTTATCGATCCAAAATCGAGTTAGTATGTTTTTTGTGGATTCATCCCATTTTATTATCTTGTATCGAATAAGGATCAATTCCACAAATAATAATTGATTCACACATCAACGGTTGATTTATTTTACTGTTGATTTGAATATTTTTTGGTTAATTAATTAACCATTCTAATAGAAATAGATCAAGGCCAACTCAGATATGGATGAGGTTTTTCCTATTTTATGTTTAATGCATTTTCCCCCATTTCTTCTTACATTCATCACATGCAATTTCTTTGACTTGTGGTTTGATGAATACTAGGTATTAGATCATTGTGTGACTATAGTTTAGAGAAACGGATCAATACCATGTGTATGGATTTAAATTGAGGATAAGATTAAGGATTTATGACATTTAAGGATGAATTGAGGTAGACCAGACTAGTTTAGAGGTTCCTCATTCCTCGGTTTGGTGCATGGTGATGACATGGAAAACAGTGGTGTTTTCCTAATTGAATCTGATGACCAGAATCAGATATCCAATGATAGAAAGGATTGAACAGATGAGATCTTCAATCCCTAGGAAAGTTTGGTGGAAGATTCATAGGTGATAGTATTTTGGTCATTTTTTATAAGGAACCATAGGTTTCTAGAAAACCCATGTTACACGACATGTAATCTAGAGTTACATATCGTGTGGGGACCTGGATACAATGCTCGGGTTTCCATGAAAAGTTAAGGATCAGACACCATGTGGTCCCCACCACACATCGTGTGACCCATGATAGAGTATTGGCATATATTCCAAAGGATACAAGTCCTGAGCATAGGCATAACCAGATACATGGGTAGGCCAGGTGTACAAGGGAAGAGATGTGTACTCCCACATGACCCATAACACAATCAGAAACACTTGTACATGGGAACAACCCAAATTACATGGGCATAGGTAGATGGAATGAGTAGGGTACTGGCTGACCTCTAGACACCATGTTCCCCTAAGGTAGATGTTGTGTATGTGGAAGTTTACATTCCATTTGAGACAGAAATACACTGGTAGACCATAGGTTGGAAAGGCACATCATGTACCCCTAGTACACATCATTTACTCCCTATGAGGGTCTTTAAAACCCTTAATTTTCTCATTTTAGACTAGGATAAATTTATTTTGATTCCTTAGCACCTTACCATGAGAGTATAGTGTGTCATTACATCCTTAGAACATGATTGTGATCTCCTAGATGGGATTAATTTTGGATAGAGTTTGGTTCACCCCCTATGGGTCTAGAACATGATCCCCTATCATTACTATATGGGGTTCATGGTATCAGTTTGACCACCATGCATAGAGAATCAATAACCTATCTAAAAGGATGATCTAGTGGAGTTCATGGTGTCCCCTGGTGGCCTCAGGTGTGATCCCCTTCTTGGATGATGATAGCTTCATAGATCCAATGAGTGCTTATCGGGTGGGTCCCAGTGATCATGTACTCTTGGATGAGTATCATCAGTGATAGTATTATTCATGGAGTGAGTACTCCTAGAATTATTTTTTCTTTGAAAACTTGAGCATAATCTTTTGTATAGTAGTATTGCTTGAGATGACTTGAGATCGGTTGTCAGTTATGATTATATCTAGGTTTTTTTATTATATTTTTATAATGACACGACTGCTCTTAATGATTTATGATTATTGATTTCTGAGTTTCCTACTAGGTATTGTTATACTCACTCATGCATAGGATTTTCATATACATGTCATGTCTTATGCAGATGATAGGCCATTTGATGGTGTCCAGGGAGGACCAGGAGCAAGCAGAGAATAATATTAGGCTAGAATGACTGATGTGTTTATTAAGTGTTGGGATTGGTAGTTTTCAACTTCTTCATACCAGTTTGGAATCCTTTTCAATTTTGTTTGGGAATGTATTTGGACCCTTTATAACTTTAATTACTTATTTTCTTACTTTTTTTGTGGGGTATATGTTGTTCATACAATTATTTCATTAGTTGTTTTTACTTTTTAGGATTGTATGAGCTTGGAGATGTGTTCATGTGTATATTTATATTAGGATAATGCCTACCATATGAAGGATATTCCTACTTAGTGGTAGTTTCCACCCCCTGAACTATTGGAGGTGGTCTTAGGGTGGTTAAAATTATCTTATCACTGACCAGGCGTGACTTGATGGGTCGGTTGATGATAGAGTGGTATCAAAGTAGTAAATTAAACCTTAGGACTAGACTGTATTTTTTTTTCAAGTAATGAGATTGTTTTGGGATTTATAGAAATATTATTAAAGTGTTTTAGGTTTATCTTTCTAGAAAGGGACTCTAGTGTTGTTGTAGAGGATTATATATCTATTCACCATGACTCTAATAAATTTCTTATTGAATTAATTCACGTAGATAATAGTTATAGGGAAAATATTGGCACATGCATCATATAGGAATGGGTTGTGGTTTCCATTTACTTAAGTCGGGTCCCCAGATATACCCATTAATCATAGTGTATCTTTTTTATTTTAGGATGCCTAAAAAAATACATCCATCCAGGATTACAATGTATTATCATGAGCATGATTCGTCGAGTGATAAGGATTTTGTATAGAGGCTTTTATAGAAGATAGTACCTCTGAGTGGTTTTCTAGTTATTCCACCATCCACTAATCATCCGTTAACACCGAAAGTACCAGCTATAGATGCATGCAGGATGAGTGAATTTTATGAGTTTCATAGGAAATTAACTCTTAGGTTTTGGGGTGACCTATACCCCCAAGTAGCTAAGGACTAGATAGAGGTAGTTACCTAAGTTTTCAACCTTGCGAGGATGTTTTTAGATCAAATGACATACCTTGTAGAGAGTCTTCTTTAGGGCTCCACTAAGCGATGGTGGAGTCTGGTGACTTGATAAAATGATGAGATGGATCTCTCTAGGTTATACTCTAGGCATATCTTCAAGGATGAGTTCTATATAGCCACATTATGATCAGTTTTTATGTACACTACTACAAATATGGCATTTATCAGCGCTAGAAAAGGGAATTAATATCACTAAAAAAAGCGCTGTTAATCGAGGTGAAGATGGGGGGTCCCTTTTATCAGCATTTAGAAAAGAGATGATAAATGAAAATTTTATTAGTGCTAAAAAAAATCACTAATAAGAGTTAAAAAATAGAAAAAAATAAAAAAATATTTTGGAGGTGCTTGAAGCCCCCTTCAACAACGCCCCACCCCACCATAGCCCACATGCCCCATCCACCGCACTAGCCTTTAACAGTGCCCCCAGCCCCTTTAAACAGTGCTAGATATTATTCCCCATCTACGCGTGTGACCTGACTCCCCCAGGATTTGAACTCAGGATTTGTTGCCTACGCGCCTAATCCCTTACCACTCCACCATATTGTTTTTCTCTTCATTTATTAATATATCTTTTTTATTTATATATATATATATATATTTAGTTATATTTACTCATATATTAATATATATATATATAGTTATATTAATATATATATATATCCGTATATTAGTATATATATATTAACATATATTTTGTTATATTAATATATATATATATATATTCAGTTATATTAATATATATATATATATATCCGCATATTAATATATATATATATATCCGTATATTAATATATATATATATATATATAGTTATATTAATATATATATATATAGTTATATTAACATATATATATATATCCATATATTAATATATATATATATATATATATTTGTATATTGATATATATATATATACTTATATTTATATATTAATATATATTTATAAGATCATTTTTGAATTCATTCATAAAATATTCTTTTTATGTGTGTTTATAAATAAATAAGTACATATATACAAGACACACACACACACACACAGACATATGTGCACACAAAAGGATCATCACAGGCTACACGAATCAACAACGCCCAACACACAAAACAAAATCCAGCATTTAAAACATGAAATTGACAATTAAATCATGTCAACACATTAAATCATTCAATGAATGTAAAATAAACACACATAATTTCAATTAACGCACTTCATGGTTGAAGCATCAAAAAATTTAAGTAAATGAAATTCTAAATACAAATCCCCCCCCAAAAAAGATGCATGTATTTAAAATTTTCAAATAACACCTGAAATTATTATTTTAAATCAATAAAAAAATTAAAACTTTAAAAAATATGATTTCCAATATCTTTTAAAAAATCCCACACCACATCGGTGAATTTATAATCATGTATTTTAATCACAAGAAATTTCAGAAATGATATAAGAAATATGAGTTTAATTAACTTGTAAATTACCTTCAAACGTCTTTTTTAAAGATAAATAGATGTTGAAAAATTGAAATCAAGAAGAAAATAGATTTTAAAAATTAAAATGTAAAAAAATGAAAAAAATATACATTAATCAAAACACGTATAACTCTTCGCATGCTTCGATTTGATATATTGTAGATCTCAAACGGACACCCAGATCAAAAGTTATGACACTTTGAAGTTTGAGTTACGTTTTAAACTTATTTTAGATCTTTTATTAATATTTTGATTTTTTATCTTCAAATTGATATTAAATGAATATTCCTTGGTAATAATAATAAATTTATTGATTAAAAATATTGTTTTTTAATTATTTTATTAGCCAATTGCACTAAATATTTATATATTAAGTATAAATGCCTATTTATCTTATCTAAAACATATTTTAAAAAATATATATTATCTTTATATCAATATAAATATACTTATATATCAATATATTGTTTCTTATGATTTTTTTTTGAAATATACACTTTTATAATTGCTATAAAAAAGTGCTGATAAAGCCCCCCTTTATCAGCGCTACTAAAAAAAGCACTGATAAAGGGGCCCCTTTAACAGCGCTAAAAAAGCACTGATAAAGGGGGTGCCTTTATCAGGGATTTTTTTAGCTCTATTAAAGGGTGGCGCTATAGAAACATAGTTTTGTGGTAGTGGCAGGTGTTTCTACATTTACAATAGGACATTATGACCGTGGAGGAGTATTTAGTGAGGTTTTCTGATCTCTCATGATACTCCCTAAATATGGTACAAGATATATTCTTCAAAGAACATACCTTTAAGTAGGGATTATATTGATATGTTAGGGATTTAGGGATATATCTTTTTATTCCCACCTATGATGGAGTGCTTGAGAGGGCTTTAGTAGTGGATAGATTCTTGGAAAAGTAGACACCAATATTGGGTGCTAGTAGTGGGAATATAGAAGATAATATGTCATCAGATGGTAGTCGATAACAATTACAGGGATCCAAGAATATGGTATTATTTAGAAGAATATCCTAGGATAGAAGATCCACAATTTGTGGCTCTCATGATGGATCGAGTTAGCCAAAGCAGAGGTGGTTCTTCCCATACTATATTCAGGTACATCGTTCTCAATATTGTCTGACCCGCTGCATAGCTAATATAGAGACAGTCAATGGAATTCCTAGAAATAGATAGATTCTAGGGCATGGAGGTCTAGAGAGAATCATACATGGAAGATAATTAGGTAGATCATTAGGATGTGGCAAGTGGTTCGACTTATTGACACCACCACCCCTAGGTAGTCCACACCTTGCCCAGGGAGTTAGTGGTCAGGGGAGGGGAAAGATATAGAATGTGGAGTTCCAAGTCATCAAGGATCTTGGAATGATTATAGGTGTGATATATGTCTTTTATACCTTATCTAAAGTACTGATAGGCATAGGTGTGAGCCACTCTTTCATTTACACTTCTTTGGTTCAAGAATTTAAGATTCTGGTTGAGACCTTAGCTTGACCCTTGTTCTTAGAGACTCCAACTGGAGGTGAATTAGTGATAACACACTTCTAAAAATAGTATGACCTAATTCTTGGATTTGAGAGACTAATATGGGATCTCTTTGTAGTAATTATGAGGCCTTATGATATCATCTTAGTTATAGACTGGTTATCTATAATTTATGCCCAAATTGACTATTTCACATGGAGGATGTGGTGTATCCATGGGGGGAGATCAACATTTTTCTTCATGGATGAGAATTAAAACAGGGAAAAGTAGGATGAGATCATGTGTAGGAGTATAAATCCTATTAATCACTAGTTAGCTTGTATTTCCCTTGGAGTAGTGGATTTTATGGGATTTTAGTCTCCTATAGTAGTGGTGGAGTATGAGGACATCTTTATTGAGGACGTTTCAGGCTTGCCTCCCCACTGAGGGATAGACTTATGAATTAACTTAAACCCTAGTAAGGCCCTAATTTATGCACCATCATATTAGTTGGATAAAAAAAGCTTCAATATCTAAGGGTGAAATTAGAGGACTTACAAAGGAAGGGATTTGTGAGACTCGATGTTTCTCCCTTAGTAGCCCCATTTTTATTCGCTAAGAAGGTGGATGGGAGCTTGAGGTTTGGTGTGGGTTATTAGATTTTGAACTAGGAAAACATGAAGAATAAGTATCCAAAATCTATGATTGGTTACCTATTCAATCAGTTGAGAGGGGCATGATGGTTCTTAAATATTGACCTGAGATTAGGTCATCACCAGTTGTGAGTATGGTATACAGATATACTGAAGATGACATTTATATGTCACTATGGTCACTATGAGTACTTGGTGATTCCTTTCAATATAATTTATACCTCATCAGTGTTCATGGGACTCATGAACTGGATATTTCAGCCTTTCTTAGACTGATTTTTGGTAGTCTTTATTGATGATATTCTAATGTACTCAGTGTTTGAGGAGGGCCACGTGAGATGCTTGAGGATGGTCCAATACATGCTCCAAGAGTACAAACATTATATGAAGCTCTCAAAGTGTTACTTATGGATCTATGAGGTTCACTTTCTAGGAAATTTTATCTCAGATGATGGTGTGGCAGTGAACTCAGTGAAGGTTAAGGCAATGTTCTCTTGAGATCTAACTAAGAGCGTGGTGGAGGTGCATAACTTCCTTGGTTTGGAAGACTACTATATGAGATTTTTATCTGATTTCTCCAATATATTGAAACCTTTGAATTATTTAACCCAGAAAGGGAATACTTTTGTGTGAAATTATATATTCCAATAAGCTTTTCAGGAGTTGAGGCAGAGGTTGACGAGCACCCCCATCTTGGAATTTCTGGAGGATGGTGTTGAGTATGTGGTATTCGCTAATGCCTCAAGGAATAGACTTGGTTGTTATCTGATATAGAGAAAGGTAGTAATTGCCTATGGTTCTAGGAAGTTTATACTACATGAAGAGAACTACATGATCCATGATCTTTAGTTGGTAGTGATAGTCTTCACCCTAAAGATGTGGTAACACTACCTTTTGGGTGAGTGGTTTATCATCTACTATAGCTGTAAGAGTCTCAATTATATATTATCTTATAAAGATCATAACATGAGATAATGGTGATGTATAGAGTTACTATAGGATTATGACTTTGAGATATTCTATAATCTTGGGAAGGGGAATGTGGTAGCAAATGCTCTTAGAAGGTGATCTTTCTCACAGTTGTCGACTGAGGCTTTAGAGCAGTTTGCCTCATTACAGTTATCCTTAGTCAAAAAATATGGTGCCTCATATCTATAGTTTATGGTTGTTACCCCACTAAATTGAAAATGTGATATGGGGGATCAGTATGGTGATACCGATTATGATACCTTACATACTTGGATATCCATTAGACACGATTCTAATGGATTTTATGAATGTGGGAATCATGTATTCTTTTTTAGAGGATAGACTATGGAATCAGTGAAATTTTGGGTGGAGGTTATGAGGGAGTTTCATTTATCCATTTTAGTAGTACATATAGATATGGAAAAGATGTAACATAACCTTCGATGCCAATTTTTGTGGTTAGGTATGAATAAAGGTGAATGTTTCTATTGATTCCTCACTTGTCAGCAAGTTAAGGTTGAACACAAAGTTCCAACAGGTTTGGATAAACTCCTTAAGGTTACAATGTGTAAGTGGTATGGGATATATATGGACTTCATGATAGGTTTACCAAAAATTTATAGAGAAAACAATTCCATCTGGGTGATCATAGACAGACTCACCAAGTCATCCCACTTATTATCTATCTAAGAGTATATTTCAGTAGAGATATTGGGACACATTTACATGAAAGAGATAGTATAGATCTATATATTTCCCTCAAAAGTCATTTCAAACCTTCATTCTTGATTCACATCACGATTATAGAGATGATTAAAGGAGGAATTTGGGACTCAATTATGTTTGAGCATGGAATTTCAACCCCAGACCGATGGCCAAATTGAACAGACCATTCAAGTTCTAGAGTACATGTTGTGGGAATGCATGTTAGACTTTGGTTATAGTTGGGATAATCATCTACCCTTAGTGGAGTTTCCATACAACAACAACAACTATTTCACCATTAGTATGGCACCATTAGAGGACTTTTACGAGTGACCCTATAGGTCACCACTATGTTGGACTAATCTAAGTGAATCAACACTCATGGGAAAAAAGTTGGTGAGAGCTATGATAGAGAAGGTTTAGACCATCCAGGAGTAGCTGAGTACTTCATAGCGCCATCATAATTCCTATGAGAATTGACTACGGAGGCCTTTGGAGTTTGATAAGGGAGACCATGTGTTTCTAAAGGTATCTCTTAGAAATAGATTATGGAGAATTTTTTCAGGGTGGAAATATATATTTTAGGTTAATCATCCCATTCTAGATACTATACAGAGCTGGTAAGGTGGTGCACTACTTGGCTCTGCCACCATAATTAGACTGGGTACACGATGTCTTCCACGTGTTGCAGCTAAGGAGGTACATGCATGACTCATAACATGTTATTAACTAGGGTGAGATATACATTTAGGATGAATCTACCTTTACATAGAACCCAATGAAGATCAAGAATATGTAGGAGAATATCCTTCATGGGTGAGTGATTCCCTTGGTTCATGTACGGTGGTAGAATGAGGGTCTTCAGGAGAGTACCTAGGAGTGAGAGACACAAATGTGAGATTAGTACCCACACCTTTTAAGTATTATTTTCACTTTTTAGGACCCAAATCCATATGGTGGGGAAAATATAACATCTCTATTTTTTCCATATAAATATTTAAAATATATATAGTAATATTTTCAGAGCTACAAACTAATATGGAATGAGATTCTGAGGCCCGATGAACCCAAAATTGATGTTTTAAAAATATTAAATGTATTAATATCATGTGCACTCAGTTTTCCTGAAAATGTGTATTAACTCCAGAAAGGAGGATCTGATTAGAAATATGAGGTTGTCATTGAGTTCATATCATGGATTTTACACTAGTCATGACATAAAATTTAGGTTCATCAAGTGTTTGTCTTGGGATCCATTGGTAGACGACAATAGATCGAAGGATCATATCGATATCACGGGGATCATCTGCGCCAAAAAAGTTTGTAGATATCTCTAAAGACTATGATAAAAGATAATTATTATTTAGTAATTGATCCAAAATTGAGGTATGATTTTTTTTTATTTTTTTATTCATAATGTTTTATTATCCTATGTAGAACGTGAATCAATTTCATTAACAATAAATGATTCTTGCATCACTGGTTGATTTATTTTATAGTTGATTTTATTATTTGTTGGTTAATTTATTCATTGTTATAATATAAATGGATCTAGAAAAAACTGAACATGTTTTAGGTTCATTTCAATTTTTATTTTATTTTATGGATTTATCCCATATTTCTTTTCATGTTCATAATGGAACATTTATTGGGCCTGCAGCTCAACGAATACTTGGTATTTGATCGTTGTGCAACCGTTAATTGTGCAAAAAATCAATACTATAAGTATGAATTGTCATTGAGGATAAAATCAAGGATTAGAGATAGTGAAGGATGAACATAGGTATATTATACCAGTTCATAGGTTCCCCATTCCCCGGTTTGGAACACGATGATGGCATGAGAAATGATGGTGTTTTCATGATCCAATCAGACAACCAAAATCAGATCTCCGATGATGATAAGGCTTGACCAGAAAAGAAATTAAATACCCATGTGAGATTGGTGGTGAATCAGAAGTTGAAAATGGTTTTTTTACATGGATAATGAACCATGATTTTCTAGAAAACCCACATAACACGACATGTAATCAGGAGTTACACATTGTGTGGGGCCCTGGTTGTGGTGCTATAATTTCCATGGAAAGTTAAGGATCAAACATTGTATGGTCTCCAACACACTATGTGTGATCCATGATGGTAGATCAATTTTTATCACATGGAATACATGAGAATGAGCATGATCTGGAACATAGGTAGGACATGTATATAAGGGAAGATCTGTGTACTCAGACACAACCAAGTATAGAGGAACAACCACATGTACATGGGAACATCTCAAAGTATATGAGCATGGGAAGATGACACAAGAAGGGTATCATCCTACCTCTATACACTGTGTACCTCTAATGTACATTCCATGTATGTGTAGGTTTACATACCATGTGAGATAGCGATACACAATAGACCAGAGGTTGGAAAGATAGATCATGTACCCCTTATACACATTGTGTAATCCCTATAAGGGTGTTTGGAACCACTTGCTTCCTCAGTTTAGACCAAGATCAGTTGATTTTGATTCTATGGTCCTTTCACATGAGGTTAAAGTTTTTCATTACCTCATCATAATAGGATTGTGATCCCCTTGATGGGTTTAATTTTAGATAGGGTGTGGTGTATCCCCTTGTGGGACCAGGGTGGGATCCTATATCGTTCCTAGGTGGGGTTCATGGTGTCAGTGTGACCAACATGTACAGGGAATAAATACCCTATTTATAAGGCTAATTCAGTAGGTTTTATGGTGTCCCTCAGTGGTCCTGGGTGTGATCCCCTACCAGGATGATGAGATCTTCATAGATCCAGTGAGTACTTCTCAGGTGAGGCCTGATGATCATGACCTCTTGGATGAGAATCATATGTGATAGCATGACTTATGAAGTGGGTACTATTATAATGATATTTACCTTTAATCCTTTATCATAATCTTGTATCTATTATTATTGGTTGATACCACTTGATACCAGTTGTTATGAATATATCTAGGTTTGTTTATTACATTGCTATTATGAGCTAACTATTCTTGATGATTTATTCATAGTGATTTCAGGGTTTCCTCTTGGGTATTTTTATAATAAAACCTTTATAGTATTTTCCTATACATTCTATATCTTATATAGATTAAATGCCTTTTGATGGTGTCCTAAGAGGATCAGGAGTAGGTGGAGTACAGTATTGGGCTTGACAGACTGAGGTGTTTAATTTGATAGCAGTCCCCTCCTTTAGAGCAGGTTAAAATCCATTTATGTTTTGGTTGGGATTATATTTTTCCACTTCATCAATTTTAGTACTTATTTTCATACGCTGGTTGTGGGATAGATGTTTTTCAGGCATTTTTCATATCAATTGTTTTTACTTCTCAGCATTGTACGAGCTTGTATATGTGTACAGGTGTACATGTATATTAGGATAATGCCTCCCATATAAGGTATATTAATACTCAGTGCTAGTAACCAGAAATTTCCTATTAGAGGTGGGATTGGGGTAGTCACACTCATCTTATCTCTATCCAGAAGGGACCCAGTGGGTAGGTTTGTTACAGGTTAAGTTCACATTGGATGTTTCAAGCACATTCAGTTTGTAACCTCAAAATAACATCGATGTGTTGACCATTCTCAAAGGGTATATAGTTAAATTAACTATAGAATTATAAAAATGTTATAATTATCAAATTTTTACATTAAATACACTTTTAAAACAAACCATGTAAGGTAGTCTTGAAAAATAAACCATTCCATTTCATGGAGATGGTAATCCATATGTAAGCATGAATGACATTATCATTTCTCTATTGGGTGAAAAAGAAATAAATTATATATTATTTTACTTTTATAAAAATCATTAATATGTTATTAATTTCATGTTTATTTATCAATTTTATCCTTATGGTCATCCTTGTAATGTGGATATGAAAAACGAATTACATATCTTCATGGAGATAGTTGTCCACACTTACACATGAGGGACAATATCATTTTCCAAAAAATGGTAAAGTATGAAGGTAAGTAATATATTATATTTACAGGATAATAATTATGTCATAAATATTATATAAATATATATTAATTTTTTTTCATCATTTTAACAAGACATATGATCTGATGATGGAAAAAAACACATCACTTCATGGAGGTGGTAGTCCATACGTACGCACGAGTGATGTTCTCATTTCCCATTGGATGGAAAATTAGATGAAAATAGGTTATACCATAATAAAAATAACATTTAAGTATATGGATGATACTAATTTTATTATCTCATCATATTTAAAGAATATTTGAAGGTGGTATATGAATAAATAAGCATGAAACACTTGGTTATGAATTGTATCTCTTCTTTGGAAAACTTAATTGAATTACGCCTTAATCCTTCTTAGATTGGTATTTTGGTGGGACCAAAACATCTAAGAAATGCGAAGGGATGTTGGTAATTTATTTCACTAGAGATTTTTGAGATAAAAGGCTTAAAGTATGTGAATAAGAGAGGATATGGGTTCTTTTTACAAGTGAGGGTAGTGACACTCTTGTAAATATTCAATGTTTTAAAATAATATTAAGAAAATATCATGGACAAGTGGCTATTAAACAATTAGAATTAAAATATGTTGTGATTTGGGTAAAAATAATCTACTCAAATAATAATTAAAATAATATTTTTTGACCTTATCACTTAGTTTTTTCCTTAATTAAAATATTTTACCCTTTTACTATGGTGACACATTTTTACCAAGGTTACTATTTATAATGACCAAAAATGAAATTGAACTCATTAATAAAATTGAACCTAATTATTACAAATATTAAATCTATTTTTCAAGATTAAAATTATATAAGTGGCAGAAATTACTTTTAATATAAGAATGAAAATTGAAATAAAAAACATTTTTTTTGAATAATGGTTGTTTAAGCCTAAAAATGAACTTACTCTAAAATAAAATATAATAATAATTCCTAGGTAATTAGTTATATTATATAATATAAAATTGAAATTATGTTACTTTAAATAAAAATCAAGAACAAAATGAGACTTTTAAATTACTTGATTTGAATAAAATAAATGATAGTTTTACAAAAAATGGCATTTTTCACTATTCTCTAAAAAATCAATATTTTCAGAAAAATACCAAAATTAAACACAAAGATGATTTTTATTTGTAAATTTAAAAAATAAAATCCTTTTTTCAAATTAAAATTCTAAAATCAGAATTTTTTTTTTCAAATAAAACCATGTTTTATATTGAAAAAAATATTTAAGTAAAACAATTTCTTTTTCAATTGAAAAAAATTATTAAATTATTTATAAAACTATGATGAATTTGAATTCATAAAATGAATAATTATAAATACAAGTATTTATTTATTTCTTGGATTTTTTGGGTTTTCACATTATTCTTCACTTTAGTATATTATGACCTTGCAATTAATTCATTATTTAAAAAAGTGATAATTTTTCCCTTAATGACTTTTCTAATTCCCCTGTTGCTTCTTTCACCCTATGGTTTTTCCATACATCCTATACCAGGTTAGTTACTATATTTTGTAACACCTACTCTCTATAATAAATAATTTTCAATATATTTTCCTCAAAAGAATGATTTTCTTAAAATTATACCACCTCTAGAATCAAAACATGTTATGCATCAGGTATGAACTTACTTAGTAAAGAAACATGAAATACATCATGTTCCTGGGATAAAATCTAAGCTAAGTCCACTTAGTATAAAATAATCCCAAATTTTCCATAATTTAATATGAACCAACATACCATGAACTTAATTTTCCTTTATTTCCAAAGTACATAACACTTTTATGAGGAGATACATTAAGAAAAACATGATCTCCTTCCTTAAATGAGAGATATTTCCTCTAGTTATCCGCATAACTTTTCTTCCTACTCTATGATTCCCTCACATGGTGTTTAATTATCTTCACTTTATAAAACATCTATTCTACAAATAATGTTCCTAATAATATTCTCTCACTAACTTCACCCCAACATGCTAGAGTCTTACACCATTTTCCATATAATTCCTTAAAAGGTTCCATCTGTATGCTTGAATAAAAAAATTTATTAAATGAAATTTTAACTAAAGAATTATGTTTATCCCAACTTCCCTAATAATCTAAAGATAAATCCCAAATCATAACTTCCATTGTTTGAATCGTTCGCTCCAACTATCTATCTAATTGATGATGAAAATCTATACTATAATTTAGTTCAGTACCCAAAGTTTTTTGAAGTCCTTTCAAAAAAATTAAGATAAATATGGGATCATAATATGATAATATATATATATATATAGACTCTATGTAATATTATTATCTATATAAGATAAATCCTATGAATTTGACCCAAAGATATAGTATCTCAAATAGGAATAAAATGCACATATTTATTCAATAAATCAATAATAAATCAAGTCTCATTATTACCTTGATATGTATTTGATAATACCACCATGAAATCTATGTATATATTCTCTCATTTCCATTTAGATAGTGTAAATGGATGAATAATCCTATTTAGTTGTTGTCACTCAGTATTAACCTGCGGAAAATTCACACTTTTCATGGAAAAATTAGCTATATCCATTTTCATACCTTTAACACAAAATATTTCTAAAAGTCCATGTAAATATTAGTACTACCACGATGAAAAAAATATAGAGTTATGAGCTTTGATTAAAAATTCATTATTTAAATTAGAATCACTCAGAATATATAACCAATTTCCAAATAAGATAACAATTTCTTTCTCCATATTAAACTCAGGAAAATAATTATTTTTGAAAAAAATTACTCTTTCTTACAAACCATGATCTTATTTACGAGCCTACTTATTTTTTTGACATAGATTAATTCTCTGATACTCAATCCAAAATGTAAGGAGTTACCGTATACACAATTTCTAGGCTAACATTAATTTAATAATTAACAAAATGGTCATGATCCAATCATAGCATAGTTAATGACACATTATGTTTTTGAATCAAATAGTTAGTAACCTTGTTTTCATTACCTTAAAGATAGTTAATTGTGCAATAATAATACTTAATCAATTATATCCATCTTATCTTCCTCATATTCAACTCTTTTTTGTGTGAATATACTCTTTAAACTTTTATGATTAGTATATATTTCACATTTATCCCCATATAGATGGTGCTGCCAAATTTTTAAATAAAAAAATGATTGAATCAAGATCAAGGTCTTTGGTACGATAATTATACTCATTGGGTTTTAATTAATGATATTCATAGATGATAACATGTTCATTCTTCATCAAGATACAACCAAGGCCCTTAAAATAAGTACCAATATAAATAAAAAAACTGTCCAGATCTAGATAGAAAGGATAACCCAAGATCATTAACCAATCTTATTTTTAATTCTTAGAAACATTCATCAGAATAATTTGTTCAAATAAAATTTACTCCTTTTTAAGTTAACTTATTTAGTTTTACAGATAACCAAGAAATATTTTCAACAAGTCATCGGTAGTAACCCACTAATCTAAGAAAAATTCAAATATCAGTGATATTTCTAGGCCTTTTATACTATTCCACCACTTCAATTTTTTTAGGATCAATAGTTATACCACATTTAGAAATAATATGATCAAGGAAAGAAATAAACTATAACCAAAATTCATATTTACATAATTTTCCGTTCAAATTATTTTCTTTCAATGTCTATAGAACAATCCTTAGTTGTTTCTCATGATCTTCAAAGATGTTAGAGTATGTCACGAACCAAATCTGGTCACCACTAATACTGACACCAAATACAGACCATGACATCGCCATAAGGGATTTCCATATCCCCACGAGCTGTCACAAGTTCCCAGGTATCAATTAATTAGGTTTGGGAATGATTTACCTGAGTATGAAAGCATAAAATATTAAAATACTGGGGGTTCAAAACCCATTGGGTGCAGGTTACTGTATCAGTATTGTAACGAAATATAGTAGCAGAGACACTGTATCAACAACAGGAACTGTAGTGGTGGAAGGTCACTATAATGGTGGTAGGGTACTGTAGTGTCGGTGGGTACTGTGCATCACTGTAGCAGCAGGTACTAAAGCAGTACTATTCACAGAATGGGCGTTGGGCCAAAATTTGGGCCTACGAGCCATGTAATGGGCTAAATTCTCACTAGGCCTTCGGGCTATGTAATAGGTCTCCATCTACCCAGTTAAAATAGGTCTTTTATTTGCTTTAATAATAAATGAGGCTTCAGCCCCAAACTTTAAAAAAAACAACCAATAATAAGAATATGAAATTTTCATGCCAAACAAGACTTAACAAAAACCAGAACTGAATACCTGGTTATAAATGAGGTACCAGATTTCCAAATATAAATAAAAACAACAACAAAATAGCCACTAATTCTACACACAACAAGGGGTCATCACCCCCGAGTTGCCTCCAAAACACCACAGCAAGAGGGGACTAACAACCCGGACTGCCTTCACCTGAGGCTTTGCCTTCACCTAAGTCAAACATAATCAAGTCTACTTACACCAAAGGGGTTTAAGTAGGGTATGAGAATAATACCAATAAAATTTGACCCAAATATTCTAAAGAGTATGCAATACATGGTGAAAAATAAACCAATATTGATATTTAAGAAAAGTAGTGATAAATTCCAAGAAATGCAACTTTCCATTGAAAAAAGTTTTCAAACTAAAACTTTCAGAATGTTAAAAAATTTAAATAAGAAAATTTAGATACTATAATTTACATCCAAACACACCCTAATACAAGGGTAAATACCACAAATCCAATGAGCACCAAAACTGGGAACACCCCTAGGCAACTAGATAGTCTTGGGCACTATGTACCTCATACCTCGGTGTAAAATAACCATAGAAAAATCCATTATCATGAACGAGCCATTAGTATGGAATATAAACATAACCTTTTGGTCCCCCATCATCATCAATATAGTTTATTTAATGTTTTAGTTATCCATTTTCTCAGTAAAACCAAGACAAAACCCATCCGAATCGCTAGCCGTACTAGTACATATCCACCCACCTAGGTACCCAGGCTTCCCCATTTGTGATCAAAAAATTTCAGCATGCCACATAAATCCATTTGTATATAAAACACCACTACTAGTCACAAAAAAAACAATACAGTACCTATAAACACTTTACACCACTTAAAACACACATCAAAGCATTTTGATTTTCAATAAACAACTTCTCAAAATCATGCCTTGTTTTTCACCCAAAACTCCTTGAAAACCCCAATTTTCACAACATGTTCACTCTTTAAGTTATCAAAAAAAAGTCCAAAACCTTCTAATGAAACCAAAAAAATCAATTTTTAGGGCAGACCCATAATATTTAAGAAGTGATATCATTGTAAAACCTCTATTTTTCACAAAACATGGCACTAAAAAATTTATGTGTTTCAAAAACACCATTAAAATAGATTTTTGAAAAAAAGAAGATTAAAATTCAAAACATTATTTTCAGCCCTAATAAATTTTAATAAAATCAACTAAGAAATTATAGGGTAGCCCCAAGTGAAGTAATAAAATATTTCTTTGAAAAAACCCCAATTTCAGATAAAAGTGACACAAACAATTCATTTTCATTACAAATACCAATAAAACCAATTTTTGCAGCAACATTAAAATGAATTAAACAAAAAAATACCATAAAAATGACATAAAAAATCACAAAAATTTCACACACAATGGAATCACCTACCAAAAGGGTCAAAAACCTCAATTCTTTGTGTGAAAGTTAAACCACACCACCTCCGCACCACAAAGGAGTTAAAACAGACGTAAAATCATAATTTCAGACCATTAAACACAATATCAAACCCTAGTTTCGAAACCCTACTTGCTGGATATTAGGAATATCAAGAATACAGGAAGAAACCCTAAGAAAATGGGAGCAAGAAGGAAGGAAAGCCACTTACTTGAGGGATCTTGAAGAAATATCACACAATACACCAGTAAGTGAAATTAAAAACATCCAAAAATGAAATTAAGGTTCTAAAAATTATGATGAGGTCATGTAGGAACTGGAATGGGGGAAATAGTGAGAAATGAAGGAGTTATGAAGGAAACAAATTACCTCTTCAAATCTGGACGATTTGAGAAATCTTGAGAATATTTGTCATAATCTGTGATGTAAATGAGATCCAAATAGGGATAAGAGAATCTTAGGTCATGCCTAGGGATGTTGAATTCAAGTGGGAGGTAGAATCAATAAAAAATAGTAAAAAATGAATAATTTATTAAATAAACAGTATTTATTTTTAAAACAGGAAATGGGATTTTGGGTTGACCCAATTCCTTAAATAAAAACCCAAATCCACCATGATTATGAATTATTAAAGGGTGAAACTTAATATGGTGGTGTTAATAGGTCAGGGGAGGACATTTTTGAACTATAATGGGTGTAAAATATTGAAAAATGAAATATTTATAAAAGAAACAAAATTGGTTTTTAAATATGGAAATGGGATCACAGTTTGGCCCAAATCATGAAAACTCACCAATTCCTCCAAAAAAGCATGGGAAACCCCCAAAACAAAGCAAGAATAGAAATTAAATGAAAAATAACTTTAAAATTAGTCATGAATGTGACAATTCTCCCCACCATGAATGACTTTATTCCCTAGAAAGTCAACCTAAATATTGATCGGAAAACAAGAACGAGTATTCTTCCTTAACCCATGACTTCCGTTCCTATGTCTCATGTGTATCACTACCATGTTTACAATGAACCCAGACCAACAGAATATACTTCCCTCGAAGCACCTTCTCTTGGGAGTCCTCTATTTTCACTGGCTGCTCAAAAACTAACAAGTCAGGCACTATCTCTAGTTCTTCCCAACTCTGCACATGGGACAGATCCAGGTTGTATTTCTTCTATTGAGAGACATGGAAGACATCATGGATGGATGTAAACTGGGAAGGTAAAACTAACCTGTATTCCACCTATAAAAATTCTTGGTGATCTCAAAAGGTCTGACATACCATGGCATCAGCTTCCCTTGATTTCCCAATCAACGATGGCCCAGATGAGGGGCCACTTTTAGGAATACCCTATCACCCACAGAAAAATCCAAGCCTTGACGCCTCTGGTCAACATAAGATTTATGGAGACTCTGAGCTGTCAATAAATGCTGCCTAATCAATTTGACATTCTTAGAAGTCTCCTGCACCAGACTCGACCCCATCAATGAGGTTTAACCTACCTCATCCCAACATAGGGGGACTGAAAAGGCCGACCATAGAGTGCCTCAAAATGATCCATTCAAATTGAGGATTGGTAACTGTTATTATAAGTAAACTCAAACAATCCCAAATGGATATCCTAGGAACCTTCAAAGTCCAGGAAACATGAACAGAGTATGTCCTCCAAAATCTGATTCACCCGCTCTGTCTGACCATCCGTCTAAGGGTTGTATGCCATGCTCATCTTAATCTGAGACCCCAAGGAATTATGAAGGCCTTCCCAGAACCGAGAAGTGAAATGAGGATCTATATCTGAGACAACTACTAATTGAACACCATTTAGTCTCATCACCTCTTGAAGATACAAATGGCCCAACTCATCCACTTTAACTGTATCTATGATCGGAATGAAGTGGGCTTATTTGGTCAGACAATCAATCACCACCCAAATGTAATTCTTACCCCAAGGTGTAAGAGTAAAGGAAATAATGAAGTCCATGGAAACTTCATCCCAATTACAGGTAGGAATTGGTAATGGCTGGAACAAACCGGAGGCCCTATAATGCTCTACTTTCACCTACTGATATGTGTAGTATCTCGACACAAAGTCCACTATGTTTTTTCACATACCTGGCCACCAGAACTATTGTCTCACATCAAAATACATCTTGGTGGTACCCAGATGGAAAACCCACTGAGACTAGTGGCTATCCTCCATCACCACCTTCTAGAGAGATAATGGCACTACTGAACAAACCTTGAAGCACAAGATTCCCTTGGGAGATAATGACCAATCGGAAGATGTCTCCCCACCATGAAGAAATTGTATCGAATGTTGAAAAATCTCATCACTAGGTTGTTCCCACTAAATCAACTCCAAGAGAGGAGTCAAACGAACGATCACCAATAATGCACCTCCATTTTTCTCCTTTGTCTTCACATGCATCTGAGCAAGGAGTCCCATCAAAGTCCACTCATCACTGGACTTCCTCAAAACCTGCATTGTAACTCTTCTACTCAAGGCATCAACCACCACATTACCCTTTCCTAGGGTATAGAAAATGTCAAAGTCAAAACCTTTCAAGTACTCAATCTAGCGACACTACCTCAAGTTGAAGTCCTTCTATGAGAAGATATAGGCCAAGATTTTGTGATCCGAGTAGACCATAAACTTCTCTCCTAAGAAGTAGGGATGCTATAACAACCCTACTTTTTATTACACAATTAAACATAATTTATTACATAAAATTCACTTGATAAAACATAAAAGATCAAGAGGTCTAGTGTATTTGGGTATTAGGATCATTACACAACAACTTAAAACATGAAATACAACATCTTTATTGAAAACTTCCTTTACATGACCACTATATTCCCTCGTACTTAGCATTGCATGGGATAACCTAAGGACAGGCATAAGAAAAGGGTAAGCTATAAAGCCTAGCAAGGGAATAAATATGGAATAATATGAGTAATACAATCAATTTTAGAAAATATTCATATCAATAGAGCACAAGAGAAACATGAACATAAAGGCATGATAAAGCATGATAATCATAACATGGAAATGTGGCAACAACACTTAACATGGAATTAGCATGAGCCAAGGCTCATTGCACATGGAGCATGAGTAAACCCTCATTGCAAATGAAGAATGATTAAAACCCTCATTTCACTTGAATTAGAATGAGTAAACAACCATTTCACATGACGTATCATGATACTATACTCTACCCAATGCATTAGAGTGCTATCAGGGCACACCCTTCTTAAACATTTCATTTCATGCATAAGTGTGCCACATGGATCATAAAACATTGAATCATTCAACATAATAATTTATTAAAAAATAAAAGAATGTGGAATAAATACATGAAAATCTTCAAACAATAAGTAAATGTGCATAAAAGTGAATACCCTTGAGAGAGAAATGGGCATGATATTCACTACACAATGACTTTGGCTTGGAAAAGCGTGGTGCAATTTCGGCAGCATAACAGTGTGACATAAGAACTAATAAAAATGGTTAATGAGGGAGAAAAGGGTTTATAATCATATTTACATGAAATGTAAAGTAAGGGGGTCATATATATACATGTACCAACAAATTTAATGGAATTTATATTCATGATACAAAATAGTTGCTTGAATGTAAATGAGGAGAGATAAATTCCTTTCAGAATTTCGGCACAGTAACAGGTGTACATGGGAGGAATTTAATGAGAGAGAAAGGGGTTTACCATAATTAAAACATAAATAGGGAAGTATGGGGGAGGTGAGAAACCATACCCCAACATTTATAATTGAACTTAAAAGGGCATAACAACTTAAAGAATATTGGACAAAAAATGAGAAGGGAAGAAAAATTTTACTTGGAAGTGTGCTTCCAAAGGATTGAGAGAGGCTTGAGAGAGGATTATTGGGAGATTGGGGAACCTTGGGAGGATTATAGAGAGATAGGTTAGATGAACTCCAAAGGATTTGATTGAGGAAGAAGTGAGATATTGGGTGAGTTTATATAGGAAAGGTAAGATAATTATTTATTATTTATGTTTGGGACACCTCAGATTAAACTAATCCAAACCACAAACCAGCCCATGGTTTTTTCCCATGGTTTTTGAAAAAGGGAATTGGAAAACAATATTTTATAATTCCAAAGTCCTAACTTCTTAAAATAATGGGGTATCTTATGTGGAGGTGAGTCACACTCCAAAAAAACAAACAATTTAAAAAGACAAAATGTTTAATAAGTCTTGAAGGGTCCAATGAAGCTTTGTAAAATAAATAAAACAAAACTAAAATCATATTATTTTAATGGTAAAACATATATTGTCTGAAAAAAATGTTTATAGTATTTTATTACATCACTATTGGGTCATTATGATGTCATAAAACACATTATATATTTAAACAGTATTTAATTTTTACCCAAAAATTTGACTGTCTCAGAAAATTATGAAAAATTAACCATTAGATAATTTTGAAATCCTGATTCCAAAAATAATATTCATTTTATCTAAATAATTTTCTAAATATGTTAATTTTCACTTTTAAAATAAAAACCGACATTTATCAAAAATTCATGGGTTTTAACAAAAATGGATTTCAAACCTTGATAAAAATTACAACTGCATTCATAAAATTATACGATCATTTATATTTAACAAAAAAAAATTTAATAATAATAATATTTTATTAAAATATTATTTAATTCAAAAATCCATTAATTCATCAAAATATATTTCTTAGTTGAATATTAACTAAAATTACTATTTGTGCTTTAAAAACTATTTACAAGGTAAAAATAATAAAATGAAAGTATATTCATTATTATATACAAAAATAATGTACATAAGCGTAGTACTAGGGTATTGTTACATAACCCCTTATAACACCCACATAAAACAGAAGAGTAAGGTGTGTGATGGTGACAGACTCTTGGGGTGGCTCGAATAACATTGCTCGGTTGGTAATCTCTATCAACTTCCACTTCTCTCGTAGGTGGTCCCGCTCGAGCTTTACATATTCAAGCTTGGCTTGGGATTGGTCAAGAACAAAGCCCAAAGACGCAACCTACTTTTTGAGCTCTAACAAATGGGCTTCGTATGGGGAACATCTACTAGATGAGGATATCACTTCCTTTGTCTGAGTAAATTGGATTTCTCAAAGCCCTATATTTATACTAATCATGTGATCACTGTTCAACATCTATATTAGCAACGATCAGAATTCTTAACATTAATTTAAAATAAAAAAACAAAAAACCAAAGAAGTTGACATTTTATATAAAAATTTTACATAAAGAGACATTTAATTAGATCTAGATGGATTTACATTAATGAAAGTTTGGGTCGTTATAATCTTCCCTCATTAAGAAATTTCTCCCTCGAAATTTCTTTCCCCACACTAAAATAGATTTGGGTAACTCTACTTTATCATTTACTCCAATTCCCATGCCACTTCTTCAAACTTGTGGTTTCACCCCAACACCTTGACGAGGGGCATTATCTTATTTCGTATAACCTTTTCACTACGATCTAAGATCTTCACTGGTTGCTCCTCATAAGAAGGATCATCCTCTAACTGTACCACCTCTGAAGAGATTACATGTGAAGGGTCTGGTATGTACTTCCCTAAGAGGGATACATAAAAGACATCATGTACTTTGGCCATGGTAGGTGGAAGTGCTAGTCGATAGGCCACAACCCTGACACGATCAAGAATCTCAAAGGGGCCGATGTACCTTGTAATTAACTTCCCATTCTTTCCAAACCTCATGACCTTCTTCCGTGGAGATATGCATAGAAATACAATGTCTGCAACTTTAAACTCAAGGTCTCGTAGATAGATATGTACATAAATCTTCTATCGACTCTGGGATGCCTTGATATACTGCTGAATGTTTTTCACCTTATCCACCATTTATTTGACCATTTCTGGTCTAAGCAGCTTATGCTCACCGACCTCATCCCAACACACCAGTGTTCTACACCTTTTCCCATAAAGGGCTTCATATGGTTCCATTTGGATGCTCGAGTGGAAACTGTTATTATAAGAGAACTAAACCAGAGGAAGATGTTGATCCCATCCTCTTTTAAAGTCCATTGACCACGCTCTTAACACGTACTCAAGTGTCTAGATAGTCCGCTCGTATTGGCCATCAGTTTGAGGATGATAGGCCGTACTAAAGTTTAGTTCAGTATTCAGAGCATGTTGAAGACTCTTCCAAAACATAGAGGTGAATCTTGGATCTCGATCAGACACAATAGATAGTGGTACTCCATGAATCCTTACCACTTCCCTGATATATATCCTTGCCAGTTGATCCAATGAGAAATCCTCCCGAATAACAATGAAGTGTGTAGCCTTTGTAAGATAATCCACAACAAACCAGATTGCATTGTTGCCTTTGGATGTCTTTGGAAGTCCAGTGACAAAGTCCATGGTGATGTTCTCCCATTTCCATTCTGGTATGGGCAATGGTTACATCATCCCCTTAGACTTCTACCTCTCTACCTTCACTTGCTGACACACCATGAAATTTGATGTATATTTAGATATCTCCTTCTTCATATTATCCCACCAATAATTCTCTCAGAGATCTTGATACATCTTTGTGTTTCCTGAGTGAATAGAGAAATTTAAACTATGTGCATCATCCAAAAGTTCCTTCTTTAGCTCCAGACTTGATGGAACACATAGTCTTTTCCCAAATCTCACAATTCCTTCTTCATTAACATTAAACTCCGAGGATTTACCTTTTCTGATAGCTTCCATTTTTTCCTGAATTCCCACATCATCATTTTGAACATCCTTTAACCTTTCCAAAAGTGACGGTTGAGCAATAATTTGTGACATGATTGATGATGTTCCCTTCTTTATGATTCCCATGCCCATATTCATCAAATATAAGAAGATTGGATCCTTTTAAATTCTCATCAATGATAGAATCGCTGGTTCCTTTCTACTTAGGGCATCCACCACCTTATTCTCTTTCCCAGGGTGGTAATGGATTGAGTAGTCATTGTCTTTAATCAGCTCTAACCATCTTCATTGGAACATGTTCAAATCTTTCTATGTGAATATATACTTGAGGATTTTGTGGTCAATATATATTTCACACTTCTCCCCAAAGAGATAATGCCACCAAAATTTCAAAGCGAAGATCACTGCATCCAACTCTAGGTCATGTGTTGGATAGTTCTATTCATGAAATTTCAATTGCCTTGAATCATAAGTAATGAATTTTTCATTTTTCATCAACACACATCCCAGGCCCTTCTTCGAAGCATCAATGAATACCACAAAAAGTTATCTACTTGTGGGTAAAGTGAGCATGGGTGCAGTAATAAGCCTCCTTTTCAACTCCTTGAAGCTTTCTTCACATTCATCACTCTAAGAAAACTTTACTCCATTCCGATTTATCTTGGTAAGAGGGTTGGAAAATCATGAGAAATTTCTCACAAATCGTCGATAATATCCAGCTAACCCCAAGAATCTATGGATATCTGTTACCGATGTTGACCTCAACTATCCCTTAATTGCATCTGTTTTGGAGGGATCCACAGATATTCCATTGCTTGTGATGATATGGCCCAAGAATGAGACCTCCTTAAACCAAAACTCAAACTTTCTATACTTTTCATAGAGCTTCTCCTTTAGGAAGGTCTCTAGTACAGTTCTTAGATGCTCCTCATGATCCTACTTGGTTTTGGATTATATCAGAATATCATCTATAATGACTACCAAAAATTTGTCAAGGTAATCTCTAAATAATCTATTCATCAAGTCCATGAATATTTCTGGATCATTAGTGAGTTTAAAAGGAATTACTATGAATTCATAGTGCCCGTATCTTGTAAAGAAAGAAGTCTTGGGGATATCTTCCTTCTTCAACCTCACTTGATATTATTATAACCACAAATCCACCTTGGAGAAGTATTGTGCTCCACACAACTGATCAAACAAGTCATCAATTCGTGGGAGATGATACTGGTTCTTTATCGTGATTTTTTAAGCTCAAGATAATCGATGAAAAGGCACATTGACCCATCCTTTTTCTTGACAAAGAGGACTGGTGCACCCCATGGTGAAGCACTTGGGCATATAAACCCTTTATCCAGATTCTCCCATATTTGTTTATTTAGCTCCTCAAGATCCACAAAAACCATTATATATGGAGTCTTGGATATTTTCAATGCCCCAACTATAAGATAAATTGAGAATTAAACATCACTTCTAGGAGGAAGACCAGACAATTCCTTGAGAAACACTTCAGCGAATTCCCTCATAATAGGCATGTCTTCTAGGATGGTTTCCTCCTTAGAATAAATCATCTAAGCTAGATACGTGTTCTCATAGGGTATTAATATCCACACTTGAGATGATGGAGCTAAAGAAGTCTCATCTTAATCCTTGCACTTGTAAAGAATCAGGGGTCGATTCTCTACATAGAGAGTGATTTCCCTCTCACGATAATTTATGTTGGCTCTATATAAGGAAATCCAATCCATGATAATAATTGCATCAAATTCCACCACAGGGAGTATAAAGATGTTTTCCGGGAAGTTTAATCCATAAATTTTGACAAGGGAGGAGTTATATTCATGGGATGCAATGATTTACCCATTTTCCATACTCACTTAAATCTTCACATCCATGATTTGTGGTGGTGCTGGGATTGTTCTACTAAACTTTCGAGATATAAAAAAAATTCTTAGAACCTGAATCAAAAAGTAAGTTCACTATTATTGAATGAATAACTAGCGTACGTGTCACCACTTCGTTGTTAGTGTTCACTTCGATAGTAGTGATGGAAAAAGCTCTCCCTTGCTACCTTGGAGGTTATTGGTTTCCTCTAAAAACCCTTATCTTAGGGCACTGATTTTCAAGATGCCCTTATTCTTTGTAGTTGTAGAAATGAACCACTCATTGAGGTTCGAACAAAGTGTTCCTATCCTCAGTCGCATCTGTAGTACTTTCTTGCCGATAGTTAATAGCCAGGTTCCCTTCTCTTCCACACCTAAAGTATTTACTCATCCCCTTCAGGCAGTTTCCAGGGTGCTTCTTTCCGCACCTTTGGCAAGTGGGGTGATGGATCTTCTTAGCACTGTTGGATTTATCCATCAGACCAAAATAATTGAATTCCACCTTATGCTTCTTATCCCCAAGATACCCCTGAGATTCTCCGATCCCCATTTTGACCTTGAGGGCACATCAGACAATTTCCTCATAGCTGTCGATGTCACAAATTTCCAGCAGTTTCCGCAGGCTAGCTTTCAGCCCACCAAAGAAGCAGTCAAACTTTCATTTGGGGGTAACGACAAAGACATAGGTGTATCATGAAATCCTTATGAAGTTTTCCTCATACACTCCAATAGATTCATCATCTTTTTTATTGAGGGAAAGGAAGTCCCTTTCCATCTTAATCCGGTGGGTGTGCAAAAAATATTTATCGAAAAACATCTTCTGGAAATCGTTCTATTCCAACGCCTCGATCTCCTCCTCAGGCTTCATATTTTTTTATCAACGTCCACCATTGATTAGCTTCAACCTATATATGATAATTAGTCAGGAGAACCTTCTCTTGTTCAGAACATTGAAGGATGGAGAATATCTTTTCAATGGAGTTGATCCATTTTTCAGCGATTGAGGGATCGAATGATCCATTAAAAGTAGGAGTCATTTGTCTCATGAAGCTATCGATAGCGACTTATTCTTTCTTAGGGGGGGGGGGTTGAATGTTCCTCTTGACCCATGTTTCTATTCAAATCTTGAGTTAGCTGAGATATAAGTGTTATAAAGTTTGTGATTCCATCTCCCATTGGATTGGTCATCTCATTAGTACAACCATCACATTAATCTTCACATCAGTTGTTAGCCTGAGTCCTCATATTACCGACCATTTTCTGGAATAAAAGGATAGTTATGGGTAACACATAAAGTGTAATACAAGGAAAAAACTGATGACTTATAAATAACTTTTATTTCCTTAACATATGAATCTATTGGCTTCAGTCTATGCTATTCAAGATATACTTTCTAACATATATTCTTAAAGGATTTTTTAGTCCCTTAATAATGGTTCATACTAAGATTGTGAATTTACCAAATCATATCCCCTGGGAGTGTCATAACCAAGAGTACAGAAAGGCCCGTTGTCATGCACCAGTTCCTGTTTGAGTCTAGCTCAAAGTGGTGTTTTCGGGTTTTACCCTTAGGATACATATGTGCCAGAGTTGAATCTACCTGCTTGTATCCAGACAGGGTTGTATTTGCTTGATAAACTACTTACTCAATACTCACCAAAACTTAGGGATGTTCTTATTATAATTAATCTTGTCTCTAAGGCATTACTAGGGTTTTCTAATCCTAATCCCGAAAATAACTAAACCTATCCTCTGATACCAACTATGAAAACCTTGATTTTTATTACACAATTAAACATAATTTATTACATAAACTTCACTTGATACAACATAGAATATCGAGAGTTATAGTTTCTTTGGGGATTAAGATCATTAAATAACAACTTAAAACATGAAATACAACATCTTTATTGAAAACTTCCTTTACATGGCCACTACATTCCCCCGTACTTAGCATTGAATGAGATAACCTGAGGACATGCATAAGAAAAGGGTGAGCTATAAAGCCCAGTAAGGGAATAAATATGGAATAACATGAGTAATATAATAAATGTTATAAAATAGACATATAAATCTATAACAAGAGAAACATGAACATAAAGACATGATAAAGCATGATAATCATAACATGGAAATGTGGCAACAACACTTAACATGGAATTATCATGAGCCAAGGCTCATTGAACATGGAGCATGATTAAAACCTCATTGCACATGAAGCATGAGTAAAACCCTCATTTCACTTGAATTAGAATGATTAAACACCCATTTCATATGACGTATCATGATATTATACTTTACCAAATGCATTGGAGCACTATCAGGGCACACCCTTCTTAAACATTTCATTTCATGCATAAGTGTGCCACATGAATCATAAAACATTGAATCATTAAACACAATCATTTATTCCATGATAAATGAATATGGAATACATAAATGAAACTATTTAAATAATAAGTAAATGTGCATAAAGGTGAATAACCTTGATAGAGAAATTGGCATGGTATTCACTACAAAATGACTTTGGCTTGGAAAAGCGCGGTGCAATTTCGGCAGCATGACGTTGTGACATAAGAACTCATAAAAATGGTTGATGAGAGAGAAAGGGGTGTATCATCATATTTACATGACATGGATAGTAATGGGTTAATATAGATACATTTCCCAACAAATTTAATGGAATTTAGATTCATTATCCAAAATAATTTCTTGAATGTAAATGAGGAGAGAGAAATTCTTTTCGGAATTTCGGCATAGTAACGGGTGTACATGGGAGGAATTTAATGAGGGAGAAAGGGGTATCCCATCATTAAAACATAAATAGGTCAGTATGGGGGAGGTGAGAAACCATACCCAAAAATTTATAATTTAACTTAAAAGGGCATAACAATTTAAAGAATATTGGATAAAAAATGAGAAAAGAAGAAAACTTTTACTTGGAAGTGTGCTTCCAAAGGCTTGAGAGAGGATTGAGAGAGGATTATTGGGAGATTGGGGCACCTTGGGAGGATTCTAGAGAGAAGAGGTAAGAGGTTGGACGAACTCAAAAGGCTTTGAGTGAGGATGAAGTGGGAGATTGGGTGGGTTTATATAGAAAAGGTGAGGGAATTCTTTATTATTTAGGTTTGGGACACCTCACATTAAACTAATCCAAACCACAAACCAGAACATGGTTTTTGCCGATGGTTTTTGGAAAATGGAATTGGAAAAAAATATTTTATAAGTCCAAATTCCAAACTTCTTAAAATAACGAGGTTGCTTATGTGGAGGTGAGTCACGCTCCAAAGGAAAATAATTTAAAAAAAAATGTTTAATAAGTCTTGAAGGGTCCACTAAAGCTTTTTAAAATAAATCAAACAATCCAAAAATCACATTATTTTAATGTTAAAACATATATTGTCCGAACATAAAGTTTATAGTATTTTATTACATCACTATTGGGTCATTATGATGTCATAAAATACATTATATATTTAAACAGTATTTAATTTTTACCTAAAAATTTGTCCGTCTTAGAAAATTATGAAAAATTCACCGTTAGATAATTTTGATGTCCTGATTCAACAAATAATATTAATTTTATCTAAATAATTTTCTGAATATGTTAATTTTCACTTTTAAAATAAAAACTGACATTTATAAAAAATTCATGGGTTTTGACAAAAATGATTTTCAAACCTTAATAAAAATTACAATTGCATTCATAAATGTATACAATCATTTATATTTAATAAAAATTAATTTTATAATAATAATAATATTTTATTAAAATATTATTTAATTAAAAAATCCATTAATTCATCAAAATAGATTTCTTATTTGATCATTAACTAAAAATACTATTTGTGCTTTAAAAATTATTTTCAAGGTAACAATAATAAAATAAAAGTATATTCATTATTATATAAAAAAATAATGTACATAAGAATAATACTAGGGTCTTGTTACATAAAACCTTATGACACCCACATAAAACCGAAGAGTAAGGCATGCGATGGTGACTGACTCACAGGGTGTCTCAGATAACATTGCTCGGGTGGTAATCTCTTTCAACTTCCACTTCTCTCATAAGAGGTCCTGCTTGAGCTTAACATATTCAATCTCGGATTGAGCTTGGTCAGGAGCGAATCCCAAAGTTGTAACCTCCTTTCTGAGCTCTGAAAAATGGGCTTCATATGGGGCACACCTACTGGATGAGGCCATCACTTCCTTTGTCCGAGTAAATTGGATTTTTCAAAGACCTATATTTATACTAATCATGTGATCACTATTTAATGGCTATATTAGCAATATTCATAATTATTGATATTATTTTAAAATCCAAAAAACATAAAACCAAAGAAGTTAAAATTTTATATAAAAATTTTATATAAATGGACATTTAATTAGATCAAGGGGGATTTCCATTAATGAAAGTTTGGGTCATTACAAACGCCAAGTCTTTAAATTATGTATCACCACTGACAAATCCAAGTCATGGGTCAGGTAATTCTTTTTGTGTGGTCGGAGTTGGTGAGAGCCTTATGCCACCACGTGATCATCATGCATAAGCACACACCCTATAACTATACCTAAAGCATCACAATAGACCACATACCCATTCCTAGCCTCAGGAAAAATCAGCACGGGGCAGTAGTCAACCACTGATTTAGCTCCTCAAAGGATGCCTGACATTCTAGGACCTATACTAAACTTCACTTTTTTTCGAGTGAGCGTGGTCATCGGTGAAGAAAGCTGAGATAAATCCCAAATGAATCGCCTGTAATAACCAGCTAGGCCAAGGAAAATCCTAATCTCGAACACATTATTTGGTTTCTCCTATGAAATGACCGCACTGATCATCTCAGGGTCTACTAATACCCCCTGATCTAAGATCACATGCCCCAGGAATATCATTACCCTAATCCAAAAAGTGCACATTGACAACTTTTCATAGAGGCAGTGATCCCGCAAAGTACCCAGAATGATCCTCAAGTGATGTTTGTGATTTTCCTCAGAGGTAGAGTATACACGAATATCATTCACAAACACCACAAAAAAGGAATTGAGATACTGATGGAACACCCTTTTCATGAGTTCTATAAAGACCATTGGAGTGTTGGTCAATCCAAAGGGCATGACCAAGTGCTCAAAGTGGTCATACCTACTCTAGAAGGCTATCTTCGGGATATCTACCTCTTTCACCTTGAGTTGGTGGTATCCTAAATGTAGGTCTATTTTTTGAGAACAACTTTCCCCCCTTCGACTGATCAAACAAATCATCTATTCTAGGAAAAGGGTATTTGTTCTTAATTGTTACCTTATTCATCTTTTGATAGTCAATGCACAACCGGAGGGATCCGTCAGCCTTTTTCGTGAACAAAATTGGAGAATACTAAGGAGAGACACTCAGGAAAATGAATCCTTTCGATTATAAGTCATTTAGTTGTATATTTAATTCCCTTATCTCAGTAGGGGCCATGAAATATGAGGTAAGAGATATCAGCTGTGTTCCTGGTTCCAGATCAATCGAGAACTCCACATCCTGCTATGGGGGAGAACCTAAAAAATCATCTGGGAATACCTTAGGAAACTCATTCACTACATGAGGTAGTGAACCTTCAGGGGAAATACCATCGTACTCTAGCATGAGAAATGATAATTGGAAGATAATATTTCCAAACTCTATGAGTGGAGGTTCTATACAACCCGACCGAGGATCCCATTCTCCATGAAAAACCTAACGACTCCCATCAGGTGCCGTGAAACTCCCTCACTTCCTGTAGCAATCAATGTGTTCCTATAAGTGTACCAGCCAATCCATGACAAGTATCAAATAAAAAATATCCTTATCTAAGACCAAAATCCCCCACTTCATCTTAATCCCCGACACTGAGAGCGCACATGACAGACACCTAAGACCCTACTCCTTCTTTCCCAACGGCGTAACCAACTCAATCGCAAAAGAAAATAACTTGGTTGGGAAATTAAGAGTGTCCACAAAATGGGAAGAAATGAATGAAATAGAGGCACAAATATAAAAAATAGAATCAGCTATAGAAGATGTGATCAAAACAGTACTTCGAACTGTCGACGATCCCTCCTATGATCCTATTGGTGCCTGATCCACTGCATGGAGATGTCCTGTCTATGCATGAGGAAAACCAATAGTATGTGGTTGTGCCATAAACTGGATATATCTAGAATATGACCTAGCCATACCACCACAACCACCAAAACGAGACCCCCCAGTCCTCAATGGCTCAGACTATGCTGGAACTTCTCTTGAAGCCACTGACCCTGCCCTACTCAGAAGTGGACGTGCCACCCTGCAGAAGCGCTGAAAATACCCCATACCTCCGTACTGGTAACAAGGACACAGAGGAAGTGGGAATGATGGTCGTATGTGCCCCAAATTCCCACACTGGTGGCACATGACTGATCTCACATCAGAAGCCACAGACGAAAACTGCCTGGAGGAGTGGCCTGAACTACCACCTCCCTTCTTCACATGTTTTTACTGCTTCATTTTCTTTTCTGAAGAGCTGCCACTTCCCACTACTAATACTAATCCAAAGAAAACAACCCTTCCTTTCTGGTCAATCTCCACCATACAAGCCTGGTCAACGACATCAGCATAGGTCCTCAGCTTAAACAAGAACACCTGGGAGTATATCTCTGGTCGTAAGCCTTTCTCAAGCCTTTGGGCCTTAGCTTGCACATTGGAGACAATTTCAAGATAATACCGAACCAATTCAGTGAAACAGTTAGTGTACTCCATCACATATATATTTCCCTGAACAAGATCCATGAACTATTGGGACCTGGCATATGCCACGACCTCAGGGTAGTGCTGCTCATTGAAGAAAACCTTGAAATCTCCCCAGCGCATCTGCTCATTCTTCCCAGTCTAAAGTATTGATTACCACCACCTGCAGATGGAACCCTCCAATAGATTGGAGGAACATTTCACCCTGAGCTCCTTGGGTGTATCGAGGAACACAAACATGCGCTATATCTTCTTGATCCATTCCTCTACTTCTTAGGGTTCTATGATGCCTTGAAAAGTGGGGGCTTATTTTTCAGGAACTCACGGGCCTTGTCATTTCTAGGACTAGTCTCATCCTCTCTAACAAGAACTAGAATATGATCCAGTCCCTATCCTAGATTTTGGACAGCCTGTACCATGGCCTCGACTAGCCTCTGATCAATTGGTGTGGGTGAACTCTCTCTAACTTCCTTTCGTGGGTGCATGAGAGCTTTTCGGGGATGCATGTTGCTACAAAATGAAATAGTCACAAAAAATATTTAATACCACTATTTTTAAAATTTTAATCATATACATAGAATATAAATAATCTAAACACATTAGAGTAATAAAAGAAACAACTACTCCACCCCTGCCTGATGTTCACGTGTGGTCTGTAGCCCACACGTCTCACCTGGAAGTGAAGTTAATCAGACAATTCCAATTTCCCCTAGTGAATCAAGGTCTGCCACTAGAGGTGTGGGCCAGGAACCCTACTAATGACCAAAACCCCGAGCCCCAACATTCCTAGATCCTATCTATACTGAATAATCCCAAAATAGTAATATAACCAAAAAATATTGTCCTCCTCTGATACCATTTTGTCACGAATCGAATCTGGTCTCCACTAATACCGGCACCAAATCCAACCCATGAAAAGGCCCGAAGGGAATTCCCTATTCCCATGGGCTATCACAAGTTATCAAGTATCAATAAATTAGTTTTGGGAATGATTTACTTGATTATGAAATCATAAAATATTAAAACAACCAATAATAAGAATCTGAAATTTCCACGCCAAACAAGACTTAAACAAAGACCAGAACTGAATAAATGGTTATAAATAAGGTAAAAGATGTACAAAAATAAATAAAAATAGTATCAAAATAGAAAATAAGACTCCACACGACAAGGGTTCATCACCCCCGAGCCTTCTCCACAACACCACACCAAAAGGGGACTAACAACCCGAATCGACTTCACCTGAGGCTTTGCCTTTATCTCAGTAAAACATAACCAAGAATACTTACACCCAAGGGGTGTAATTAGGGTGTGAGACTAATCACAATAGGATACCAGCCAAATATTCCAAAGAGTATGAAATAAAAGGTTAAAAATCAAGTAGTTTTAATATGTAAGAGAAGCAGTGATAAATTCCAAGAAATGCAACTTTCCATTGAAAACAATTTTCAAAATAAAACTTTCAGAATGTTAACACATTTAAATAAGAAAAGTTAGATACTATAATTTACATCCAAACACACCATAATACAATGGTAAATATCACAAATCAAATGAGCACCAAAACTAGGAACACCCCTAGGCAACTAGACAGTCTCAGACCCTATATACCTCATACCTCGGTGTAAAGTAACCATAGAAAAATTTGTTCTTGTGCATGATCAAATAGTATGGAACATACCCATAACCTATTGGTCCCCAATAATCATCAATATAGTTTATTTAGAGTTTTCTTTATCTATTTTCTTAGTTAAACTAGGACAAAAACCATCCAGATCACTAGTCGTACTAGTACATATCCTCCCACCTAGGTACCCGGGCTGCCCCCTTTATGATCAAACAATTTCAGAATGGCACATAAATAATTTTTCATATAAAACAACACTAATTGTAACACACAAACAATATAGTATCTATACACACTTTATACCACTGAAAACACACAACAAATCATTTTGATTTTCAATAAACAACTTCTCAAAATCTTGCCTTATTTTGCACCCAAAACTCCTTGAAAACCTCACTTTGCACAGAATGTGCACACTTTAAGTTACCAAAACAAAAATTGAATTCCAAAACCTTCCAAGGAAACCAAAAAATCAATTTTTAGGGAATCCCCATATGATTTAATAAGTGATATTGTTGTAAAACCTCTATTTTTCACAAACATGGTGCTTAAAAATTTATGTGTTTCAAAAACACCATTAAAATAGATTTTTGCAGAAAAAAACAAATAATATAAACATTAAAAACAATATTTTAATCCCTAATACATTTCAATAAAATCAACTAAACAATTATAGGGTATCCCCAAGTGAAGCAATAAAATATTTCTTTGAAAACCCCCAATTTCACATAAAAGCGACACAAAAAATTCATTTGAATTATAAATACCACTAAAATAAATTTTATCAGAAACATTCAAATGAATTAAACATAAATATACCATAAAAACAACATTCTATGTCAAAAAAATTGCACACAAAATGGAATCACCTACCAGAAGTGTCAAAAACCTCAAATCTTTTTGATAAAGTTCAACCGCACCACCTCCACACCACAAAGGAGTTAAAACAAACATAAAACCAGAATTTCAGACCATAAAATACAATATCAAACCCTAGTTTCAAAACCCTACTTTTATAACATTAGTAATATCAAGAATAAGGGAAGAAACCCTAAGAAAATGGGAGTAGGAAGGAAGGAAACCCACTTACTTGAGGGATCTTGAAGAAATATCACACAATACACTAGTATATGAAATTAAAAATAGAAAAAAATTAAAGTGAGGTTATAAAAAGGATGAGGAGGTCATGTAGGAACTATAATGGGGGGAAAATAGTGAGAAATGAAGGAGTTATGAAGAAAAAAAAATTACCTCTTCAAATCTAGATGATTTGAGAAATCTTTAGAATATTTGTCCAAATACTAGATATAAATTAGTTCCAAAGATGGATAAGAGAATATGGGGTCACGCCTAGGGATGCTGGATTCTAGTGGGAGGTGGAATCACCAAAAAATAGTAAATAATTAACAAGTTATTACATAAAAAAAATTTGTTTTCAAAACTGGAAATGAGCTTCCGAGCTGGACCAATTCCTTAAATAAAAACCCAAATCCACCATGATTATGGATTATTAAAGTGTAAAAATTAATATGGTGGTGTTAATAGGTCATGGGAAGACATTTTGTTTGTGTAATGGGTGCAAAATATTGAAAAATTAAAGAGTTATAAAAGAATAAAAATTGGTTTTTAAATCTGGAAATGAGCTCACAGTTTGACCCAAATCATGAAAACTCACCCATCCCTCAAAAACTACATGGGAAACCCCAAAAACAAAGCAAGAATGGAAATTAAATGAAAAATACCTTTAAAATTAGTCATTCATGTGATATAGTATACCATAATATAATCGATAAGCATAACAAAAAATTCATCAAAATACTCATGGAACACTCTATTCATTGGATCCATAAATACAATGAGTGTGTTTTTTAATCCAAATGGAATAACCACAAACTCATAAGGGACATATTGAGTCTGAAATTCCATCATTGTAATTCTATCTTCCTTAACTTTTAATTGATGGTTCTCATACCTACTATCAATCTTTATAAAATACTATGATCCCTAGAGATAATTAAATAAGTTATTTACATGAGGAAAATGATACTTTTTTCTTAATAGTTATGTTATTGAGTATTTTATAATCATTAAAAATTATCATGGAACCATCATTATTTTAAAAAAATAGAACAAGATCACCCCAAGGTGAAGTGCTAGGGTGGATTAAAACCTTATCAAGTAATTCATGTAACTACTTTCTCAATTATAAGAACTCAACTGCATCCATTCATTAGGGAGGTTTTGAAAATATATTATAATTAGGAATAAAGTAAATAGTAAAATCAACCTCTTGATCAAGAATAATTCTATAAAAATAATCTTGAAATACATATATATATTCATTTACTTATAGAACATAACCAATTTAAATAGTTTATTTCTTGTTGAAAATATGTGCAAGATAACTTTCCCTTCTATATTTTATCAGTTTCTCAACTTCTTAATATGTTATCAAATGATTTAATTCATTATTATATAAAAAAGTAGAAATCCATTCTAAAAAATAACTTCACCATCTTTGAAATCAATATTATAATGATAAAATTAAAGTCAATTCATACATATAATAACATTAAACTTTAAAATGGTAAAGAAAACATGTTTTTTAGGAAAAAACATTTCATTGATGATAATGAAAAGACTTATATAAATTATTATTGGCTTTATACTAATTTGAGTAGTTTTTACAAAGTGTTTTGAATTTATTTATAGAAATGGTATTTCCACTTTACTTGAAAATTTACCAGATATAAAATAATGTGTAGATATTGAATTAAAAAATACAGTGGGATAATTTGAATAAATAAGTAATGTACCTATCACTACTTCATTTGAGGTTCCCTCATCTAAAAAAGTTGTATAAAAATACTTTTCCTCAACATTATGTTTCTAATGTTGATGATACCAAACTTGAGTAACTAACTTTGGACATGTGTTAATGCAATGGAATAACTCAATGAACTTAAAAACATCTTACTATAGGATTAATATATCTTTTTCCAATACTTTTCTATTTGATACTCTTTTAATTATAGTCATAAGAATAATGATCAAGCTTAACAAAATAGTAACACTTTATTAATCCTATAAAAAAATATTTAAAATGTATTTTACCAAATTTTTAACATTTGGGGAGCTTACATCAAAATTTCATAGTTAAGTGCTTATCCATTTTTTACCTCATAGACCACTTTTTACTCTTGTTACCATAAGGTACATAAGTGTTAGTAAACTTTATCCCAAATTTCATATCACAAGAAAAATCCCCCTCATAACTTTTAAATTCATGAGATTCAAACATTATTCATAAACTTAGTTTTATACCTCTGTCAAATATAAAAAAATTTACTCTTATGGTATAGAATAAATTTTGGTATATTCCTAGACAATCTGGTAAAATTTTCTTTATAAGGGGAAATTAAGTCTTCTTCCTTTTACTTAAACTCTATAAATTTTCATTCCATTATAAATTAAATAACATTAAATAATAATTCACAAGAAATATATCTTCTGAGATCATTCACTCTATGGAATCAATCTTATCCTTTTCCTTAATATTCTCAATCAGATACCACCATAGATATGATTCACCTTCGAAATAATAAATTGAAAGAACTTCCTTTTAATATTACATAAATCTAAAAACTATGAAAATCTTCTCTAATTCATTTATCCTTACTTAATATACTACCATTTTGAAGACCCATCGATATTCAGAGGGTGTTGTTTCATGAAATTATGCACTATAGACATGTTCCTATATTAATAATTCGATCAACCCCTTTCAAGGATTACACCATTAATAGCCTACCTTGGATGAGCCAACACTACCAAAAAATACTCTATTTTAACCATTCTAGGATGTTTATTCAAAATTTTATTATCACCTTGATGAATTATTACTCTAGATTCTCTCTTTCCTCTCTGAAAAACCATTATGAATATACAAGGATTAGATAAATAATCATGGTAATCTTCTAAATATATCTAATTATGAAATAACCATATATTGGAATTATATTATTGTGGCTTTTAACATCATCCTATACTCTAAATTTATCTAAAACTTTCCTCTAATACCAACTATAACACCCAATCACATAATCAACCTATAATTACATGATTTATAATAACAGTTACACTTTTTAACATTTCCATTATCCTTTTAGTTTATATTTTTAAATAATTGAGGAATAAATTATATAAAAAATAGGAATCTTTCACATAATGTACATTTTTCCACAAAAATAGGACTTTAAGTCTACACCCTTGTTTCTTTCATGAAATATTTCTTCATTTAAGATGGGTCACCATAGATGAAACATTGAAATTGATAAAATTTCTACTCATCCTTAGACATATTAAAAACATTTGATAATTTGGGATAAGAAAAAAACTCATTAAGAGATATAAAAATAATTTAATCTCTTTAATTGAGTCAAAACATTAAAAATTATTATGTTGTTTACCTTTTTCTTAATAAAATATGATCACATAAATAAAACATTTCCACACATGAAAAATTAATATTTTTCTCAAATAAAACATTTTACAATCCATTATTGATCATATGAAAACCATGAAGTCATCTTGAGGAATGTGGGAACTCATAAAAACATTTCAAAACCTTTCACCTTTAAGAGTTGATAAACATCACTTGCCTAATTATATAAAAAAAATCTATAAAATAATTTTTGAAAGAATTATAATGGTATCTTGGATAATTATATTCATAAATCATGTTTATTATTTTTCAAACCATGTCAGAATAACTGAAACATAGTTATCCTCATTGAAGTAACATGTGTGGTTATCTCCTTTATTTTTCTCCTTTAAAGACTAAATCATTACCTAATGAATTGGAGATATATATTGGGATCACCCATCATCATGAGATATATCAAGCTCACCCCACATCATCTATAATTTTAAAGTAACTTATCATGTAGAAAACATTGGAAATATTTCACTTTTTCATCATTAAACCCTAAAATACCTCATTTGAACCCATATGCAAAACACTTTCCCTTTTCACATAATCATAAGGGGAAATATTTTTTTCTTGAAAACTCATAAAAATGAAAAATTACCAAAATATTTGGAATTTTATATTCTTTCAAAAACCATGTTAAATTCTATAGGAATCTTGATAATGAATAATGACTATTATGATAGAAATAGGTGATCAAGTTGTATAAGTTAAAAAATGTTTTTTCACTTTTGTAAAAAGTTGAAAATAACACATGATAAATGTTGAAAACATTAATTTTTAAAATTTTGTAAATAAATTAAAATATATTAGTAAATTTTCTTTAGAAACTTTTTAATTATAAATAATAACACTATTGAAACATTTATAAGAACATATATATAGAGGATAAAGAGTTTAAAACATTTAAAACAATGTTTTAAAGTAAAACCCATTACCACAAGTCCAAAATTATTTTGTTCATATGTCTAAAATTTTGAGTAATAAAATGATATTAGTTTTCTACTTTCATAATAACCATTTTAATGTTAATTAAATAATCATTACTCCCTTTACTTCATTTTTAACCATGTTTTATTTAGTTACTAAAATGGATATGTTTAGCTTAGATGTTTTGAGGATGTTTAGTTTATAACCTAAAAATAACATCGGGTGCATTGACCGTGATAAAAATGGTTTTGTTTCCATTAAATCCAAAATTTTAGACATGTTATAATTATCATATTTTTACAATAGATTCAATTTTAAAACTAACCATGTAAGGCAGTCATAAAAAATGAACCACGTAATTTCTTGAAGACGACAGTCCTTACGTATGCATGAATGATGTTTTTATTTCCCTAATAGATGAAAAATAAATAAATTAGACAATGTTTTACATTTATAAAACTATAAATATTACAGAAATTTAATATTTATTAATTAGTTATATTCTTATTACCATCTTTTTAAGGTGGAGATGAAAAACAAATCACATCACTTTGTGGAGGTGGTAGTCCTCACAAACGCATGGGCAACATTATCGTATTACAAATAATGGTAGGGAAATAAATTAAGTAATTTATAATATTTAAATAATAATATTTATATAAAAATATCATATATATTCATTTTTTCCAAAATTTTAACCAACCTTGAGATTCGAGGATGAAAAATGAAATATACCGCTTCGTGGAGGTGGTAGTCTACACGTATGCACAAGCGATGTTTTCATTTCCCATATGATGAAAAAAGAGTTATAAAATAATCATAATAAAATTTTAATATATTTAATATAATGATTTTATAATCTCATCATGGTTAAATATAATTTTAAGGAGGTAGAATAAGAAATAAACATCAAACACCCGATTAATAATTATACCTATTCTTTGGAAAATGTCTCTTAACATAGTCTTTAAGCCTTCTTAGATTGGTATTATATTGAGAAAAAAACTATAGGATATGTGGAGGGATGTTGGGAAGTTATTTGTTCTGTATTGGTAGAGCTAAAAATATCAAAGTATATGGAGAATACAGGAGATGTAGTGCCCTTTTATGAGGGGAGTGGCACTATTGTAATAATTCAATGTTTTAAAATAATATTAAGTTACTCTCATGTTAAAGTGGAACTTAAAAATTTAAAATTTAAATATAATGTGATAAGGGTAAATATAATCTCATAAAATAAGAATTAAGGTATGATTATATGACCTTATCACTTAGTTTTTACCTTAAATAACTCATTTTACCCTTTTACCATGGTGATAGTATTTTACCAAGGTTACTATTCATAATGACAAAAAATTAAATTGAACTAATTAATAAATTTGAAACTCTATATTCAAAATATAAATTCCCATTTTTAATATTCAATATTTATAAGTGGAATAAATTTATTTTAATATAAGATTACAAAATACAATGAAAAATAGTTTTTAATGTGTATTTAAGCATAAATATGAACTTATACCAAAATAAAATATAATAAATATTACCAAGGAATTAATTAAATTATCATAAATCAAATAAATATTATTTTAATTGAAAACTAAATAAAAAATATAATGGAACTTTTAAATAACCTTCATTAATGAAAATAAACAACAGTTTTATAAAAATTGGAATATTTCACTATTCACTCAAAAATCATTATTTCCATAATAATCCCCAAAATTCACCTTAAGATAAATTTAATAGGATGATTAAAAAAATGAAATAATTTTTTAAAATTAAATTATAAAATAAATAAATTTAACTTGTTAATAAAACCATGTAATACATGAAATAACAATTTATTTAAATAAAACGATTTCTTTTTGAGTTGAAAAATCATATAAAGTTACTTATAAAACAAAGATGAATAATAATATATAAAATGAATACATATAAATTATAAAATTAAATTATTTCTAGGATTACTTTAGTTTTCAATGAAATTTCAGGATTACTATAAGTTTCACTAAATTTATTGAACTTTTAAAATTACAACTTCTAGAAGGCAATAAGCTTCCTGATTTAAATAATGAGGGAAAAAAAATACTTTACACAATGGTATTGAGATATAAAAAGATACATGATTTCACCTATGTTTTTTCTCTATTTAGGATGTAATATGGGAATTTATTAGAATACCCTAAATATAAGATGTCAAGATATAAAATGAATGAAAAATCCAACCATGATTTATTATCAAGAACATACACCAAACTTCACTTTAAATAAATATAGTACATCTAATAAATCCTCATTTAAAGTATAGTTATTTTAATTCAAATGCTGAATAGTGGTAAATATGGAATATAAAGGAGTATTTATCTTATGAAAATATACATCACCTTATTGATTCCCAATAATAAAAGATATTTGATCACAAATTTACTAATTTTGGAAATGAAGTTAGAAATCTAAAAATGGGATTATGAATATATGGAATGAATCTATATTAGTTATTAAGTTAACAACATAGTTTTTGGCCTATTATATTGGTTGTATATAACTTAACCCCACAAATATGTTTAAAGATAAAATATGTGATGATGAGCTTGATGATTTCTGGACCAAAACATCCTAGAACTGATATTGATGTTTTTTTTATCACTATTGATTGATGATTTGCAATATATACGGGATAAAGGTGAAAGGAAAAATTTGGGATGCACCTAACATTGAGAGGGGGGGGGGGGTGGAATCAGTGTTGGGGACTTTTGAAACCAATTCCAACTTTTATCCCTATACCTCTTGACCTGTTAGTATCTTGATTATTTTATTCTATTTTCCATGTCACATGCAATAATAGAAAGCATTAAAAATATGAACATGATATTTTTTACAAGGTTTACTACTCAATAAGATAAGATACATCCTTTCCATGCATGGGAATGATCAGTGCATGTATTCTCCACTATAATGTGATGCGTTGTTATAGTGGATTGACTAGGAAAACAATCCTATAGTCAATGTGGCTACCTACACTTGGAGGAGGGAAGGAGATAATTACTTCCCAGTGTGAGTCCCTACACTCAGAGGGGGAATGGAGATAATTATATTCCAACTTGCAGCCTCTAGTTGGTTCTTTATACTGCCTATGGATATAGTCTTATTCCTTCTTCAAATGTTTTGTAACACCAATAAAGTATTCCACCTGTTAAGACTTGTTGGATGTCATAGTGCTACTTTTTTCATTAAAAAAATTTCTTCTCCTTGTTAGTTTCTTATCATCATGCAAGTAACCATCACCTTCTTTCTCTACAGAAAACCTAGAAGCTTCACACTCGTCTTCTTATTCTTCTTCAGGGAAAAACCAACTGCACTGAAACCTGTTCTTCTTCACACTTTCTCCTTTAGTGCAACACCAACTGCACATGACCCTTCTCTTATTTTTTTCTAGAATCACAATCTCATATTTGTGATTGTTAGATCAATGAAGTCTAGATCAACTTAGCAACATCATAGTTATTCTTCCCTGAGTAATAATTAGTCTCTAAGTGGACACACTTGATTCTTATTGGACACATTGTAATATGGAATGTTGTACTGGTGTCTTCCCAAGCACTAGTTCACCTAAACCAGGTTTCAAAACCTATTGTTTTCAAAGATCCTTAATGATTCTTCTTCAAAAAGATCCTTTGTAGAGTACACTTCCTTGAAGAGATCACCTATTCATAGAGCTCATTACTTCACAGAGCTCTAGCCTTCATAGATCACAAAACTTCACGGAGCCCTCTTCCTTCACAGAGCTCACCACCTTTACAAAGTGAATTGCCTTTTTAGAGTACTCTGCCTTCGTAGAGCTTATAGAGTTTGTGGAGTTATCTGACTTTGCAAAGCTCACTCCCTTTGCGAAGCTAACAGCCTTCACAGATCTCACTTCCTTCATGAATCTTCTTCTCAATTCAAGGGGTCTAAGATTTTTATTGAGTCTGTCTAATTTTTTCTCAGGGGTGGAGGCCTATTTATAGGAATTTACCACTAACTCTAGAACCTTCCACCCACCTCATCACCATGTCAACACCAAATCACATAGCTCATAACTTTTCGCTGAAATTCACTTTACTTTGCAAAGCATCATGGCTATTTTCCAGATTTTAAAATCTCATTGTAATTGTGAAGCATTCTGGCAAATACTTTGAGCCTTCACGATACTACTTCTTTCTTTATGACACCATGATGCTCCTTCCTTTGCGCCAAAATTCTCACCCACAACACTCATTTCCACAATATTTCACAAAGCTCTTTGTAATCACGAAGAACACCATCAATTTTTTATTTCTTTTAAATATAATTCACAAATCCCATATTTTTAAAATTCATGTGTTTTCCATGTTTTGATGATATCTTTAAGGAATTACACTTTTCACAATGCTATCCCAACTCCAAATTTTGGACCCAAAAAATTTGGCAAACACTGGAAAACTATGCCATCATAGACACCTGCTTTGGCATAACCAACCATGCTGATTGGCAACATCTATTCTCCCCCTTTACTTCAGAAATATTACATCAAAATTTATCCAATAAACTTATGATATTTGTGAAATACAGTCTAGAAAAGCATCCTCATATTTATTAAGGAAATTATTTTAACTTCCCTATCTTCCAGAAGCATCTTTCTTTCAAATATTAACTAAATATGATTGGAATCACCTTAAGTCCAATCTCATGCATGACCATTTAAAAAGTCAAGCCCATGCATGACCACCTATCTCTTATTATTTTTCACTTATTTTGGGTGTTCTTAATTTATGTACATGAGTTCATGCATGATGTGTTCTCAACCAAACCGAATGCACACTCTTCTCTTATTATCTCTTCTCGTCTTCATGCAAATCAAATAATTCTTTTTCTTTTCCATGATCACACTTAGAACTTCACCTTACACCATTTCTTCTTCTTTCATACTTAGATGGATGATACTTAAACATTCTTTACTATTTCAAACAATGTGTCACCTTTGACACAACCTCTTTGAACTTAGGGCTAGTGAAACAATCATCTTAATTTGACTTCATGGATAATTTCCCAATCATGACATCTAATGCTATGATTGTATAAAAATTCTCCAAGAATCCTCATTTCAACTAATCTACATTAACTTTGGATTTATTATCTATCACCTTCTTTATTTTGACCAGCATTGACAACTTTTGAAAATAAATACAATATTCATGCACAAAGTTATCCCAAAAAAGGTGTTATAGTATTTGATGAACATAGTAAGGATTATTTTATTTTTTTTATGATAAATTTCACTATAAATGACTTTACTATATATAGAAACTTATCTAGATAAAGTGTTAATGTATATAAATATTATCCAATTTGTGAAGAGGGGACTTTATATCGTCAATTATAACATATAAGAATGATAGTATACATGGGACATTGAATATATTTGTGAATGGATCATCATTTTTTAGGATTAAAAAAGCATTTAATGGATTTTAAGAGTATGATTTTCCATACAATCACTGTCAGCTGGAGAATATTATGACAAGTTGGGAAACATCAATGTCACCTTCAGAAAGAAAGAAGGATTTTTTCATAAAAAAAATACATGAAAGAAATAGTCTATTTTATTTGAGATACCTTATTGATTTTTTGAGGTAAGTCATAACATTGATGTTATACATGTAGAGAAAAATATGATATTTTTATTGAAACTCTGTTAGACATAAAATAAAGGATAAATGATGGATTACATGCATGATTTAAATTCATATCCAAGGGAAAAAATTTGGAGTTAACTCCCAATATGAAAGTAAATAAAGTATATTTACCTTTATCTTGTACCATATTAATTAATAATGATAAAATAAATATTTTCATCGTCTATATGGTATTAAATTACATAGTGGGTTTTCATCAAATATGAATATTTTGGTGTCATAGAAGGATTTAAAGTTATTATATATGAAATATCATGACTTTCATATACTAATAAAACATATTTTATAGGTTTCATTATGTGTAATATTGCTGATAGATGTCATAAAGTCTATAATAAAGTTGGGTTATTTTTTCAATTCTATTTGTGATAAGTTTATAGATATAAATTTGTTATATGTGTTGGAGAATGAAGTTATCATCATAATTTCTCAACTAGAAATGTATTTTATACCCCCATTTTTTGATATAATGGTTTATCTGGTGATTCCTTTAGCGTGAGATATAAATACATGGTCCTATTTATTTACATTATATATATAATTTTGAAATATATATATGAAAATTTGGAAGGGATATGTTAATAATCAACATCGATCAGAGGCCTATATTTTTAAAATTTTCATAAGTGGTTTTTGAGTTATGTATAGTTTATTTATATGATGTAGATAACATTGTTCACCCTATATATTGATATTTGATAGTAAAAAATGAAATTAAAGGTATTTTTAGGTTAATGGTAAAGTTAAATCCACATAATTAAGTGATTTAGGAACATTTATACCTTTTGATCAATAGATGTGAGGTTAAACCATATATATTATCACATATTACTAGATTAAAGGTGTGGTATCTGAAAGGAAAGGAAAATTGGTTGATTAACGAACATAAAATACATTTTTTATGGTTTAAGGAAAAATTCAACACTAATTTATCTTTATCAGAAACATTGAAATGGTTAGTAGTGGTACCATGTGTTAATTTGATAACATAGTCTAGTTTTAATATTAAGTTACACATTTTATACAAAACATAAATACGAAAAGAGTTCCTTTCAAAATATTAGATTAGTGATCACATTTGAAGCACTAAAATTTTCAAGTGCCATAGATAAAAACCCAATTTATATATCAAAAACATAATTTGGAATTTTTGAGGATATAAGGGAGATTGATTATACCAATTTTTTAGTACCATTATTTATGATTAACTTAGTTTATAGTAACAGTGGTGTGAACATGAAGAGTATGGATTTACACCTATTGATTTGAAAATATTTATTAGGTAATTGGAATCATTTATCATAGAGATTAATGAAAAAAAAATATTATATATTGATGACCCATAGAAAGATTAGTGGTCCATTATTTTTAAAGGGAAAATTTTAATTTAGGTAATGAGAATATTGATGAGGTTGAATACATTTTTTATATTTCATCATTTATTACACAATTACCAAAAGATAATAATTAATGTGATGTAGACATAGTCCATGCAACATGAAATTATCACATATAATGGATATGTGAAAAAACTTCATTACTCTCCTAATTAATCATGTAATTTTTTTGTGGACCTTAAATAGTTAAAAAATTATTATTTTTTAACTTTGAAATATTTAAATATGTCTGTGTTGAGAATTCCTACCAATTTTTTAATAATTTTTTTATTAATTAGATTTAGGTATATATTTTTTTGAAAATTTTTGCCTTTATTATTTTATTTTGGAAATTTTATTTATTTTTTTATTTTAAGGGTATATTTTTTTATTCAAAAAAATATTTATAATTTTCTTCCTATTATGAAGTATCACATTTTTACTTATAAAATTTCTTTATTTCTAATCAAATACTGGTACAAAAAATTAGACATTTTTAGATGATAATCATTATACCTTTTTAAAATTTTTATATTCATCAGTTTTTGTTATGAGTGTTTTTGTTTTAAAAGTATAACATACAATGTTTTACTTTTAGTTATGAATTATAATTTTTTTATAAAAATTATTTAATTCTAATCAATTACGGTTTCAAAAAATTTCATTGAAGTGGTATATATCATTATAAAGTTTTGAAATGAAGGTATGGTAACTAGGGAATATACATTTATTTATATAAAAATAGATGTAATAATTAAATTATTTAATAAAATTAAACATATATTTCATAAAATTATGTGCAGTGGTTCTTATTTTCCAGATAGTATGGAACCTAAAATTGGATGGTATAGTTTACATATTCACAAAAAATTTCACTTTCACATGCATAGAAAAGATCAATAATTGAGTTTAATGATAATTACCACCATGTTGGCCCAAATGACAAGTAGTTTTGGAGTTACATGGATATGAAGAGTCATTGTAAGGTATATATTTTATTCCCTAATTTGAATAGAATTGACCAGTTAATGAAAGATCATTTATGAGAGTCCATAATGGTAAAATTTATAAACTTATTTATTTAGTTTACCAATGGTTTAAATATTATACATTTCATATGAATAATATTTAATTTATTAAATTACAAATAAAATTCTACTTTCATGAGATGAAAAAAATTAAAAAAATGTTTATATTCTTTAGAAAAAATGGATGGACATATTTAAATAAAAACATGAATTCCTATTATATTTTTGGGAGTAAATAAAATCAAGATACATGTATGATGTATGGGTTTATAAATATGAAGACATGGTATAAGTTTGTCACCAGTTGGAAGGAGGAAACCTTTATGTTATATAATTTTTGTTTATAAAATTTATTTAATAGAATAATTTTATTTAGTTGATAACTTATTAATTTATTCTTATTTAAAAATCCTCTTAGAGAGCTCACCTAGAGATATAGTTCCATGATTTATATCATCATACATTGTCACATGGATGGTATCCTTTGTTATAAGAGAAAATTATTATATAAAAATTTAATGAATTAATAGTTATTTCAATTAGAATCTTTGAAGGGGTTCAACACAAACCTCTATCTCCCCCACTATTCATGAGAAATGGAAAAGTGAAAGGTTGAAAAAATGGTAATTTTACTATAGATCCAACAAAATAAGTAAATGGTATGATTATAAGTAATTATTTATTATTTTTCTCTAATATTACTATTTTTTAAATTCTTATCACTAATATAACATTTGAAAATATTATATCAGGATTCCTTATAGTAGAAAGAAACATAGAGGATATTTATCTCTGGGGGTTGGATGGATATTATTACAACTACTTTAGGATGGAAAAAATACCCAAGGTACATCAGAGGATATAAGGATGGTATTGATATTAGAATTTTTTTGGCCATCCTAGTATGGAATCGATGGAGGAAAAATACAAGGGATAAATATTTTCCTTGAAGTATGAGCTATGGAAGTTAAATTAGTTGATATATGATATAATTAAATCATATGTATAGTCTATATTTTTGGAAAGAGTTGTAGTAAAAGATATTATGGATCCAACCACTTCAGTGTTATTTCCTACCAAGGAGGTGGCCATAGTTGGATAGTGTTTTGGTATTTTTTTACTTTAGTATGTTAGTATTTTTCATCAGTTTACATATGAGGTATTCAGTTTTTCATTTTTTATTTAGCATTAAATTCAAATTACTTATAATTTTTTATTACACTTACCTTATATAGAAGTATCTAAAATCAAATGAATTGTTGAAAGGAATGAAATATTTCTAGAATTAACACTTTCAGATACACCTAAGGATATAATGGGACAAAAATTTACCATATATTTATTTTATATTAGAAAATTATTATAATTTTCTGATGACTTGATATTTGTATTAGAGATTATATTTTAAATTTATTTTAAAATGGAAACATTGATGTTGTGAAGGGTGAGGATCTCACTATACCCATGTTTTAGTTGTTTTCCATATAAGTTAATTTCAATTATAAATGTTATTTATTTATATAGACATATGTTATATTGAATTGATTCTTTAATTTTCTATTCAGGTGTATCTACACTATTTTCATAATGTATGATTTCACTTATATTTATGGTTTTATGGATCTAGAATAAATTTAAATAGTTGTGTAATACTAGAACCAACAAGAAGAATTATATATATATATATATAAGATTAAAAAAATATATATTTTGGGTTGGTTTATTCCATTCCATGAAAGTAAAATATATATATATATATATAACCATGAACCACTATTCATTATACTATTATTAATTTTGGAATTTTTATATTTTAGTGCAGATTGGATTTTAAAAATATTTTTCCCACGTGAATGCATGGAATATTGGTTATGATCATTATTGGCTAGTGTTTAAAAAATATTTCAAACATTATTAAAGGATTGAGTCTTATTATGTTCTTTCAGTTCATTGATCTTTATATTTTTATTTTACATATGTTTTGATAATTATTATTTGAATTTTCAATGGGTTATGGATTGAGTTAAAGAGGGATAAATTTTCGAAAATAGAGGAAAATAAAATTGAATATGTGAATGTTTAGGTAGATTGATTTTATATTAGTGAATACTTATTTTTTATACATATATAATGTTTCTATTTTAAAAATATAGTTTCATAAAAAAATTTCATAATCAAAGAGGAGGTGTTGAATGCATGAATTATGTTTTATAATCCATTTATGAGATAATCATGACTAGGAAAATAATATATTCTAAAAAAGGTTAGTTAAATTACAACACATATAATTTAAAAAAATATGTTGTATTTTTAAATTAATATAACTTTATGGTTTTGTAAATTTTTTATAATCATTCAATGTATACTCCAAACAACTTGAACCACCATCAAAATTTAATTTTAAAATATTTTTTTTAAGTTTTACTAATTTATCGATGTAGTTTCATGTCATGACCCGTCCCCTAGGGCCCGTGCCATGACTAACCCCAAGACCACCTTCCAAAGTCCAGGGGATGTCGACTAGCACTGAGAAGGCATATCCCAAAAAAGGGAAGTCATTTACCTTTAAACTTATACATAAGCACACAACACAAACTGAAAGTACAAACGGGCCAGAATACAAGCCCAAAATGATAAAGGAAAGTAAAAATACCCCGATCCGTCCACTTGAGACCCTACCTGAAGGGTAGGTGAAGGGTAGCTTCCTGTAGCCGTAGTAGTACGCCCATTCGTCTTGTCTCACTGAGCACCACCTGGTCCCGGACCACCAAGGTCTCTGTCAAAGCGTCTGTCTGTCCCGTCTCACTGAGCACCACCTAGTCCTGGACCACCAAGGTCTCCATCAAAGCATCGATCACTTGCATGGGACACGACATGTACGGGCGAAGACCGTGGAGGTGTGAGTAACACAATACTCAGTAGGGACCCCAAACCACAAAGGAAAGATCACAAAGGAGAGTATGCACAAGGTACTTTCAGTACACCACTGAGGAGAGCACACCGGGTACACTAAGTACACCACTGAGGAGAGTAGTCCAAGTACACTAATTACACCACTAAGGAGAGTATTCCAGGTACACTAAGTACACCACTGAGGAGAGTACACCAAATACACTAATTATACCATATAGGAGAGTACGCCAAGTACAATAAGTACACCACTGAGGAGAGTACGCAAAGTACACTAAGTAAACCACTGAGGAGAGTATGCCAAGTACACTTCGTACACCACTGAGGAGAGTACTCTAAGTGCACTAAGAGTCAGCTCAAATAGGTATAATCTAGAGTATAGAAAGAAAGACCATTAGTCACAACACTGAACACCTTGGGCTGCTGGAGTATTCCTTCCTAAGGAGTACCATGGGTATGCTGGGTCACACAGAGCTGCTCCCCACTGTGGGTCTACCGGGTCACACAGAGTCACTTTCCACTAGCCTTGGACTGTTGTGGTACTCATCCAAAATGAGTACTGTGGGTATGCTAAGTCACACAGAGCTGCTCCCCACTGTGGGCCTATCAGGTCACATAGATCCACTTCCCACTTCGGCCATTATACTAAGGTACTCATCCCTAACCAGTACTGTGGGTCTACTGGGTCACATAGAGACACTCCCCACCATGGTCCTACCGAGTCACATAAAGACAATTTCCACTTTGCCATCATAGCTGATACACACAGGTTTGATTGTCAGCAGTCTTCGGCTCTCAATCAGCCGCAGGGTTCCCACACGTAGTGCACTTTATTCCGAGATAAACCACTCCTCAATCCATTCTTTGGATTCTAAATTCCATGAAATTCTACTTAGAGTATGACACAATATCCTCCTTACTGCAAGGGTTTCAATGCCACAAAGGAATTATCAATCGTATGCCCAGTTTGAGAGATATAGACATTTTAGTAAACAGGGACGGGTTGCGTCTGGGCCCGGTCGAACCGACCCGACCAACCTGGCCCAGGGGTACCACATGCCCCGATTTGGTTCTACTGACCTTACCCGATCCGTTTTGGGTCTAGGATGGCTCGGTTCATCCCAACCAGTGGGCTAGTCCCATTGGGCCTTGATGGACCCGACCCGGTTCGTCTGGGGCTCCTACCCATTGGGTCGCCCAATAATCCGATCCCATATGGCCTGACCCACAAATGAGGGCCATTCTATTTCCTGACCAGGCTTCCTAGTAGCCTGATAATTTCCCATTGTCCCGGCCTACAGAAGAAGGCTGGTTTTAATTCCATACCAGGCTGGGTAGCGGCCCAACTTACGCCCTTTAGTCCAGCATGCATGGCGGGCCGGTTTCCTTCTAGCTCGGTTGCTTGAGCATCCGGCTTCTTGAAACTGGGTGGAAGTAGTCAGTGACCATGCCTCCCTTCTCTCTGTCAATGTGGAAGAAGTTGTGTTGACCCACTCCCCACGACCGGTTTCCTTGGGGGTTCACCGTCTGAACAAACACGGCCAGCCCACATTCCACGCGGCTGGTCCGCGTGGCCTATACCAACCTGCGGTGCTGCTGTGGGTCCACTCCCCCTCCCCCCTATCTACTGTGGATTTATTCCATGACCCTCCGCCACCTCCCATGATGCTGTTGTGGGTCTAATACCCCCATCAGCCTCATCTTCCTACAACGACCTGTTGTCGCTGCCCATGGACCTGGTGTTACAGGTTCCTCCTCCTCCGCATCTTGGGTGTCGCAACTTTGCTGCCCTCGGCCTTGGTGGAAACGGCCCATGCTGCTACCGCAGCAGGGGTAATGTGGCCTGGTTCTGCCATCGTAGTTGGTTGTTGTGGCCTCATTCCACTTGTGCTGCAACCTACCTAGCTACAATACTTTCTCTTGGAACTTCCTCAGCCGGTGTATCGTCGTCATTGCGTCGTAAAGAACGAGGGGAGAGAGAGAGGTCACAAAAAACACCCAACAAATGATTTGGGTCTTTTTTTGTGTTGACGTAGAAGCGTTCTTGTTTGCAGGTCATGAAGTAAAATAAGATTGGACTAATTAATAAGACAAGATATCCACTTTAGACTGCGTCACTAGCCACCCCGCATGAATGACTGATCCGCGGGTTAACTTGTTTGTGATTTTACCCTGGTTTTTCATTTAAAAGAAATATGGGGAAAAGAAATTATTCACTTAAAATAAACCCCATACCTTGAGAAGGTTCATCTTTGGTGTTCTTCTTTCTCAGGTCTTGGATCCTTCCTCTAAGGCGTCTTCGCCGTTTTCTAATCCACTGACGTTCTTCATTGGAGATAGGTCCTTCAAAGGGTGGGAGGTGAATGAGTTCACCATTCATCATTTGAGAGGATTACTCAACTTAGATTATTCAAAGGGGTTCCATGTCTTGATCTCATTTCTCCAACCCCGTTAATCCGTTAAATGATAATTTCATCACAGTGTTTCTGTTACGCTACTTCATTTATGAAACAATGTATCGATTAAGATTTATTTAATGGGTCGTTACACTACACATTGATGATCCATTAAAAGAATTCATTTAATTAAACTCATCATCTCCTCGTCGTCGCACTGTATTGTGGATGTGTCACCACTCAAAAGTAAAATAAATTTTTTAAGTTATTTCTATTTTCTCCTGAGAAGTCTGAAAACTAACTTTTGTGGTCAAACCTCACTGGTTGAAGTTAGGTCCTTTATAGGAAAATACCGACATTATGAGTTCAACGACGAACTTGTATTTTTGATCTGAGCACCGGTTTAAAAGTTAGAAAAATCTGCTCAAACGTTTATTTAAAAAAAGTTGAAAAATTAACTTCCACTATTGAATAGTTACAGCCAACGTTAGGCTCTGCCTATGGAAAGCATACCCTCAATATCTCAATGGTGGTCACAGATTTTCAATCTGAGTCACCATTTGTTTTTTATAATCATTTAAAAAATAATATAATTTTATTTACGGTTATTCCATTTTCTAGTTTTTTCACTGGAGTCTTTCACTGACTAAACTTAAGTCGTACCTAAGATAAACCCGCCATCCCGAACAAAACATTTCCCTTAGATTTCTGATCCAGGAACCCATTTAAGAGTTATTACACTCTTTTAGGAAAACTTATCACCTGCGCTATTTAAAACTTAACATTTTTTGACGGATCATTTCAGGTACTATGAGCCTCATAATCACACACCCTCTTTGTGCCTTGTCTCGAAATAGTATCATTTAATTTTGAAAAAAAATCATAAAATTATAAGGTATTAGATTTCTCCCCTTTTAGGGTTTTACATCCCCATAAGCCAAAACAAGGGATAATCAAACAAAAGGAGGTTATTGGGCATGAATTTGAGCCTTCTACTCCCATGTTCTCTCTTGGGGATTCTCGTGATACCAAAAAACATGCACTAAAGGAATCGATTGTTCATGAAGGATCATCCCATGTCGATCCTCGATCTCTACCAAAAACTTCTCAAAAGTTGACACATCATTAAATATCAAGCATGTAGAGGAATCTCAATACCTCTACTAAACTCTGCTCCTGGGTAGTTAAGAAGTTGGTAGAATCGGTGAGTCGGTCAATGATAACCCATATAGTATTGGGTCTCTAGGACTTACGTGGTAAACCTATTACGAATTACATTGATATTCCATCCCACATCCACTCTAGTACCCTAAGGGGTTGTGTTAAACCTACTGAAACCTAGTGTCCAACCTTTACTTGCTGACAAGTGAGGCATCTGGAAACAAACTCTATCACTGCCTTCTTTATCCCCAACCACCAGTACAGATGTTGAATGTCCCGGTACATCTTTTCCTCACATTGATGCACCTCTAAATGGGATTTATGTAACTCCCTCAACACCTCCTCCCAAAACTACATTGGTACTATGGTTCATCCATTGAAAAGAATTATGTGCTTCCCACCTTTCGAATATTCATTAGGGGAATGACTTGTGGACATTTGGGCATGTGTGGTCTCAGAGCTGGAATCTCCAAGTTGTACCTCCCTGACTCACTATAAGAGTGGAGAGGCAACCAACATCGACTGAAGATATGCTACCCCATATCTATCCAAAAAGGATATCTGAAGTGAGGCCAACTACTCTGAGGCCTCATTCAGTAGTTGTGAACTCGATCTCAAGTTGAGATAAACTGTCACCATGTTCCCCTTCCCAGGAGTATAGACTATCTTTAATTCATAGTCCTGGAGAAACTCTATCCAACACCTCTATCTTAGATTCATATCCTTTTGAGAAAATATATAATTGAGACTCTTGTGGTCAGAGTAGACGATGGATCGTTCACCCATAAGGCAGTGTCACCAAATATTTAGTGCAATGACTATCGATGGCAACTCATGGTCATGAGTTGCATAGTTCTGATCATGTAGTCTCAATTGTTTCAAGACATAATAAATCACTACTTTCCCCTATATCAGGACACAACCAAGCCCAATTCCTAATGATTCATAGAACACCATGTAGTAGTGACCTCTTCTGGTAGCCTCATGATAGGAGCACTCGTCAAGCTCTACCTCAGCTTCTAAAAGCTCTGCTGGCATATTTTTTCCACATGAAGGGTTTTCCATTATTCTTCAATGATGTCATGGGTGATGATAATTTTGAGAATTCGGGTACAAACCTCCGATAGTACCCAGCCAACCCAAGGAAACACCGCACCTTGGTAACGCTCTTGGGTGACTCCCAAGCAAGCATCACCTCTATCTTTTCTGGATCCATCATAACTCCTGCTTCTGAGATGACATATACCTGGAAGTGGACCTTTTGTATCTAGAAGTCACACTTCGAAAGATTACTGTAGAGCTGGTTCTATCGAAGTGTTTCCAAAACCATTCGTAGGTGTATCATGTGATCCTACTGTAATGCTGAATACATTATGATGTTATCAATGAAGAACACTACAAACTGGTCTAGGTACGTTTGGAAGATCCTATTCATGAGTCTCATGAACACAGCTGGGGTGCTCGTTATGCTAAATGACACCACTAAGTACACATAGTGGCTGTAGTAACATCTGAAAGCCATCTTCAAGATTTCTTCATCCCACAATCGAATATGGCGATAGTCTGATCTGAGGTCCATCTTTGAAAACCATCCTGCTCCCTTCAGCTGATCAAAGAGGTCATCAATATTTAGTTGAGGATACTTGTTATTTACAGCCACCTAGTTCAGGCATCATATGTCCATCTATAGTCTCAAGCTTCTATCTATCTTCTTGGAGAACAACACTGAGGATGCCCATGGTGAAACGATGGGCCTTACAAACCCCTTACTCTAAAAGTCCTCTAACTATACCATTAGCTCTCGGAGCTCTATGGGATCCATATGATATACAAGTGTAGATATGGATGCCATCCTGGGGTAAAAATCAAAGCATAAATATACCTTTATATGAGGAGGTAGTATTGGAACATCATCTAGAAAAACTTCCTCATACTTGTCCATATATTTGAGACTGATGTCAGTTTCCTGCTTTCCCACTACTAACATACACTAGTTGTATCTGCTAATCCAAAAAACATTCAAACACAATGGTTCTATCTAGAACCCTAGAATAAGTTGTAATGTATAGAGGAATATTGTTGTCTTGGATGTCCTTAAATACATCTTTCTCGAAGTTCAGAGCCCTAAAGAACTGATTGTTTCATATTCATTGAGTACCTGGAAAGGTCGGTATACCTCGATGAATACTCAACTACCAACATGTTATCCTACTGAAGATGTAGAAGTTATTGGGCACACATATCCCTTAGATTTTATGGAAATATCCCCTTATTAGAGAGAGGTTATCAAGCTTTGTCCATAGAAAAGTCACCTAATCATAAGATCAGGTAATCTAAACCCCATCATCAGCTTGTTGAGCCACGTAGAAGGCTCACTCCTAGGACTACCATTTGATCTAATGGGGCGTTGAATATACCAAAAACCCAGTCACCACCTCAGCCATTTTTAGATACCTGTGGGTCGGGCTCACCTTAGAACATAAGGGGTCTCTGTCGCTGAAACTCATGTAAGGCACTGAGCCTACATGAATCCTATACTGGTATCTCCGATAGTAACTACTGACCAATAGGTGGTGGAAAAGCTGGGATACCGCCTGAAGGTGCCATCTCAGGAAACAATCCCTATACTGAAGCCTCATCACTCTATAAACCATCCTCATGGTCATGCACTAGAATCCTAGATAGATGTATGCATGAAGTTATATTGAAATAGATCAAGATGAATCACTATTACTAGATTATACCTAGTAAGGTGACTCTAACTCAGAAAGATCATGAGAAAACATTTGAAGATGTATGCAACTGGGGTTTTCATGTAACGAGTTAGAAAATATAATTTAGGGCCCTGGTGTATGGATATGTCAACAGGTGCACCAACACTGGACTCCCTGATTTGAATGCCAAACTCAAAACACTTAACACTATTGGCCCATAAAAAAAATTACAGACTCTTAGTTCTTTTGGTAGAACCGACTGCCTCTGATACCACATTTTCATAACCCGTCCCCCAGGACTCATGTCATGACTAACCCTAAACCCGCCTTCCAAAGGCTAGGGGCTGGTAACTAGCACTGAGAATGCATATCCCAAAAAAGGAAGTAATTTTCCATTAAACCTATACACACACACACAACACAAATTGAAAGTACAAAGGGACCAGAATACAAGCCCAAAAACCAAAAAGGAAAGTAAAAAGGGGAAAGAATATAAGCCCAAAACCAAAAAATAATGTGCAACTGCCCCGGTCCATCTGCTCGATACCCTTCCTGAAGGGTAGGTGAAGGGTAGCTACATGTAGCCATAGTAGTACACCCGTATATCCCATCTCACTGATCACCACCTAGTCTTGGACAACCAAGGTCTCCGTCAAAGTGTCCATTCACCTCGTCTCACTGAGCACCAATTGGTCCTGAACCACTAAGATCTTCATTGAATCATCAAACACCTGTATGGGACACGACACGTGTGAGAGAATCTCGTGCAGGGGTGAGTAAAATAATACTCAGTAGGGACCCCCAAACACAAAGGAAAGACCAAAAAGGAGAGTATGAACAAGGTACTGTCAGTACACCATTAAGGAGAGTACACCAAGTATACTAAGTAAACCACTGGTGAGAGTACACTAAGTAAACTAAGTACACCACTAAGGAGAGTAATCCAAATAAACTAAGTACACCAATGAGGAGAGTACCCCAAGTACACAAAGTACACCACTGAGGAGAGTACACCAAATACACTAAGTACACCACCGAGGAGAGTATGCCAAGTATACTAAGTACACCACTGAGGAGAGTATGCCAAGTAAAATAAGTACACCAATGATGAGATTATTCCAAGTACACTAAGAGTAATCTCATGCAGGTATAATCTAGAGCATAGAAATCAAGACCATCAGTTGCAACATTGAACACCTTGGGTTACTGGGGTATTCCTCCCTGAAGAGTACTATGGGTATCCTGGGTCCCACAGAGCTTCTCCCCACAGTGGGCCCACTAGGTCACATAAATATGCTTCCCATTAGCCTTGTAATACTGTGGTACTCATCCCTCATAGGTACCGTGGGTATACCGGGTCACATAGAGCCACTACCCACCATGGGCCTTCCGGGTCACACAAAGCTACTTCCCACTTTGGCCATCATACTAAGGTACTCATCCCTGATGAGTAATGTGGGTCTGTTGGGTCACATAAAGATGCTCACCACCATGGGACTACTAGGTCACATAGAGCCGCTTCCCACTGGTTCATCGTAGCTGATTCACACAGGGTCGCTTGTCAGTAGTCTTCGAGTCTTAGTTAGTCGCAGGGTTCCCACGTGTAGTGCACTTGATTCCATGAGAAACCGATCCTCAAGCTATTCGTCGTATTCCAACTTCTATGAAAGCCTTCTTATAGTATGCCAAAATATCTACCTCACCTCGAGGGTTACAATGATGCAAACAGATAGTCAATCAGATGTTCAATTTGCGATATATTAGCGTTTTAGTAAACAGAGGCCGGTTGCATTCGAGCCTGATCCGACCCGATTAGACTGACCTGACCAACCTGCCTTGGGGGCCCCATATGCCCCGGTTTGGTTTAACTAACCCAAACCAACCTGGATTGAGTCTGGCCTGACCTGGTCTGGACTGGCCAGCAGGTCGGGCCCATTGGGCCTTGCTGGACCTAGCCCGGTTCAGCCGAGGGTCCATCCTACTGGGTCGCCCAATGACCCGGTCCCATTTGGACCATTCTGCAACTAGTGGGCCAGTCTGTTTCCTACTTGGGCCTCCTAATGGCCTAGTAATGTCCCATCGACCCAACTCACAGAAGCATGCCGACTTTGATTCCATCCTGGGCCGCCTAATGGCCCAGCTTGCACACCCTAGTCCTTCTCGTATGGTGGGCTAGTTTCCTTCCATCCCAAGCTGCCCCGTAGCCCAGATCATACCCTAGCCCGACCACTTGAGCATCTAGCATCATCCAACTAAGCAGACATAGTCAGTCATTGTGACAACCTTCTCTCATTCAATTCTTCTTATGGCTAGTTGTCGCGGGGGTTTTCTCACCAGGCGAATGTGGCCGGCCTGCGTTCTACGCGACTGGTCCGTAAGGCCATCACTGACCCGTAGCACTACCGTGGGTCGCTACCCTCCTTTTCTTCCGTGGCTTCATGCCACTACCCATCGCCACCACCCATGACCTGGGTGTAATGGCTCTTCTACTGCTAGCTACCGGCCTGGGTGCCAACTGCCCTTACTGCCCCCGTGGCCAAGGTGCCTTGGCCTAGTTCTTTTGCTACAGTTGGTCATCTCTACCTCATGCCACATTCCTTTCTCTTAGAACTTCCTCGGCCTATGTATCGTTACCGTTGTGCTGCAATGAATGGGGGATAGATATAGAGGTAAAAAAACCCAATGAATTATTCGGGTCTTTGTTCATGTTGACCTAGAAGTGTTCTTGTTATTGGGTCATGAAGAAAAAAAAAGAGTGGACTAATTAATAAGACAAGATTTCTCTTTTAGCCCGCATCACTAACCACCCCACATGATCGACCGATCCACTGGTTAACTTGTTTTTGAGTTAACCCACATTCATATTTTAAAATAAAGATAGGAAAAAAAGTTATTCACATAAAATAAACCCCCTACCTAGAGAAGGTTCATTGCCCGTGTTCGTCGATCTCCAGTCCTGGATCCATCCTCCAAGGTGTCATTTCCATTTCCAATCATCCAGCGTTCTTCATTGGAGAGAGATCCATCGAAGGGTGGAAGGTGAATGCGTTCATCATTCATTTTTGGAGAGGATTACTCACTGTAGATTCATCATAGGGGTTCCACATCTTGATCCCATTTTTCCAACCCCATTAATCCATTATAAGTGAAACACGTCCTAACATTTATGTTACACTGAGTCATCACATCGTTACGCTGTTTCATTTATGAAACAACTTATTAGTTACCCTTCATTTAATGGGTTGTTATGATACACGTTAAAGAGACATTAAAGGGATTAATTTAATGTGACTCATCATCACCTCATCATCACACTACAGTGCAGATGTGTCACTAATGTACGGTGAAGGAAACAAAAAATAATAACTTTTTAAGTTACTTTTATTTTTCTCCTAAAAATCTTGAAAACTAATTGTTCCAGTCGACCTTATCCGATAAAAGTTAGGTCCTTTCTAGGAAAATCCTGATGTTCTGAGTTCAATGGTGCCCTCGTATTTTTTATTTGAGTATCAGTTTAAAATATAGAAAAACCTACTCACACGTTTATTTAAAAAAATTTCAAAAACTAACTACTACTGTTGGACCATGTCGGCCAATGTTAGGCTCTGCCTAAGGAGAGAATACCCTCATGATATCAACAGTGGTCCCATATTTTCAATCCGAGTCACTTTTTGTGAGTTATAAGCATTTGAAAAATAAAATAATTTTATTTACAGTTATTCCATTTTCAAGTTTTTTCACTATAGGCCTACACTAACTAAACTTGAGTCATGTCTAGGGTAAACCCGCCATCCTGAACGTAACAGTGCACTCATATTTCTGATCTAGGCACCAGTTTAAGAGTTATTCTACTTTTTTAGGAAAACTGCACATGTGTGATATTTAAAACTTAACATTTTTAACGGATCATTTGGGGAACTTCGGGCCTTGGAATCACATGTCGTCTCAGTTCCTAGTCTCGAAAAAATCCCATTTAATTTTTTTTAAAAATCATAGAATTACGGGGTATTATATTTCATTTATTTTTATATTATTTTTAAAATATATAGTAAAAAATTTCAATGTTTTTTTGTTGGTTTTTTTACTGCTATGTTGTTGTGATATAGGTTTAGTATAATGTATTTTAGTTTTTTTTCAAAATATTACTATCTTTCAATGATGGTTTTCTATAAATTAACTATTCAAAGTGGACTTTAAGATCAGTTTTAAGAAAATCCAATAATGGAATCCTATTGATATTTCATTATAGTAGAACATTCAACATTGGTTTTATAAATAAACGATGTTAAAGTCCTATTTTCACATCATTTTATGGAAAATTAATTAATAAAACATTTTATGAATGCTTTAAATGTTAGTTTTTTTGAAAAAAAATGTTGAAATAATTTGATATATCATTTTTAGATGAAAGTTTATAATTTATTTTTAAAAAATAGCATGAAAACTAATTTTTTTACATCATATACATTTACTCCTCTTATTAACCAATGTTAAAATATAAAAAACATAATGTTGAAAGACTATTTTCTAGTAGTATCTCTTCATTAATTATCAATGAGGATTTCCTAGTAGACCATTATGGAGAAGCAGTCCTACCAAATCATTTAGTGAGTCTAGAGGTTGGTGGATATAATAAGAGGTAGGAACCAAATGGTTGTTGTTGATAGAAATTGATAAAAATTTCTGCTCAAAATGACCAAAAGTATGGAAAGTGAGGCATACTTTTTTTATGATTTTCTTATACGATCTTGTTGATTCCACTATTGTTGGATCTAGTAATGGGTTTATATTTTCCTCATCTATATATGGGTCTATATATGTCATACAAAACCCATCACTTGGGTCATATAGCGACTGAATGAACTAATGATGTCATCTGATGGATTATGGTGTTGGTTTCAAATTGTTTTTAATGATGGTATCACTATATAAGTATCATTGATTATGCTTATAGTGTGTAGTTATAGGGGATTATGGATTGATTTGATGTATTGGGGTACCAACATGTTCCTTATTAATATAATTTATAAAGGTGAAATAGAACTGAAGTTGAACATATTTTTTGGAATATGACTATTGTAATTGGTGGATTAGATTGAGAAGGATCTTGGTAAATGGACTCTTATTCTAAACCAGGTTTTTTGATGTAATACTCATTTCCTATGGGGGATTATAATATATTTTTAGGAATTAAATATTAGTGGATGGAATATTCCTCTAAAAATATATGGAGATTCTTCTCAGGAACAATAAATTTTATGGTGGAGGGTTTATTATGTCACTTTTTCTTAAAGGTTGGAGAACTAAAGAGAAACCCAACTCTAGTGGGAATAGTGTAATGACCCATACCAAAGAGGCTTGTGTCACAATTCCCCAATCCCACCTATAATAGTCTAGGGTCTGGTGATTATAACCAATTAGGAATATCAATAACATGGGATTCCTTAACCAATGTTACTACACACAACACACATCTCTAATCCTATACAATGACAAAATGTAAATAAAACTGAACAACCATGCATGCATGCATTAAAATACCACAACCAGAGTACGATAGGAAGTAAAAGAAAGTAAACAGGGCCAAATAAAATCCCACCAAAAAGTGTTTAAAACCAAGTCCAACCTAGAAGTAATACTGGGGAGTGCTTTCAAGATACTACAGGAACACACCTCAGTCTGTCTAGTCTCACTAAGAACTGTATGGTCTTGGTCTATCTAGGACTCAGTCTAAAGTTCGATCATCTATACAAGACATGACATGTGTGAACAAATACCACACATGGGTGAGTATAACAACACCCATTAGGACACCCTAAAACCAAAAATCATACAATAAAGGAAAAATAGTCTTCTCTACATAGGTATATGTCTACAACACATATAACAAGAATATCCAGATATACTCAACAGAGAAACAAAGTCTTGAGGTAAAGTCACAACCATAATGCCAGCCTAGGATTCCAGCTCAAAGGTTCCACAAATAATTTTTTTGGGAGAATAAACTCTATGAACCTAATAGCATTGATGATGTCCATATGATAGGTAGTTCTTGTTGGGTATCACCATTAGAAGTATACACTAAAAGTCCAAAGAGATATGATACACAAATGAGGATCACTCTCAAGGCCATAGGTTATACCAAAAACTAAATTTGTATTATCATTATAATTAAAGGATCAATGCATGTGTAGTGTTGTTCAAGATGACGCCAAGAAATTCACCTAGAGCATGAAGATGAATAGAGGATATCACTCCAGGCCTTATGTGAAGGACCTCAGAACACCCTTAGAGGGGAGGGTTGAATCAGGGTGTCAAATTTTTCTTTTTAAAGTTGTGGATCTTGTTCCCATGTTGGTAGGAACTTGTTAAATCTGTCAAAAAAATGGAAGTTGGGAGATGGCACAACACTTTTACTTGGTTCACCTCAAAAGGCTACGTCTAAGGAGGATACACTAACAGTGTGTCGGTCATACCAAAATCTCTAATCTTAACTATTTTATAGATTACAAGTTTCGGTCACAGACACTTTGTGCTAGGCACACTGCCTTTACAAAGGTTCAGGGAATGATCATTGTATCACTCAGATCACTTCCGTCAACTCCCCCTAGCTCACTTCCTTGAGAGAAGTCAAACTCAGTTTATCGACTTGAAGGTATCTTCAAAAGATTTGTATTGATGTCTTTGTCTCTATTCAGCATGAGAAACTGCTTGCATAGAATTCCTAAATTGATTCACTTGAAAACACTGAATCACTGAACCAAATAATCAGAATCCTGTTAGAATCTAAACACCACACTTGCGCGCAATACCCCAACTTGCGTGTAATATTTGTGAATTGTCGTGAAAGATGAATTTCGCGTAACACCTACTTTTTGCACAACCCTTATATTTTGTGCAACTATACTGAAGGGTTCAGTTTTCCTTTTCATACTAAAGGAACACCTTTCGCGCAAGATTTACTATCTTCAAATATTTTTCATGCAAGATTTACTCTCTTTAAATCTTTCATGCACAAATCTTTCACGCGGCTGAGCTACCATATTTTTGATGGAAAATTCATAAGTCTTATATGGGGGTATCCATATATTTATAGGTCCTTGATGACCCTACACGAAATATCTTGATGTGTTTTCATCAGTGTGTTCAAGATTCTTAATGTGTGCACAAAACCCCTTTTGACGCCACATTGGGCGCACAAATTCTTTTGCGCAACATCATCTTCCACGCACTGCATGACTTTTTACATTTTTCAACGTTATGAACCTAAAATGTGTCTAACACACATGTTCCAAAAACACCTTTAATATTGCGTGCAAAAACCAATCTTTCTCGCACACTTCAAATATTTCACGCACCTTCCTTTGACAAAAACTTGTTTCTCCATTTTCTGATTTTCAGCCTAAAAAATTTGGCAAATATTGGAGAACGACGCCACCTTCAATACTGATTTTAGATCAAATTATATGACCCCTTTCCATGTAATCTACCTGATATTCCATGAAAGGGTTTATAATAATAAACCCAAACCATGATCAACCCAAATTATATTGACATCAAACACAAACTGAACTTTTTTTCCAGCAAAGAACAACCTTGGTTCCAACATTATAGAGTGATTCAAACAACTATATCTAGGAATTAATGTTGAAGGGATAATTTTCCTATGAGTATGAGGTGATTCTATAACAACCCTAGGGAAATGAATATGGGGAATTCACCCTAATGAAACTTTTCCAAGATATAGAGGACATGGGCTTCAATCCAACTTTAAGAGAGTACACAATGTGTAGTAGGGTTACATACCATGCCCCTTTGACCCCTTGTCTTTTCCATATAAAATGTATTGTTTTTGTATACATGTATAAGTACATGGTGTTCTTTTTACTATGAAATTCTACCCATGTACCAATACATGACTTAGACCATGTACATGTTGTTAAACCATGTTTGCGTGGGAGTACATGGCGTGCCTATGCCCATTTAATCCATCCTATGTCTGTGTACCCTCTAAGGTAGAAGTCTAGATCACTAAATGGGACCACATGCCATGTGACAAGGTCACATTCCATGTGATACTTATCTCCTTCCTGAAACCCAAGCTTCCACTAAGAGGGTACCACATGGTGTGTCTCTCTGACTTACTCACCATGTATTTTGGAACTTTCCAGAATCTCAAATTTGGATTCCCTATCTATTTCTACACTTCCATACATTAATTATTCCATGTTCCTCACTAAAAAATAAATATTCATATTTTAAGATCCTTGAAATTGATGGAAAACATGTTCCAACCATCAAATATATTTGTAAAACACCATCGAACTCCATTCTTCAATGCACACTGAAGAACATGAAATCGGGTATCCAAAATTGTCATATCCACCACCGCTTCCATCGTCACACCATATTCATGTTTTTCCAATCCGATATCTATAATATTGAATCTCTACACCAAGAAATAGGTGCAAAATAATTTATTTCTCAGTTGATGTAGAACCATAAGACAAATGAAGAGCACCCATGATAAATGAAGAAATATGGGAAACATTCAAAACCAAAAACAAGAGGAATGAACCTCAGCCAATGTTTGGGTTGGCCTCTATCTGTCACCATTAGAATGACAAGATAAGAATCAATAATAGTCAAATGAAACTCCAAAAATAACCCTAAAAATAAACCCATATCACAAGGAAACTGAACTGTGGATCAATCTATTGGTTGATTGATTTATGTTCATCGTATGAATTAAGAATGAGGACAGAATCCAAACACAACAAACATCCTACCTCAAGATGGATCAATCACTAAAGAAAAATGATCTTGTGTTATTATCATCAGTGAGATCCCCAAATCCTATTACCCATCAATCTCCAATATACGATCTGGCTGTCATTCATATGAGAGAGATCCTACCACACTCTCACTAATGGCTCTTCAATGTATCCAAGGTTATATAGATAACCCTATAATTTATTCATAAAATTATACTTAAATACATTTCATTTGTTGTGTCAATGAATTAAAAATAAAATAATTAATTTCATTATGTAATTCATTTAACACCCATGATGAATTTTTCTAAAAACATCTTGAACCAACAAAGGTTGTGTCATGCCTAGGGTAAGCCCCATGTTTTTAACTCAATGGTGTCCTAGGATTTTTAATCCAGGCCCCCTTTTATATGTTTTTCACTTTTTTAGGAAAACCACACATGCGTTCTATTTAATATAATTAATATATTTAAAATATTTATTCTGGGAACACTGGGCCTTAAAATAACACTCCATATCAATGCCTGGTCATGAAAATAATCCTTATTATATCTAAAAATAATACATAGAAATCCAATTCATTACTTTCTCTCCACAATGGGGCTTTACGTACTTGAAAATACGAAACAAGTGGCTATATAAAGAGATTTGGGTAATAAGCACGTATCTGAGCTTCCTGATCTTAGGTTCTCTCCTGAATATTATGATGCTGTCATCAGACACGCACTGAAGGAATCACTCATTCACAAAGGATCTTCTCCTACCAATCCTCGATATCTACTGGGTACTCAGAAAAGGTAGCTTCATCCTCAATGTCCAACTCTCCCTAGTCGATAATGTGTGATGGGTAATGCATGTATCTCCTCAGCTGCGTCACATGGAAGACATCATGTATCCAGTCTAACTGTAGTGGTAGAGATAAGTGGTATTCTATCTCACTAACTCTATATAGTATCTAGAAAAGGCCAATGAATCTCAAAGATAGCTTTCCACCCTAGAAAATATCTATAATACATATTGGGGTGAAACTCATGGGAACACATAGTATCCCTCCTCAGAATCCAAAAGCCTCCGTCGTCTATTAGCATAAGACTTTTGATGGCTCTATGCAGTCTTTATCTTCTCCTGGATGATCTACAACTTCTTAGTAGTTTCTTGCACCAACTTTGTACCCATGAGTTCTAACTCTTCTAGGTCATTCCAACAAAGTGGTGACCTGTATTTTCACCCATAAAAATCCTCAAATGGTTCCATACCAATGGTATAATAGTAACTGTTATTGTATGAAAACTACAACAGTGGTAGATGATCCTCCCAACTATGACCAAAGTACTATATTAAATCTTGCATCATGTCTTCCAGAACCTAAATGGTCCGCTCATTCTGGTCATCATTCCAGGGGGGAAACACTATGCTCAAGAATAATTGAGTCCCAAATTCCTCCTATAACACCTTCTAAAATTGATATGTTAAGTAAGCATCATGGTCAGAAATTAATTTTTATGGAATTCCATGGAGTCTGACTATTTTATTCATATAGAGGCATCCAAATATCTCTATTGAACTTTTCTCCTGAATAGCTAGGAATTGGGATGACTTAGTGAGTCGGTCTATGGACACCTAGATAGAATCATGTCCCCAAGAAATACATGGTAATCCCATCACAATGTCATTGGATATCCCATCCCACTTCAACTCTAGCAACTCAAGGGGTTGAGATAAACCTATTGGAACTTGGTGCTCAATCACTTGCTGAAAAAGAAGGCACAAAGAGACAAACTCTGCAACTCCCTTCTTCATCCCTAGCCACCAAAACTGATGTTGGAGGTCCTGGTATATCTTTACCACACCTAAATGTAATTCCAAATGAGATATATGAAACTATCTTATAACCTCCTCCCATAACGTCACTAGTACCATCATGCATCATCTAAAAATAACAACATGCTCCCCATATTTATAAAATCCATCAGGAGAATTTCTAGTGGATATATGAGTATGTAGGGTCTCAAAGTCGGTATCCCCAAGGTTTGACTCCATGAATTTCTACAAAATAATTGGGGGAACAATCATCGACTAGAGGTAATATTCTTCATCTACATCCACATAGGATAACTACAATGAGAAAAACTACTGAGATGCCTCTCTTAGCATCCACGAACAAGATCTTTTTCTGAGAGCATATGCTACTATGTTCTCCTTCCCAGGAGTATATACTATATATAACTCATAATTCTAGATGAAATCTGTCCATAAACTATATATCTTTTTAAGATATTTCTAGGATAATACAAACTTGAGACTCCTATGATCAAAATAGATGATAAATTGCTCTTCCATTAGGTAGTGTTGTCACATCTTCAATGCGAAGACTACTACTGGTAACTCAAGATCATGGGATGAATTGTTCTTCTCATGTTGTCTCAACTGATGTGAACCATAGGCAATTATCACCTACCTTTGCATCAAAACCCAATCAAACCCGATTCCTGATGTATCTCAGAACACTTTGTACATGTCACCCTCTTCTGGTCATTTCATGATGGGATAACTCACTAATCTCTGCCTTAACTGCTGAAAACCCTGTTGGAACTTCTTTATCCACATGAAAGTTTTCCCCTTTCATGTTAGATTTTTTATGGGTACTGATATCTTAGATAAATCAAGTATGAATCTCTAATAATATCCTTCTATCCTAATGAAGTTTTGTACCTCCATCACACTATTGGGTGTCTCCCAAGCTAAAATTGTCTTGACCTTGGACGAGTCCACTGCCACTCCATCTAATAAGATATCATGTACTAGAAAGTGGACCTCCGGAATCCAGAACTATAAATTCATGAGATTCTTATAAATATGGTGCTCTCATATTATGTCTAGATCCATCCTTAAGTGTTTTGCGTGCTCCTCCTCAGACACTAAGTACACAAGGAAATCTTCAATGAAGACTATCATGAACCGGTCTACAAATGGTTGAATGATCTGGTTGATGAGTCTCATGAACACTGCTAGGGTATTCTTTATAAAAAATGGCTTTAACAAGTACTCATAGTGACCGTAGAGGCATATGAATTCTATTTTTGGTATATCCTAATTCCATACTTGTAACTAGTTATAGACTAATATGAGGTCTACCTTAGAGACCCATCATACCCCCCTCAACTGATCAAAGAGGTCACTGATCCATGGTAGTGGATAGTTGTTCTTCATAATCACCTAGTTAAATCACTGGTAGTCCACACATAACCTCAATCGCCCGTTCTCCTTCTTGTGGAACAAAACTAGGGCTACCTGGGGTGAAACAATGGGTCTAATAAAGTCCTTCCTCTTTAAGTCGTCCAATTTCACTAACAACTTGAAAATATCTTTTGAATCCATATGATATACTGGAGAAAGTATCAATGTCATCCCGAGGTGTAGATCTATGAAGAAGCCTATCTATTAGTGGGGAGTTAAGCCTAAAATATCATTATAGAATATGTACTTGAACTTCATCACCACTAAAAGAAACTAGAAACTCATAACATCCACTACTCCAAGGGTCATGCTTTACAACTAGTGAGAAATCAACTGCACACTCCTATGTATGAGTCAATCCTACACTGACTGGTTTTCCTTTTCAGCCACAAAGGAAAACCTGGTTTTGTCACTATGAACACACTACATCCTCCACCTAAAATAGTCAATTTAGGCATGAACTATAGATAAGTATTCCATACCTAAGATGGAATCATAAGGCCTCATCACTACTACAAATAGATCCCAACAAAAATTCTTTTCTCCAAGAGCCAGGTCACACTGTCTGAACAAGTGTGTGATTTCTGATTCATATCCAGTAGGAGTCTTCAAACCTAAGGGTTGATCCAAGGGCTCAAATAGAATCTACACGTCTAAAAAAATATAGGTGTAAATAAAATAATGACTTGAACATGTGCTTATTAGTACTATAGTTAAGGTATAAATGACACAGATCATACATCATATCATTCCTAAAGCCTCTGTTTCATAATCCTTGACTACTTGCAGCTGTCCCCTACCCTATCCTACAGGTACCTGAGCATAGAATGGACCACCTAGGGGTGGTGGTGGTAAAAAGTCAAAGTGTCTACCACCTCCTATTGCTCCCCCATCTCCTCTACTATGTCTGCCTCTCTACAAATGTGTCTGATCCTACCGTTGTCTCTACCTCAATGGTCCATCCATGGTCTCTCTGTCAATTATATGATGGGTCAGAAAAACTCATGCAAGATGTCTCCTAACATCATAGGAGTAGCACCACCTATCCCTATTATGACTAGACCCATCTTGTGAGCCATGAACTACAGATCCTCTATCCATGGATCTCCTCCTAAAATATCTTGCATGTTCAGGTCCTCGATACTGATGTAGGATCCCTGTTTCCAAGGTCTCTGCTCCTGCTTTCCCACTATCAGCAACCACTGGATTTGTCTTATCATCTTATACACTCTCAACCACTAAATATTTATTTAGTACCCTATCATAAGTAAAAATTCATAGAGGGATAAAAATAGCTCATATGTCTCTATGAATTCCTCACTTGAAGGTATTATCCCTAAAGAACTTATCATGAACCATATCCATTGAGTACGTAGATAGGTTGGTAAAACTTTATGAATACTTAGCTATTTTCATGCAACCCTGATGGAGCTATAGAATCTCCAGGATACGTAAAAACCTAAAAATAGATAGAGATAACTCCTCTCTAAAGAGACACTCAAACTCTGACCAGACAATATTCACCTCATCATAATACTAGGTCACTAACCCCCACTATCGTCTTATTGATCCATAGAGAAGGCTCATCATCAGGACAACCATCTGGTCTTCTGGTGGCCTGACCAAATGAAAAACTTATTCCATCACCTCAAGCATGTCCTTAGCTATCTTTGGGTTGGGCTCACTTTGGAACCTAAGGGGTATCTATCACCGAAACTCATGAAGTGTGATTAGCATGTGCACCTCATCCTCTGGTACTACGGGTTACATCTTCTTGTCTACAGGTGGTGATAGCCATTCTGGAACTGGTCCCTCAGTGATGAGGCATTGATGTACGGACATGGAAACCATAACCCATTATTATAAATCATGGAGGCATCTTAAAAGTAATTAATATGTACCACGATCAATTATTAAATATGGAGAGATGACTCAAGAATGACATGGAAACCACAACCCATTATTATATGATGCATGTAAGATTTTTTCCCTCCAACCAATGTTCTCATATACCGAGTAAAAAATCAGGTGATCAGAGTCTTCATGTATGGATACGTTGGTCACCACACCAACACTAGAGTCCCTGACCTAAAAGACAAACTCCAAACAATTAACACTGTTTCATCAAACCAATATCATAGACTTTGATACTAAGGTTGAACTGAATCCTAAGATACCACTTTGTCATGACCCATCCAAAAGGGTCCCACGTCGTGACTTCCCAATCCTATCTCCAATAGGTCAGTGGCTGGTGACTAGTGCTGAGTAGGCATACCACTAATAAGAGAGGCCATAGTCAAAGTACTTGTACACACACACACACACATCTTCAAGACCATAGAATGAAGAAATATAAAAATAACTGAACAAAAATGAATTCATACATCTAAATCCTACAACTAAAGTATGAAAGGATGTAAAGGAAAGTAAATAGGGAAAAATATAAGCCCACCACAAAAATTTTGAAAATAATTCCAACCTAAAAGTAATACGAAAGACTGCTATAAAGATACCATAGGAACACCCCTCGGTCTTCCCGATCTCACTAAGCATCATCGTGTCTCGGTCCACCTAGGAATATATCAAAAGTTTGATCATCTTCACAAGACACAACATGTTCAAACAAAGCCTATGCAGAGGTGAGTATAACAATGTCGAGTATGACACCCTAAAACCGCAAAGTATACAACAAAGGAAAACTTTTCAGATCTACATGTGTATATGTCTATAGAAAATATAACAAGAATATCCATATATACTCAAAAAATACACACATTCTAGAGGTAAAGTCACAACCATAATAATAACCTAGGATTCTAGCATGAAGGTTTTAAAAATCACTCATCTCAGATAACACACTCCATGAGTCTGATAGCACTGATAATGTTCATCCGAGAGGTAGTTCTCATCAGTTCTCACCATTAAAAGTATATAATGATAGTCTAAAGAGATACAATTCACAAATGAGGATCAATCCCAAGTCCTTGTACTATATAAATAACTCAATCCGAATTATCCTGCTAAGTAAAGGATCAGTTTCCATGTAGTGTGGGTCATGATGATACCTATAACTTCTCCTAGGGCACAAATATGAATAGAGGATCTCACTTTGGACCTCATAGAGGGATTCCAACAACTCTATCCAATAATTCCTATTGAAGGGATCTATATTCTATGAGTAGAAGGTGATTCCATACTAACCCATAGGTAATGGTTATGGTGAATTCACCCTAATGAAACTTATACAAGATACATAGGACAAGGGCTTCAAGCCAACTTTAAGAGAGTACATGACATTTATTAAGGTTACATGTTGTGTCCTGGGTAATGTCTGTGTAAAACGACTTATGTCTATGTACATGTATTAGTACACGATGTGCTTTTACCTATGTACTTATGCCCATGTAATAGTACATGTATTATACCATGTACATGTTGTTCAGGCCATGTCTATGTGGGAGAACATGGAATGCCCATCTCTGTGTACTCCAACCCATGTCTGTGTACCCTCTGAGGTATAATTCTAGATCACCAGAGGAGACCACATGCTGTGTGAAAAGTTCACATACCATGTGATAATTATCTTCTTCCCAAAACCCTAGCCACCTCTAATAGGGTTCCACATGGTGTGTTTCTCTGAATAACACATTCTGTACTGTAGAATTTTCCATAATCTCATATCTGGATTATGTGTCTCTTTCAACACGCCCAACCATTGATCCAGCCACCCACCTTTCCATAAAATCAAGGATCCCTGTCATTTGAGCCTTAATATCAATGAATAACACATTATATCCATCAAATCCATTCGAAAAACACCATTGAACGTCTTTCTTTGTTACATGACAAAGAACACAAAATCAGGTATCTAAAACCATCTGATCTATTTCCACTTCCATCATTGTACCATCGTCATGTTGTTTTGATCCCAAATATACAATATTGAATTGTTGCACCAGTAAATGGGTGTGAAATTATAAATTTCTCAGTGGATGTCGAAACATGGTCCAAATAAAGAATTCCCTTGATGAATAAACAAATATGGGAGAAATGCACAACCGTAAACATGAGGAAGAAACCTTGGCCAATGTTTGTGTTGTACTTGATCCTTTTTCATTAGAATGACAAGTGAAGAATCAATAATAATCAAGTAAAAATCCCAAAATAACCTTGAAAATAAACCCATACCGCAAGATGATAGAACCATGGATCAAAGTATTGGTTGATTGATTCATGTTCATCGTTGGAATTAAGAATGGGGAAAGAATCCAAAAACAAAAAATATCCTACATCAATATGGATCAATCACTAATGAAGAAAGATCTTGCATCATTTTTTTGTCAAATTCTCTAAATCCTGTTGCCCACTGATCGTTGATCTACGATTTAGTTTTCATTTATTGGGGAGAGATCCTCCAACGCTCTCTCCAACCGCTCTCCAATAGCTCCAAGGTTATGTGGTTAACCCAGAAATTTTATCGTAATAGTATTCTTGAAGACATATTAGTCAGTGCTTCAATGAATTGAAAATAAAATAATTTATTTAATAATTTTATTCATTTAATTCATGTAATGAATTTTTTCACAAACGTCTCATGTCGACAAAGTTTATATCATGCCTAGGGTAAACTCAGCATTCTAAACTCAATGGTACCCTCAGATCTTTGATTCAGTCCCCCATTTGGATGTTATTCCACTTTTTCAGGAAAAATACATGTGTGTGATATTTAATATATTTAATATATTTCAAAAATTTCTTCCGGGCACACCAAGCCTCGAAATCACATGACATCTAAGCACCTAGTCTTGAAAATAATCTATAAAATATCCAAAAAATAATACATGGAAAATCTAATTCATTACAACTAAAGCCAATGTTTTTTAAAATTTTGGATTTTAATTAAATCTATTGTGTTTGAGGATTAATTTAGATATTTTTTAAGATATTTTTGGAGAAATATGATTCAATTTATAAAATACATAGGTTTTTAGGAGGTGGTGATGTACACTAATAGAAGTAGACATCACTAGTTACCTTGTTATATTCTTGTGGTTTTAAGACCATTGGATGAGATATTATCATATAGGTGGCTCTAGAATGAGTGTTAAATGGGCCATCGGGTAACTACTATAATTCCACTTTATAACTAGTAAGTTTTATGGGTGTTTTTTTAAAATTGATAATTTTGATTTTTTTCTAAAATCCCAATAAAATTTCACCATTTGAAGTTTTTATCTCTATATAGATAAAACCAAGGGATGTTATCCACTTACCCTATCCTTGTTTCCTCTCTCCCCTTAGTAGAACAACACTATAAAGGTTTTTTTATCAATTCATAGAAATTGAAATCCCTCACATTTATCATTAATTATTATTATTATCTATTACCTGCTTATTTTAGAAATTATATATAAGGATTTGTGGATGTATTTTAATATTTAATGGTGATATCCATCTCTAATTATTGATATTCATGGTATTATGTATAGAAGTCTTTTAAAGAAAAATAACACACCCGACTTCTCACTATTTCAATAAAGTTTTATCACTCAATAAGGTTTCATAGGTATTTCATCATTTTTTATTAAAATTATTGATCTTATTCATGTTTAATCATGGGTATTTTTTCTTTAAGATTGTAAGAGACACACCTTGAACCTTCTACACACTGTTGTTTTTTATTTAGGTTTCATCACATAACTTTTTAGGGTTTTATGGTTTATCCCTAGAATAATAATTATAACAAATTAATTATAAATGTTTATAATTAATAGATTGGGGTAATGGTTTCAGATAGGGTTTAGGGTGCTTATATTTGACTAAATAATTCTTATAAAAGGTTAAAAAATCATGAATTAGTTTAGGGTAACTACTAAAATGACATAGGTGCCCCTAAATTATTAATCCATACATATTGTTTTTTGTGTGTAATGTCAAATAAGTACATGAAATAATGGAGTAAAAATGACTAAAGTGGGAAAAAATTTCTCCTAAGATTAAGTGATAAATAGTTTGTAAAAAATATGAATTTATTAAACATTTTTTTCTAGATGAAATAGAATTGGGGTCATTTTTCACTCATATTACCTAGAGAGTTTTTTCAAGGTTGTGGGTACGGACTCCTAGTGGGTATCAAAGTGGGAGGCTAGTGAAATTGGTCATTAGTGAACTATTAGAGTCACATATGGTTTTACAATATAATTATGTTATATGATTGAAAATTTAATGATAGGATCGATGTGGTAGTTGTGGTCCTTATAATAGTTTATGTATAGCCTTGGATCTTGGGAAAATTAGATCAATGGTTATTAACTAGTGTTTTCACCATAGATGTATAGAGGGATTACAAGGAATGTTTTGTTTTCAAAATATATTATATGGGTTGAAATTGGTGTAATGCATTATATTAGAATCATCCACTCATAATTGAACATGATTTCGACATCCAATGGGTGGTTTTCCTAAGGATGTTAAGATGAGTTTTTTTATAAAGTAGTATACACACTCTTCATTCACCTTGGAAGTAAAAAAAGTATAGTGTGGAACCACAATTTATCCTTTTAAGTATGAGTTTCATATCCTAATAAGAGTATGATGAGTTAGTTATTTAGTTAGTTTCCACAATGTGGGAGTTGAATTATCAAATTATTAGGTTGTAGCCTATGGGTTGGGTGATCTTTAAGGAAATGTTTTTTAGTATAAAAAGTAGGGAATTCGATGGACATGATTAGGTAATTATTATTAGTTAGGGGTGTTATTATATAAAAGATAATGTTATAATCATATATCATATGTAAGGGATTCATCAAGGTATATCCAATAGCTAGAAATGGGTTTTCAGATGTCCAAGTTTTCCTTCTATTTCCAATAGAAGTTAGATTCTAGGAAAAGGCTATCATACATGTTTCTCTATGTGTTATAGTTCATTCAAGGATAATTATATAAGTTTGGCCTCTATTTTAGTCAAATGTTTTATGAACTAGTGAATTGTATTGGATAGTGGGAGTTGTGACACAAAAAATGTGTTCAGTAGAGTGAGAGATGCAACTAGGTGATGTGTTCCAAATATTTGGTTTTATAACATGGTGACATGTTCTGAAGAGTGAGAGTTGTGGCACATCATGTGTAATCTAGAGGGTGATATTTATGAATTGGTTTTCAAATGCAGTGTACTATATTTCAAGAAACATGAAATAAACTATGTTACTCACTAGTATTGGTCGAATAATGTATGGTTGAGAGTCATGATAGCCTCATTAGCCCAAGAAATATCAAATTGTGTGTTTCTTTTTGTAAGATCCTGACCTTTTTGGAGATGAATCATGCTCATTTTCAAGTACTCTTTTACCCATGTTTTGAGTATATCTTGGTTGTGTTTTACTTTGGCGTTGTTTCAGGAAAAAATGGATAAATTTGGAAGCCCTTGGTATTATGCACGATAGGTGCATAGTTTGGGAAAACCATTCGGCTTTACCTATGAAACCATGCACCCAGTTTTGGTGGCATAAGAGGTGGTGCATAGTTGGTGAATGGTTTGAAGAAACCGTGTGGCCTCCCTCCCCAAACTGTGCACCCTTCAACAAAGGGTATTTTCATGGTTGGAATACAATTTTTTAAATTATGTGCCACTTAAGAGAAATCATGTGCCCCCTATGTAGAGGCACACAGTTACGGTGCACAGTTTGGAAAACTATTTGTCTTCTTCTAGGAAATCATGTGTGCTAGTTTTAACCTCCCTCCCCCACACAAATTTTATAAAATTTTATAAATACCCCAATTTTAACCCCTAATGATGATGGATCAACACTAAACATTTTTCTTTGATTTTGGAAGCCCCCAAAAGGATTCCAAGGCTCCAAAAACCATTTTATTAGTGAATCAAAGATCAGGTTGAAGGATCATCACCTTTTTGGTGAGTTATTTATTCCATATTTAGTTTTCTACCTCTCTTGTATCTCTTTCCTGATGAATAGGTATGTTTTTTCCTTCATTGGCTATGGTTTAGATCTAGGTTTTAATTAATATTTTTCCTTTAAATCTTGAACTTATGAATTTTCCCAATATCATTCATTCCATTATGATTTCGATCGTTCCACATAAATTTAGGGATATATGTTTGGTGAACGTTCATCAAAGACCTTGAGTTTGGTGGTATAATTGTCAATTTTTATAGTTTTTATTTTATTTGGGTGTATGTAATTGTGAAATTAAAATTTCCACATTTGTAAAATGAATTTTGAATTGAATTAATTTATTTATTGATTAATGGGATTATAAAATTTATGGAAACCCATGGGGTGTGTTAATATGATTGAAATTATGATTTATAAATTATTTATGGCTGATAAATGAATTTATGAAATAGATTGAAAAATGAATTATGGAAAGGGCTGATAAATGGGTTGTGAATGTGGAAGCGTGAGATGTGATATTTGTGATTAGGTTTTGGGATAGGTACTACTACTTCAAATACCCATGAGGTTCCATAATTACACTCTACACTCCCATGATATATATTCTTTCTTGTAATCACTAATTTATGGGATAGGGAATACTACTCTAAATACACATGGGATTCCGGACTACCACTCTAGGACCCCATTGAATAAATGTGAAATTGGAATTAAATTATTAATGAAAACCCATGATTGAGTGAAATGCGATTTCCCTTTGGTGGATGTTTCAGACTCTAGAATAGGATAAATCTAGTATTTTTTGTTCGTGTGTTATCATGAACCTGGTGATTTATGTGGTTAATTAAAGAATAATAATGTGAAAACTATTTAATTATTTGTTTGTAATTTATTTTTATACAACTTCATACACTGTTATAGATTGGATATTTTTTTAGATGTCATTGGTGAGGGCCTATTGAGTTATACTAACACCCTACATGGGCTATCTGATCAGTACCCGAATATACTTCATGTTTCTAGAACAGGATAAAGGAAAGATCCCTTTGTTAGATAGCTGAGTTGTGATTTGGGATGAGTATGGATGAGAGAACTAGATAAGATATTGTGACCTACTAGGAGTTTTTAGTGTTTCTTTATTTTTGGGTTTTCATTTGAAACTTGACACATATATGGCATGACATATCTACTACTTTGGTTTAGATATCGTTCTTTTATTTTGGGATTATCACGTGATGTTGGTCTCTTGATTATTGTGTTCTCCCGTTTATTATTTATTATCATTTAGATATTTTTTATTGATTTATATTATTTTTATTCTTTGATAAAGAAGGTATAGTCTCCCCATGATATATATTATACCATCACTACTAGTCAGTAGCCTCTGGTATATGAGTAGGCGTGCCTAAGCTCACGTAACCAACTGGATCAGGGTACTGACATGTGGAACCTAGTTTGAGACATTAGAAAGTGGTATCAAAGGAGTATTATTTTATTCTAAATTATTTTAATATTTGGGAAATATTGATAGTAGATTAGGATGAGTCAGTCCTTGGTTATGAGCTCGTTCATGGGAGTAGCTAACCCCTGTATGGGAGAAAACCTAGGTACCCAGGGTGGGATTGTTGTTATTGATGTTTGTTGTTATATTTAAATGATATTTCACCTTAATTGATGAAATTGTGGTGTGGTGTTATTATTTTAATGATATTTTTCTCCATGTCCTAGTATGTAACACGATTTGGGTATACATGCATCATTCTAGTCACTCAGGATTTATTGTGACATGCATAATTTTAAGCATGCACAAAAAAGTAGGTTTGGGTTAGTTATTAAAAGAAAATTATTTTCTTTATTTGAGTGATTTAAGATAAAAAGGTACCTAATAAGAAAATTGAAAATTGTAAATGATGGAAAATGTGGCAAATTGAAATGTATAAATGGTTTTCTAATGGGAAACTTTGAAATATGGATGTGTTTTATGTTATGTTATCCATGAACTAGATGAAGGATGGTTGAGGGTAGTGATAGTGCCTCAATTTGGATCACATGGAGGGTTATTAGGGGAGACTTGAAATGTATTTATATGAATCCCTATTACATAAATGTGATAATGAGGTTTTAAGTGTCCTAAGATTTGTTTTTTTAATTGTAGATATATGCATCCATGATGACACTTATTGATAGAACAACAGGAGGATGTGGCTAGAAACGATCCTCCAATAATGGAACATAAGGCTATGATAGTTTTTGGTGAATAATTCATAGATATATTCTATGATAAATTTTATTTCATCATATAGTTTATGGATAGAGACCCATGATAGGTTTTGAGAAATATGTCTAACTTGACATGGGAGTTTTAGTTGCATCACCCTTTGTCCTTCACCGGGGAGGGTGAACATAAGGTAGCTGAGTTTTGGATTGAGTCTGTCTAGAAAATAATTGACCATCTAGATACTCATACTAAGACGAGGATAAAGTTGGAATCTTATATGTTACATTTTCATGTGAAGCGTTGGTGGGACATTCAGAATCAGAATGAGAAGTTGGAGAGTATGACATAGAAATGATTTTAGAAGAAGTTTTTGGAACACTTTTACCCTAATAGGCTAAACAAATATAGGGAATCTATGTTTTTATGGTTGACCCATGAGAGTATGTCCATGATGAACTATTCTAGTTCCTTCACTGATTTTCAATAGTTTTTTCTAGCATTGTAAAGAGATGGGGATACTTTGGTGAATAATTTCCAAGATAGACTTAAGTGCGAGAGCAAGTATCAGGTTAACACCTTTTGGTTAAAGAAGTTTTCTAAAGTATTAAATTGGGCTCTCATTTCTGAGGGGAACCTAAAGGAGGCATCCAATGAAATATATGTGTTTTCAATTATACAACCAATGGGTATGTATTTCGAGAGTAGGAAGCATTTCTTTGAGAATGTTAACTAAGGATATGGTAGACAGAGTGTCTAGGTAAAAGGATCTTTTATTCAGAATAGTAACCAAATATACCACCACCAGTGCAATAGTTCAGGTCACATTTGTAGCTAGTGTCCCCAACCAATAGTGGAGTTCTTATCTAGTGGAAGGATCAGTCACTTGTAGAGGTATTGCAAAAACCCTTGACCAATGGGGAACGATAGAGGAGCCAATTAGAGTTAGAGTGATAGAAGGGGGGAACCCACCCTATATTAGTTGGGTAGTTGGAGTTCTTCTATATGTGGTTGTTGAGGTAGAGGACATGTTACTTTAGGGTAAGAGAACTTATATAAAAAAAGTGGAGTAGCTCAAGGGACTCAGACTCAAGCACAAGGAAGAGGGGAAGGGCAGTTGCATGCAGTTCAACCTACACTTGTGGATAACGATGCTTGTCCATGACAGTCAGATGTTCTATTCTTATAACTTCTAATTTTTTGATTTCTTTATTTTATATAGGATCCTCTCATTATTTTTTATCTTCAAAACTTGTGAACGATTTGTGTGTGACACTGGAGTTTGTGTGTGGGGTTATGAAGATCAACACAGCATTGGGGGTATGGTCGATGGACATCTATTTATGTAAGGGGTGTTCACTCGAGGTTGAAGAGTATCATTTTCTTTGGGATATTTACATACTTTACATTTTAGGTTTTTATTTGATCTTGGGTATAGACTGGATAGTATCATACCAATCCAACATCGATTTCTACCATATGAGTGTAACCTTCTCGTCTCCTAGTGGTAACAAATATACTCATCAATTGTTATTGTATGTGAGGTCATATATCCTTGGTAGTGGATACTTGTTCTACAAAACCACTTAGTTAAATCATTGGTATTACACACATAACCTCAAGATCCCTTTTTCCTTCTTGAGGAACAAAACTGAGGCTGCCCAGGGTGAAATAATGGGTCTAACAAAGTCCTTCCTTTACAAGTCCTCCAATTTCACCCTCTTCTCTCAAATCTATTTAGAAGACATCCAATATGATAAAGTAGATATCTGTATCATCCCATGGTTTAGATATATGAATAAGTATATATTTCAATGGGGAGGTAAGCCTAAAATTTTCTTAGAGAAGATGTACTTGTACTCCAATAGCATTGTAGAAAACTGGGACTCATAACATCCACTACTCCAAGGTTCCTCACTTACAACTGGTGAGAAATCAGCTGCACCCTCCTATGTTTGATTCCATCCTGTACTAACTGGTTTTCCTTTTCATCCACAGAGGAAAAACTTGTTTATTCACTTTGAACACACCACATCCTCTACAAAAATAGTAAATTTAGGCATAAACTATAGATAAATAGTCCATACCTAAGATGGAATCATAAGGCCTCATCACCGCTATAAAGAGATCCCAATATAAAATCTTGCCCCCAAGAGTCAGGTCACACTGTCGGCATAAGTGTTTGATTTCCAAGTCATCTTTAGTAGGAGTCTTCAAGCACAAGGGTTGAGCCAAGTGCTCAACTATAATCTATAAGTCTCGAAAAAGATAAGTGGAAATAAAGGAATGATTATAGCATGTGTCTATTGGTACTATAGATAAGGTATAAAAGACACATATCATACCTCATATCATTCCACGATCCTCTATTTTGTAAACCTTGACCACTTGCAGTTGTCCCCTCTCCTATCCTATAGCTCCTTGAGCATGGCATGGACCACTTGGGGGTGGTGGTGGAAACAAGTCAAAGAATCTACCACCTCATGATACTCTCTTAGATCCACTTCTATGTCTTCCACCCTACAGATGTGTCTGATCTCAACCATGTCTCTACCTTAGTGGTCCATCCATGGTCTCTCTATCATCTACATGGTGGGTTGGACAAACTCATTCAAGATGTCCCCTTCCATCACATGAGTAGCACCACCAATACTTAGGATGACTGGACCCTATTGTGAGCCCTGAACTATAGATACTCTATCCTAGGACCACCTCCTTAAATATATCACACGTCGATATCCTTGATACTGACGTAGGCTCCCTATTTACAAAGTCTCTACTCTTGCTTGCACAATTTCAGCAACCACTGGCTTTTTCTTCTCATTTTATACACTCTTAACCACAAATTATTGATATAGTACCCCAATATAAGTAGGAATGCATACAGGGGTAAAACTAGATCATATGTCTCTATGAATTCCTTGCTTGAAGGTCAGAGCCCTAAAGAAATTTTCATGAACCATATACATTGAGTACCTAGATAGGTTGGTAAATTTTAATGAGTACTCATTTACTGTTATGATTCCCTACTAAACCTATAGAATATCCAAGATATGTACAACCCTAAAAATAGATTGAGATAACTTCTCTCTAAAGAGAAACTCAAACTCTAACCACAATAGATTCACCTAGTCATAATACAGGGTTACTAACCCCCACCATCATCCTATTAAGCCATAGATGAGGCTCATCTTCAGAACCACCATTTAATATTATGATGTCCCATATAAATAGAAAACTCTAGTCATCGCATCAAGACAACCCTCAGCTGCCTGTGTCTTGGGCTCACTTAATAACCCAAGGGATATCTATCACTGAAACCCATGAAGTGTGCTCAACCTGTGCACCTCATCCTCAGGTACTATTGGTACCATCTGCTTCTCTACAGGTGGTGGTATAACTGGTGCAACACCTGGAGGTAGCACTTCTAGAAACAGTCCCTCAGTGATGAGGCATTGATTTAGGGACATGGAAACCAAACCCCATTATTATACATCATGGATGCATCCTTAAAGTAAATAAGATGTATCACAATCAATGATTATATATGTATATATGACTCAAGAAGGACATGGATCCCACAAAACATTATTATATGATGCATGCATCATTTTTTCCTAAAACTAATGTTCTCATTTACTGAGTCAAAAATCAGGTGATCAGAGTCCTGGTGTATGGATACGTCAGTCACCGAACCTACACCAGAGTCCCTGACCTGAAAGAAGAACTTGAAACACTTAACATTGTTTCCCCAAACCAATGTCACAGACTCTAGTACTAAGGTAGAAGTGACTCCTATGATACCACTTTGTCACGAACCATCCAAAAGGGGTCTGTTTCTTGACTCCCCAAGCCTGCCTCCAACAGGTTAGGGGCTGGAAACTAGTGCCGAGTAGGCATACCACTAACATGGGAGGTCATAACCAAAGTACTTACACACACACACACATCTTCAAGACCATAAAATGATGAAATTTAAAAATAGATAAATAACCATTCATGCATAAATATAAATCCCATAACTAGAGTAGGAAAGGAAGTAAATAAAATTAAATAGGGCCAAATACAATCCCACAATAAAGATTCTAAAAACAAGTCCAACCTAAACTAATATGGGGGACTGCAATCAAGATGGCGTAGGAACACCCTTCGGTTTTCTCGGTCTCACTAAGCACCATCAGATCCCAGTCCATATAGGACTCTATCAGAAGTATGATCATCTGCACAGGACACGACATGTGCAAACAAAGCCTATGTAAGAGTTAGTATAATAATACATAGTAGGACACCCTAAAACCACAAAGTATACAACAAAATAAAAACAGTCATCTGTACATGTGTATATGTCTATAGAAAATATATCAAGAATATCCAAATATAATCAACAAAGACACACATTCTAGAGGTAAAGTCACTACTGTAATACTAACCTTGGATTCTAGGGTGAAAGTTCTACAAAGCATTCATCTGGGATAACATAATCCATGAGTCTGATAGCACTGATAACATTCGTTCGAGAGGTAGTGATCATTGGGTCTCACCATTAGAACTATATGATGAAAGTATAAAGAGATACGATACAAAAATGAGGATCACTCCCAAGCCCATGTGTTATAGATTTAACTCAATCTGGATTAGCCTACTAAGTAGAGGATTGGTGCCCTTGTAGTGTGGGTAACTACGATACCAAGAACTCCACCTTGGGTACAAAGATGAATAAAGGATCTCACTACAGTCCTCATAGAGGTATTATAACAACTCTATCCAAGAAGTCCTATTGAAGGGATATATATCCTACGAGTAGGATGTGATCTCATACTAACCCTCAGGTAATGGATATGGAGAATGAACCAAAATGAAACTTATACAAGATACCGATGACAAGGGATTCACACCAACTTTAAGATAGTTCATGGAGTTTAGTAAGGTTACATGTCGTGTCTCTTTGACCCAGGATAATGTCTGTGTAAAATGACCTATGTATGTATCCATGTAGAAGTACACACTGTTCTTTTTAACTCACAGAACATAAATTTGAGTTAACTAAATCTCTTATGAATATCATAAATCATGAACAAAATAAACAATTGGAAAGGGGTTTATATGGTAGAAACATAAATCCATAGTAAATAAATATAAAATTCAATAAAAAATAAAAATATAATAATGTGAAACCTTATATGAAATAATTTCAAGAAGAAAAATCATTTCTCAAGGAGAAAAATTTGGGTTTAAAAAAATATTATGATAATGGTAATGTAAGAATAATATTTTTACCTTGAAATAGAAATTATGATACCATGAAATGAACTATATTTATTATATTTAAAGTAAATGGGGAAGTTAATACACTATATAAATTAAATTATGGTGTGCAATATAAAAGAGGTCTCATGGATTTAAAAAATGAGATAATGAAACCCGTACCTTTATTCTTGATTTCTACTAAATTACTTGAATCTCCTATAAAAAAAATAACTATCTTAATAAACCATTTATTAAAATATTCATTTATATATATATATATATATATAATCCATTTTTAATTTTTCCCTAGATGTTTATTATCCATTTATTATCTATTTTCAATATTTGGTGTGAGTTATCTTGATTGTTTTGAACTAATTTCGTAATGAAGATGTTATTATTCATTATTATCCAAAATTTATTCATTTATATATCACAAAAGATAAAATAATTAATGTTTTGTAATATTTTATAAATTTATAATTTCATTCTATGGTAGTTTTAGTTATGGTTATGGTAGATAAAATCAACAAAAAATAACGTTTCAGTTATTTTTTACAAATGAATGGTGGTATCTTAATTAAATAGTTTAATATTAAATATACCATTAAAAAATAAAATTAAATAATGATTAATTAAGTTATATCATATATAATCAGTAATTATGTTTTCATATTCATCTATTATATTATTAATGACATTGTTCATGTAGGTGGTTAGACTAGGCCAAACATGAATATACCATAATTAAGGGAAGCATATTATTATTAAAGTGGTTTCTTTTGAAATAATACCAAATATTATATAATAATAATTATATTATATAGATATTTTTATATTTGTAAATTATATTTAAATGTTTTTTTATAAATAATTAAAATCAAGATGATAAACAAATAACGTAACTTCTTGGAGGTATTAGTCTCCACAATGCATAGTTAACATTTTCATTTTCTAAATAATGTGAGTGAATGAAGGTGAATTATAATTTTTATATTCATAATTATAATTATATAATGTATATAAAATTATGCTTTAATTCTATCCATATGACCATTGAAGAGTGTTAGTGGTGAAAATAAGAAGTTGTCGCTTCGTGGATATGATAGTCCGCAGAAACACACAATTTTTTTTTGTTTTTATAATTTCATGGAAAGAAATAAATTATGGTTAATACATTTTTATTATAAAACATAATTATAATAAATATTTTAATTTCATTATATTATTATGTTTATTGTAGGTTTAGAAGTGAAAAATTAAGAATATAGGCTAAGGATTAAGTTATACTCATATTGGGACCTTAAACTTTCTCTTTAAAGTATCATTAGAAATGAAAGGTGCAGCCTAAGTAATTGATACCATAGCCTTATAATAACGAGATATGATTTTATAAAGATAAAAATTCTATATTTTCAAGATGAAGTTTTATGGAATAAGTTTTGAATGAAGGGGTGGAAATGTTCATATTTTATAAGTGAAGAAAAATAAAATTTTATAAACACTCATTATTTTTAAATAATGGAATAAAACTATTCAATTATCAAAGCTCAAAAAGTTATAAATAATGGATTGTTATGTGGGTAATATCAATCAAGACTCAACATTTAATTTTAACACATGATTTATAAACTTTTCAATTCATTTTACATTATGGTTTTACATTTTTCCATGTTTATATTTACTTAGGTAATAGATTCTAGCAAAGTCACATATGTTTTTATAAAAATATAAAATTAACCCTATTAAAAAATTTGATTTTGATTAAAATAAATTTAGCATAAATTTAATCTAATTATAATTATTTTTATGGTAAAATTATCTTCTAAATTAAAAAATTTTATACATAGAAAAACTATTTTTTGTTGAAAAATTATCTTATAACTATCATGTGTTCTTAATCATAATTTGAATTTTTTTAAATTAATTGTTTGTTAATATAATTTAATATTTTTTAAAAAATAATATAATATCCATTATTTTATATAGATGATGTTAATTTAGTATATAATAATTTCAAAATGTTAATAAAATAGTTCATTGATAATAACTCATTCACTATTATCATGGCCATTAACTTTAATCTTACTCATCTCATTTTTATGATCAAAATTAAAATTGAAATTATAAAATAATATGGAAATTTTTATCTCAAATATTAAATATGTAACACCCATATATTTTTAATATATTTCTCCTTAATAAATTTTTAGTGCTTTAAATCATTCTTTACACGCAACAACAAGTTCAAACGTGCTGTGATATATTATTGAATTATTATTATTTAATGTGAAAGTTATTACCTAGCCATTGTATTGGTGGGTATTAATAAGACTAAATGACTTATTATTATTTTTTACAAAATTATAAATCTAATTCATTGGTTACCAACTGGTTAGAAAATAAAATAAAATAATTTGAATGTGAAAAAGAGACGTTTTAAGAAAAATTGTCCTTATGTGTGTATTGTATTTTTATTTTAATAAATTATACTAATAACTATTTATGAATGTGTTGAATGAAATTTATATATTATATAATAAATATAATATTTTAAAATTCATCTTATTTTTTATTATTATGCAAGTAATGAAAGAAAACTCAATTTTATACTTAAAAATGCATTTATCTAAAAACAGTTTTGTTGTGTTTTTCACAATTATTTTTAAAGGAATTACTTCCATTTAAAAAAATTAATCATATAAAACTTATCCCATATTTTTAATTATAATAATAAATTTAATTTAATAAGGTAAACTTAATTTTTGGTCATTATAGATAGTAACTTTTGTAAAAAAAATCTATTACCACGATTGAAGTTAAAATGGGTAAAAGGGATTAAAAATAAAATGATACTATTAAAAATGACCTAAAAATTGTATAAATAATATTTTATGGTCATATATAGATCATATATCCTCTAATATTTTATTACGATTCATTTTGGATCCATTTTTCATGAGTATGATATTAATATATTTTAAGCTTATGAAAAATCCCATGTGTGTCCTCTCTCTCCCTTATAAAAGGCCACCACCTCTTATCCCTTCCTAATAATTCAAGAGAATATTATATTGGAAAATAAATACCAAAATAACTTATTAACACCCATACCCATGATCTGTAGTTCATTTTTTGATCAAAATACCATCCTTAAAAGGATTAAGGTGTTAGCTAAAGGAGGTTGTCCAAAGAAGAGATGTGACTCTTAATTGAGTGTCTTTATTTTATTTTCTATTATATATCATTAAATATTTTGATAAATATGATGATATAATAAAATAAATATCTCCCATATAATATTATTTTATTATTTTTATGTCTCATCCTTTATTCATCTAATTCTCCATCGAATATAAAATGAAAGAACAATTCACGTGTACGTGCAGACTACCTTCTCACAAAGTGATGTATTTCATTTTTCCTCACCACCATTCATGGATGGTTTTTATGATGAATTTTAGGATTATATATTATATTTATGAAATAATAATCCTTTTTGGAATATAATATCTTATATAACTTCTTAACTTCCCATCCTTTGGGAAACAATAACGTCGCTTGTGTGTATAAGTAAACTACCACATTCACAAAGAGATGTGAATTTTTTTTCATTTATATTTGAAATGGAAAGTAATAATGATTTATTTATATAATATATATTATTTTTATGATATAATATTGATTATTCAATGTATAATTACTATTTAACATTATTTCTTTTCCATCCATTGAAAAGTTGAAACGTTACTCGTGCATACGTACTGACTACCGTCTGCACTTAGTGATATAATTTATTTATCATTAAAATTTTATATTAATATTTATAAAAGTTTATGTAATGAATAAAAATTATTATTATTTCATTATAAAGATTATGGAGGTAACGAATCCCTGTACAAAGTGCAAGTACCAGAACCATTGAACCGAAACATACATGGAATATGGATAGTTTTTTAAATGAATGTTTATTTTAATGAAGATTTATTAATAAAAGAATAATTTTAAATTATAAAAAATTTATCAATATTAAGTTATGTATAATAAAACTATATTTATTATATATTAATTTAAATATGTATGAAGCAAGTTGGTTCTTGAGGTAAGTTTTTATGTTATAATCTCATTTCTTTTCGAGATTGTTTATGCTAAATTTCTATTGAAGGAGATTATTTGAATATTACCCTTTAAAACCAATATATTTTCTTCTCCTATATTTATTCTTTTATTTTTTTTGTATTTTTCTCATTCCACTCTCTTAAAGAAAAGTTGACCTTACTACCTCTATGGTCATCAAAATTTTTCATCTATATCCATGCTTTTGAAACTTGTTTTATGGAAGTTTAAACCTATATGATAAATACATTAAATTTTTAATTTTCACTACCTTTTATTTTGTTTAAAAATATTTAAAATTTATATTTATATTTATTTTATTTAAAAAAAGTCATTTTTTAATATTTTTAAAAGTTTGAAAAGAATGATCTCTTTTAACGAATATGGTATGAATAAATTTTACACTATCATGAATATTCTTTACATTGAAGATTACGTTAAAATTTTCAAAGTATAATTTAAATGAAATGAATATTTTTGATATTCTGGTAATTTTTAGTTAAACTATTATAAAATGAAATGGATATTTTTCTTATGTTTTTGAAGAAAGGGTTGAATGTTATTTTAAAAGTATTTTACATTGATAAGTGTATTTCATGCATATATTTTAGAGGGTATTATGTATTGATTTTTTTATTTAATTGATTAAAATTTACAATTTAGGGATGAATTTATTTTTTTATGATTTTTGATAGGTAACAACAAATATTTGAAAAAATAATGAAAATAGGAGGAAATATGAGATAAAGGATACATCGCGCCATGAGAGAAGTAGAGCGGTGGGACACTGGATTTTTGAAGATAAATCAGAGTTGGAAAACTAAAGCATAATGATTAAACATCAGGTAATACAGTCACATATCGTGACTTTTTCAAAATAATTTTCCACACAGGACAAGTCATGACATCCATACACGTTGTGAAACACAATTAAATTTTGTGCAACTACATTACATGACATGAAATTTTTTAGGAGTAGATTTTGGATAATATTTTTCTGAGATTCGAAAAACCTGATTATTGAGGGATTACACATCATGTAACCTAGTTACACATTGTGATCAAGGTGATACACTAAAAAACAAAGACATCACAACCAAGGATTTGACAAGTTTTACCTATAAATACAGCCCTTATCCACCCTTACAAGACACTCTGAGACCAAAGGGAGAAAGTGTGATGCTAATAAAAGCCTACAAAACATGGAGTTATGACCTAGGGTCCCGCTTCTCCACCATTATTTCCCACCATTCTTTTTTAGGTACCCATTCTACTCATTCTCATTATGCCTAGAAAGAGTGAGTAGTTCTATCTATGTCAGGTGATGTGATTGTAGGGGGATGTGTTTTTGGGGATTGTTTTAATTTATTATTCATGTTTTGGATTTCTATGACATTATTTATCAATTCCAAATATCTTTCTTTTCGTATCTCATGAACATTTCTACATTATGAGGTTGTTTCATTTTATTGGATCAATTAATTTGCTTATTTTTCATATGATAATTATGAAATCTAGGTCGATTATGTTTAAATAAGGTTTTGGGTCACCAATTTTTTCATTTTCACCAAGTAGATGACCATTCCAAATGTGCAATCACATTATTAGGGTAGGTTGCCCAAACCAAAGATCTTTGTTCACCTAATTCTAATACTAAAACTGAATAAACCCTTATCAATTAAATCCCTAGCACATGAACCTGAAAATTACTGAATCTATCATGCCTCTATCTAGATATCAATCCCAAATCCTTGCTACTATTTCTCATCCCTTCCAACCAATTGAATAATTTCAATTTTAGTTTCTATAATTAATTTAGAACATACAGATTGTCGTTGTGGGTTCAACACCTAGACTTACCAAGTACTATATTTTTAGTAGGTTTTCATAGTTTTGATAAAATAATAATTATTTTTAGCCCTATAACATCTTGGATTTTCCCATGTATTATTTTTATAAATTAAATGAATTAATTTCGAGACCAGGCACTAAGTCGATGTGTGATTCCGAAGCCTTATTATCCCAGAATTTTTTTGAAAAATATTAAACTTTTAATAGTACGTGGACACAATTTTCCTGAAAATGTGGAATAACTCTTAAATGGGTTCTCAGATCCTAAATCCTAGGGAACCATTGAGTTAAGAGCAGTGGATTTACCCTAGGAATGAAAGAACTTTTTTCTGTGCGGGTTTTCTGTAGAAAAGGTCCCGGAGGACGAAACCGTAAATAAAATAATTTTTATAAAAAATTTATTTGATGCAGTGAGTTCCCTTTTTATTAATTATTTTTCTAGAATTTAGGGTTATCAACATAACCCTATAATTCCTTTGAGACTTGTAGAAAGAAATCTATCGAACAAATAATGATGACTTGATCAAACGATACCCCTTGATTTCCATGATGAATTCAGGTCAATCCACAAATAGATTGATCCATAGTTTGATCGCTGCAAGATGATTTATAATTACCGGGATTATTTTTGGGATTTTATCTCAATTTTACTCTTCGTTTAACCTTCTAATGGAAAAATATTGAGGTTGACATGAATAAAGTCCTAGTTTCATTCCTCAGGGTGTTATTTGTGATTTTATCTCCCCTGTTCTTCGCGTTCTTCACCGTTAGACCCCCATGGTCATGGTTAAACATGCCGAGTGAATCTAAATGCAATCAGACCCCAAGATTATAGGAAAACTGAAAAAAGAGTCCAAGTTGGGCCCAGTGGGCTAGGTCAAGCCAAGTGGGTGGGTTAGGACTAGGTCAAACTTGGGGAAACTAGGCTAGATCCGAGCCACTGTAGATTGTGGTGGTCGACCGTGATCCACTGTGGGTCCAGTTGTCTTGCGACCATAGAAGCTACCACCGGGTGGCCGATCCGGGTGGTCGACTGCCACAGTCGGTCCACAAGCCTAGTGAACCCCTATGAAAATTTTAAATAGCCACAACTTTACAATGGTGTGTCTATTTGATGAGTCGTTTACGACATTGGGACCCTGACATTGAGGTGGTCCTTTTGAGATAATGTGGTGAGTTTTTAAGTTAGACCAATATAGGTTGAGAGCATTCCCTTGGTCCTTTACTTGAGGGTTGAGTATGACATTGCATCCACATTACTGGATTGTAGTACCCTCTAGAGGCCAAGTACCATATAGAGTTATGGTATTCCTCCATAGGACTGGAGAAAAATACTCTATAACCCCTAGTGTAGTTTTGTGGGATCGACATAACCTCTAAGAGTAGGGTGTTAGTCCTCCATCTAGATGGCCACATCAGTAGGGTTAGTGGTATTCCCTAGTGTCTCTAGGTAGGATCCCCTACATTGTGAGTTTATTAAGATTGGGTTAGTGGTATTCCCTATTGTGTTTGGGTAGGATCCTATCTCTATGTATCATAATATTCCTTGACCAATACATTCTCATTTGGGTAGGGCCTAAATGGGATAGAGCTCTTCATGATTGTCTCTGATGATATCTTGGCTTTAAGAGTGATTTCTTTTGGAACAAGATTGATTCAAGCATAATCATGTGGATGGTAATTGGTTGTGAATTAACTCAATACTTGTGTCTTGGATTTAGTATATATGGGTATTATTTCTATATATTTTATAAATATTTACTTATATGGAGCTGAATTTACTTTCCTTAGTGATATTTCCATTGGGGTATTTTTTTCTTTGTGGTTTTCGGGTGTCCTGCTGACTATTGTTGCACTCACCCATTCATAGGATTTTCCCGCATGTGTCGTGTCTTGTGAAAATGATTAACCCTTTGACGGAGTCCTAAGTGGACTAGGGCCAGAGGGTGGTTAGCAATGCCAGATAAATGAGGTTTATTCCCACAGTTTAGATAACATTCCTAGTACCTATTTTCATACAAGTTGGACTTATGGTTAAAAACTATTTTTGGTGGGCTTGTTTTGGCCCTATTTACTTTCCAGTACTTTCACCATTATACTCTGGTTGTGGGATATAGTGGTTTTCATGAATTGTTTACTTAGTTTTTTTATATTTCAACATTTATGTCTTGGATATGTGCGCGTGCATATAAGTAATTTAGGATAATGCCTCGCATTTGTGAGATATTCCTACTCAGTTATAATCACAAGCCGCTAGCCTATTGAAGGAATTCTTGGGGTAGTCACTGCATGGGCCCCTCTAGGATAGGTCATGACAAGACCCGTAGGAATTAACAAAACCTTGTAGGCTGTCATATGTCTACGTTGAAATCCATTAAGTATTTTTACGCATCACTGGGGTCATGATATTAAAAAACCATCCAATTTCATTATCTAAAAGTCATAAGATGAAGATGGTTTAAGGATGATTCTATAAGACACAGTTTTTTCCCATGGGTTAATTAAGTTATTATGAAACCATTATTAAACATTTTTATTTTTAAAATGTTATAATATGACAAATTCTGAAATTTTTATGAAGTCAATTTCTATTTTTATAGCTTATATTATGATGAAATGGTGAAATGTTTATGAAACTCATTTAATTTCCATGGGTTATGATATAATGATATGATTAATGTTTTATGATATTTTTGAACACATATATTCATTATGGTATGGGTGGGACTGAAATTTTATAGCTCTAAAATTCATTGGGTAAAGAAAAATATATTATTAGATAATAAGGACTAGAATTGGGAGTGAACCTAGTCCAGTAAGGTACTCTGTCGAATAAGATTTCCATCAGAGTGAACCTTGACTTGGGAAATAATGGAATGGGGAGTGAACCCAATCCACAATGATAATATTGGTAGTGATCTTTGATTAAGGAAATGATTTTCAATATTTATTTTTATTCTAAAAACTTATGTCTTATGCTTATGATATTTTCTTAGGGATAATGATTTGTTATTGATGTTTCTTTACAGTTATGACTTATGTCTTTTGTTATGAAAAATAATTATTCCATGATTTATGATTAATGATCTTTGAATTATTTGGTATGATTATAGTAATTTATAATCATTTTATCATACTATTATTCTTATTTTATTCTCACTTATTATCATTGATTTATATCTCTTATGTTTATCTTTACTAAGGATATGATCTCATCCATTCTTATATTTTCTTTCCTGAGGTCATGAAGAAAGGTTTTAAGTAGGGTGTGTCTTATAAGTGTAATATATGAGAAGTTTTTTGTTGGTTATACTAAATATATTTCATGAAATAATATGATTATAAATCTAGTCTCCAAATACACATTACAATTATGATTCTGGGATGTGTATTATAATGAGATGTTTTGAATACTAATCTAAAATTATGTAATATATTTGTATGAAATACTTGGGTCGCATAAGTTTCTATAAGCATAAGATTTAGTTATTTTTGGAGATTAGGAATATATATTTTTTTAAAACCCTAGGGATATATATAAATATAGGGTAACATCATAAAATTTTTGTAAAGTATAGATTCTAAGGTTTTCATAGCTAATACATCCCTATATGGATACTTGGACATTGATGCTTCTATGGAATAGATGCACCAAATGCCTAAAAACTCTAAAAGGGGTATATTGGGTATTAAATCAATATTAAATGGTGTATTATTAGTGGGACTAAGATTTTACACCTAGATAAAAAATCACTTGGTATATTCTTGGATTAATTCAAATTTTATTTATGAGAAAATATGATGGATTTTAATATATGATGACCATGAATGAACTTGGTTAAACCTAATGTATCATTGATTGAAAATAATGTGTCATGATTTAGACATCCTACAAATTATTTTTCATGATTACATGATTAATAATTATGATTACTATTTCTCACATTGTAACTTTTTTTCCATGTCAATGGTTTGGCCTAATAGGAATCATGTTAACATTGAATGCAACGGGAAATGCGATAAAAATACTCATGAGAAAAAAAATGAAATGGGATATGGGATATAAAATATTGTAGCTATATTGTGTCAAATATCTCAATATATGAATGGTAACATGAATCATAATGTGCTTCAAAATGGTTAAAGGAAATAACAACTCACTATTTAGTCTTTTATGTTGCAACATCCACCTTCTTCCAGTGGATCCTCTGATTAACTTATTATAGAGAAATGGAAAGATTCTATAGAAAACATATTCTTTTTTCTTTAATAATTAGACCATTAAAAAGTTATTTTGGATACATATCTCTTATAAGTAAAATCTTATCATTGCTGGAATCTTATCAATAATTTGAGGTAAGAGGATGAAATTAACTCCATGATCTAGGAAGAGTTTAAGAAGTTATTTTTCAATATGTATTTTCCATGAACTCCTCACTTGAAAATGTAAATAGAATTTTGAGAACTGAAATAAAAGTATGATGAATCCATAAATACCTATGAGAAAAATTTCACAAGAAATTAAAGTTATACATTATATATTATTATCTACCTTGAAAGAAAAATTGATTACTTCATTAGAGTCTTGAGAACAAGTCACAAAAACGCATTGGTTATAAGATAAATTATTAAAAATGAATATGTATTTTTATTTTCACTTGATCTAGAAATGAAAATTTGATACTCATATTATTATCATGGTTTTTGTGATATAAATACAAATATTTAATTTTGAAAAAATTTTAATAATAAAACCCATAGAGTAAATAAAATAAATATTAGTTTTTGATATAAGTATGTAAGTAATCATGGAGTAAATTTCCTAACGTGGTATGTTAAATGTTTTAATTTTGTAAAAGATGTTCATCAAGTAAAAAATTCTAAAGTAATTTGAAGAGAGAAATCAATGAAAGGGATGGTGAAAAAGATAAACTAAATGCACTACCCACACTCCAACACTATAATTGTAAGGAGTATGGACCATACACCAATTAGTTCATGAATATAAGGGTTAATGACAACAATATTCATCAGTAACCTCTTAATACAAGAGATAAATATAAAACTCATATGATAACAACTACTGAAGTGGGCCTTGTGAATGATGTGTTGAAAGATACACTTACCAACCAATATAGAACTGAAAATATTTTATATGATTTTAGATCTTCCCACTATTTTATATCTGAATAATTTAATAAGGCTATCATGTCACCAAATCAATGACTATATGTTTAGTTAATAATAACATCTCTTAATGGTATGATGATTTCATCTTATGTTTATATCTTCTTTCCGATAGAAGTTTATGGGAATGTGCTTCCTATAAATCTTGTGATTTTACCTCTAGTTGAATTAGATGTGATTTTGGGCATGGATTGGATACATATATATATAAATCATATCAATTTCTAATTAAGGGAAGTTACATTTTATATTGTAAGAAAATATTTGATCATCATTCGATGTAAGGATGAAAATGAATATCTAGTAGAAGTTAATTCCATTATATGTATCTTGATGCCTATTCCAGAGGGTTATTTCACTCAAATGGTTGGGGAAAAACTCAAAATTTAATATATTCCTATTATTTTAGATTATAATGATGTATTTATTGGATAATTTCGTAGTCTTACATGGAATAATGATGTTGAGTTTTCAATAGAAATGATACCTAGTTCTACACCTCCATCAAAGTCCAGTTAGATAATTACCCTGATTGAATTATAGGAATTGATCAAGAAAAATTTGTTTAAAATTAATATGGTATTCATATTACAAAATTCATCACCATAGGGTATATTTGTTCTTCTTATTAAGAAAAAATATGGGCCAATTCCTCTTTGTATTGATTATTGGTAACTTAACAAGATCACTATCAAGAATAAAAATACTCTACCCTACATCATTGATTTTTTTATTAACTATGACTAGCTAAAAAAATTTCAATAACTAAAATTCATTCTGGATATAATTAATTGATGGTAAAAAAGGAGTAAATAACCATGAAATACTTTCATTCACAATATGGGAATTATGAATTTGTAGTGATACCATTTGTACTTATTAATTTCCCTTATATTATCACGGATGAAATGAATTGTGTCTTTAGAGAATACCTCAGTCCGTTTTTGGTAGTCTTTATAGATCATATTATTATAAATTCTATGGGAAAGGAATAGAATGAAGATCATTTTAGGATTTTATTAGAGACCTTGATTAAGGATACTCTGTATTCCAACTTCATAAATTTTTAATTATATTTAGAAAAAGTATTATTCTAGATCTCAAGAGATAATATATCACTAGATCCATCCAAGAAGGATGTTATTGAGAAATGGACCAAGAAAACCATGATAAACGTGATCCATAGATTTCATTGGTTTTATGGATACTACCAATTAATTGTGAGGGATTTATCAAGGATATCTAATCTAATAACCATGTTGACATAGATGGGATATAATTTCCTTTAGACAAATGAATGTGAGGAAAAATTCAAGGAGCTGAAAATAAGGTTAACCGAAACATCTATTATTAAACTAACATGAAGTAGATAGGGTTTATTATATATAGTGATTCATAAAATAAGTTATTGAGATGGGTCCTCATGATAAATTATGTGGAAATAGCTTATAAATCAAACTGATTAAAAAAATAATGATCAAATTTACCCGGCTCATTATTTGGTGTTGGGAACAACAATGTTTTCATTGAAAATATGAAGGGATTATCTTTTTAGTGAAATATGTGATATACATGTTGATCATAAAAGTTTTAATTATATATTCACGTGGAAATAGTTTAATATAATCTAAAGGAGATGCTCATAATTGATTGTAGATTATGGATTCTCAATACAATACCACCTTAGGATGGAGAAAAAGGTAGTTGATGCTCTGAGTCAGAAAGACCATTCTATTTTTTCAATGATGAGGATTAAAAGATATCCAATATTTATATATATTTTAGAATATGGAACTCTAAATTATGAGAAAAGTGGATAGATCATATCTTTCTCAGATAAATGTTCAAAAATCTATCCATGTGAGGATTAAAGTGGTGTAAATAGAGATTCTAGAACTATTGAAGAAAGTTAGGAATGTTCCTAAGTTCAACTATAATTGTGATGGAATGATAAGGTTTAGGATCTGAGTATGTGTCCCATAAATATGATATTTTAAGGATCCATTAGATAAATACAAAATCTTTTCATTCTCTGTTAATACTAGATGTATAAATATTTATAGGTATCTAAAAATGTATTTCTAGTGGGATAACATGAAAATAATAAATTAAAGAATTTGTATCTCAATACCTAGTATGTTATAAATTCAAGATATAGAGATAAAATTTTAAGTGGATGTTACAACCATTACACATATAATAGTAAAAATGGGAAAATTTTACAATGGATTTCATCATCACACTCCCCAAAACATCTAAAGGTAATAATTTGATTTTGGGTTTTTGATGATCTCTACATGAAATAAACATATTTATTTACCATCAGAGAATATTTATATATTGATAATATTACATGTATATACATTAAGAAATTTGTAAGGTTTCATATAATACCACATTATATTTTATCTAATTAAGATCTGAGGTTCACCACAAAGTTCTAAAGAAGTCTTCAACAAACTATAGATATATAATTGTGTTTTAGTATATATTATCATACTTTGATAGATATTAAGTTTGAGAGGAACATTAAAACCATGGAGGATATATTTATATCCTATTATCTACATTTCAAATGTGGTTGGGATCAACACCTTCCTATTATAGTATTATCTTATAACAATATATTTTACATAAATATTCATGTGGATCCTTATGAATCTATCTATAAAATAAATTATAAAAATCCAATGTGTTGGGATAAAATTAGATAATGAAAGATACTGGAACCTAAGTGACATAAGTAAATGGAAATGAATGTTAGATACATTCAGTATCACATCAAGGAATCTTAGAACCTACAAAAGAGTTATGCTGAAATTCATAAGTGAGATCTAGAATTAGAAGTTGGTGAGCATGTATTCCTTTGAATTTATCTATAGAATAAGGTTATAAGGTTTTGAAATAATAGAATATTGAGTCCTAAATATATAATCACCTTTATAAATATTGATCATATCAATATGTTTTCTTATCTCTTGGTGCTTCTATTGAATTTATCTCATGTTCTCAATGTGTTCCATGTATCTATCCTGAGGAATTATATACATTATTCTTCACATATACTAAACAGAGAGGTTATGACACAAAATAATGATCTATCCTTTGATAATAACTAGTGTATATTTTTAATTGAAAATATAATTTTAGGTGAAAAACATCCACTATACTGGTAAATGTTTTATAGTGAAACCATAGACTTTATGAAGCTATATTGAAACCTGAAGAAGTGGTGAGGATAAAATATCCTCACTTGTTTATATTAGTGTGACATAATTTAGTGGGAGAAATTATTATAATGGGGGTATAATTTAAAACACAAATATTTTATTATATATTTATCTTTAATAAATTTTAAGTGATTGATAGGTTTCTTTATAGGAAATATCATGTTTAAATGAATTGTGATATATAGATAAGTTATTATTATTTAATGTTACCTTTATAGCCTAGCCGTTGGATTGAAATATATGAATGTGACTAAAAAAATTATGAAATATTATTTATTATTGAATTTATAAAATGAATACATTAATTTTCAATTGGTTATAAAAGAAAATTAAAGCATTTTAAAGTAAAAAATAGATGTTTTTCTAAAAAAAAATTGTGCGTGCAATGTGTTATAGGTGGACTACCACATTCATAAAGGAATGCGATTTGTTTTTTATTTTTGTTTTACATGGATGGTAATAAGGATTGATTTATTGAATATATATAATATTTATGATATAATATTGATTTTATAATTCTAAATTATTATTTAACTATATTTTTTTCTATCCATTAAAAATTAGAAATATAATTCATGCATATATACGCACTACTATCTTTAATCAGGGATGTAATTCATTTTTTATCACCGCTTTATATGAATATTTATAAAATTGTATATGATAAATAAATTTTATGATCATGTAATGATTATAATTTTTGATATAATTAATCCTTTTCCAAGGTGTATGTACCAGAACCATCAAACCAAAATATGCATGGAATACATAAAATTGTTCACCTAAATGTCCATTTTAAAGAAGATTTGTTAATACAAGGATTATTGGAAATTATAAAGAAATTATATATATTAATTTATGTATGAATATTTTTCTAATATATATATATATATATACTAAATCTATATTTAATATATAGGATATTGAATATTTATAAATTAAGGTGATTCTTGAGGAAAGGGTTTATGTTAAAATCTAATTTTTATAAGATTTACTATGCTAATTTTGTATTGTGGGAAATTGTATGGATCTTATATTTTATGCTAAATTTATTTTATCATCATATTTTTAATCTTGTAATTCTTATAAAATAGTACCATTTTCCTCTATTTGGTGCATAAAATGGCTAGGAAAATATTTTTAATGAAAAGTTGACCTTATTACATCTTTGGTCTTTAAAATTTTTCTTCTATATCCATGCACTTAAAATTTGTCTTATTTATGTTTTTAACTACAAATAAAATGATTTAAAAATAAAATTTTAATTACATTTTACTGTATTTTAAAAAATTTAAATGGAATCATTTTAAAGAAACATTTTCTGAACAATTCATTTTTGACCTTTTGCAAAACGTGAAGATAATTTTTCTCTTTTTTCCTATACTATGTGAAAATATTATCCACTTGACCATTATTTACATTTAATAATACTTTAACATATTCATTGGTTATTTTCAATGAGAATAATTTATTCGATATTCTATTAATTTTCAGCTAAAATGTTATCAAAATAAAATGATATTTTTCTATAGTTTTCAAAGAATGTTTTTAAGGTTCTTTTAAAGTTATTTTTCAACAATTAAATAATCCTTTAATTATTTTTAATATTAACTAGGGATAGGATCACATAACACCATCCACATTCCTTCTCTGGATGGCTTATGATGATGATAATTTGAGGATAATTATATGAAACCTGTTTCTTTCCCAACGGTTAATTAAGTTATGATGAAACCTTTATAAAAACTATTTATTTTTCATAGGTTATAAAAATATGAAATGATGAAATTTTTATGAAAATAATTGTAACACATTGATATTTTAAAAAAGAAAACTATGTTTTATCGCTTGTTTGGCATATAACACCGAGCTTAAACGAAACAAAAAATATATAACCGTTATAATATAGTCATTAAATTGGTAGGTATGAATAATATTAAATAATTTATGAATATATATATGTATATATATATTAATTTCCTAATCAATATTAATCATTGATAAATTATTATTAAATAATCAACCAATTTTTAGTAAAGTAATTTCATTTTTCAAATTTAGAAAAGATTTTATTGTATTTGTAGGGAAATGTTATAATTAATTTTTGTAAATTTTTAAAAAATTTAACTAACAAAATGATAAAAAAATTAAATCATAATATCAAAATTTAATTAGGGTTTAATTATAATATTTTTCAAAAAATATTGATTTTTCAGGGAATAGGGAAAAATACTGTTTTTTTTGTAAAAATATCATTTATTTTCAATAAATTAAGTTATTTAAAATCCCCATTATGTTATTAATATGATTTGATTTAACATAATTAATATTTGATTATATTTATTCCAATTAATTTCTTTTGGATAAAATTTATATTGGATTTTATCATAAGTTTTTTTCGGGTTTAAAATCGGGATTTTTCTAAAAACTGTTTTAAAGTTCATAATGTTCCTCCATTTTAATTTATTAAAATAATACCTAATTAGTAATTTTTTAAATTAATTTTATATATTATTTATAATTAAATTTTAGTTAATATTTATAAAATAATTATTATAAGTATTAGAGTTAATATGAAATAATCTTTTGCTCGAAAAATACACTTCTTGGAACTCTTCCTTTTCATTGCGTCTACAGATTTTGTTTTAAATTAAAATTTAAAACTTATATGAATTAAATTTATTAATTTTTTTAATATTTTTTGTAATCATAATTTATATTTTATATTAATTCCAACTTAAATTTTCACCATAATGAATAATGAAAATAATTAAAACTAATCATCATAGATAAGGTAAAATTGGATTTACCAGGAGTTAAACTAAAACGATAAGGGTTAAAATAAACTAAAAACTTATATAAAATCTATTAAATAGTCATATTTATACCTTATCATGTATTATTATTTATAATGGTCTATTTTGGAGCCCTTTTTAGGTAAAAAATGTGTGTACACCTTTTTATTTATAAAAATTACAAGTGTGCCACTTACCTCACTTATAAAAGGCCACCCCATATCCTCTCTTATTAACATATTAAAATAAATTTTTATTTTAAAATTAATAAAAAATAACATAATTAATTACTTCCCCATATAAAATAAGTATTTTTTATCATAAATCCATCCTAACAAGTCTTTTGGTGCTTACTTAAGGAGGTAGTTCAAAGAAGTAGTATCGTGCATAACCGAGCATCTTTATTTTATTTATTCTTAATCCTCTTTAAAATTTTATACAATTATGATTATATAATAAAATATTTTCTATAATATATATATGTTATTATTTTAATGGAATAACATATTTTCATCTTCTCTTCCATCAAATGGGATACAAAATCATCATTCATGTGTACGACAGACTACTACCCCATGAACCGATGCCATTAATTTTCCACCATCGCCTCTCATGGATTGTTATAGTGGTAGAATTAAAGTATATATACACACACACACACACATATATATATATATATTATATTTTTAACATATTAATTCTTTTTTAGTTATGATATCACATGTACCTTCTTACTTTCCATTCCGTGAGCGATACGAAAAAATCGCTCATGTGTACGGTGGATTACCCCCACATGAAATGATGTGATTCATTTTTACTAACATTTTATATTGAAGGTAATAAGGATAATTATAATTAATATATTTGATATAAATGAAATAATAATTATATTCATGAAATATTTATCATTATTAACATATAATATATAATTTTATTTCTTACACTGAAAAATGATTACGACGTTCGTGTACGTGTGGACTATCACCTCCACAAAGTGATGTGATATTTTTTTTAATCACAAAAATAAATGAATAATATATATAAGTATATTTAATAAAATAATATATTATTTATTATATTATAATTATTATATAAAGGTAAAATATTACTTACATTCTTTCAATGATGATCATTGAAAAATGGAAACATTACTCTTGTGTGCGTACGACCTACTGTCTTCATGACTGTAACATAGTTCATTTTTCATAACCATATTTTATGATTGTTTTTAAAAAGTGTAATTTATGTATAAATATGATAATAATTTCATGATTATTATTCGGTATATGTTGAATAATGACCTCTTTGAATAATAGTCACCCTAACAAAGTAAATTTTGATACATAAGACAAATATCATCGAAACACCAGACATGAAATTAATTGATTAAGTAATTGTATATAACATGGTAATAAGTTAAATAAAAGGAAAAATAATATTGAATTTTTTTATCAAGAAATTAAATAATTAACATAATATTATTATTCAATAATATAGTTAATGTACATGTCAATTCGAACTCAAGGTAAGGGACTTCATCATAATTTCCTTTCGTTGAGTCATATTTTGATGTTATGAACCTATATTTTTTATAAGGTGTGTATATACATCCCCTTTGACATGTTATATCATGAATTTATCTAATATAATTATATTTATAGTTTTTTATTTTTATTCCTTCGTGGGGATTACAATTCAAATAATTCCCAAGTGATAAGAGACTTTTCTTTTAAAAAATTCTCTTTTAAAGTTTTCCTTCCAACTCTTTATCTTACATGCCCATGTATTTAAAATTATTTAATGAAAGTTATTATATGGAAATAAAATATTTATAAACTAAATTTTATTTAATTTTTTAATTTATTTAAAAGGTTTTCAAACTTAATGTTTTACCTGTTTTATATGGAATATTTTGATAAATGACAAAAGGAATGTTCTATTTTTAACGTATACGACGATAATGTATTTTTCCACCTCCGTGAGCATTATTTTATTTCTAGATTACTTTGGAAGATTTAATGTTTTATTTAATGAAAAATAATATATCCCATTTTCTAGGTATTTTGGTATCGAAAATGAGTTTTTAAAATAAAATGGTATTTTGATTCACTAACACATATACGACCTTTAACAGCATGAAAAATGGGATTTTGTATAGTTTTAAAAAAGAGTTGTTGCCCTAAGAACCATTAAAGGGGGAACTCTTTATTAGTGATAAAAAAGTGATGATAAAGGGGGATCTTTACCATCTCTAAAAAACTACTGATAAATGTGGTCTTTTATCAGTGCTAGTTTAGTACTGATAAATGTCCCCCATCATCAGTTCTATTTCTAGCACTCATAAAGGGAACCCTTTATCAGTGATATAAATAACACTAATAAAGGAACTATTACTATAATATTCTTTTTGAATTATATCACATTGCGTCAACAAACTATACATAACAGAAACCTGTATATGAAAAATTCATAATTTAATTGAAATAAAAATTACATCACAAATATATAAAAAACACTATATTATAGACATTTGAAACAATGTTTTGTATAATTACATTAGAAAGTAATATAAAAAAAATTCAAGAACATCAATTTTTCATTGTCTTTGGTACCTGACCCCCTATCAATAAAAGCATGATCATGGTATGAACTGCCAAAAAAAACTACCCCATCTCATGAAAAAAATACATTTATATAAGAAAAAAAATTATATTAATTAATACTATAATGAAATTAATTAAACATAAATATGAAATAATACATTAACAAAATTTCAATTTTAATATGAAACAACATAGTTTGAGTAATACTGATACACCATGCATCAGAATGAGGTATATTCAATACCTACCTATAACAAATGGCTTATGAATAATTTGCATAATATATCAAATAAATATGAATGTGTTTGCTTGGTTTTTAGTATTTCACCTTTCTTTTTTACTAAAATGTCATTGTAAACTGAAAACACACACTTTGAGTCATACCAGTCTTATCATGTCTCAGTTTGACATGAGAATAATTCCTACACATAAAAAATGACTTATGAATTTCTTTCCTAAATTATGAAGGTAATACAAGTAAATTTTCTTTTTTTTTTCAGTGAGTGACACATATTTTGAACTAAAATGTCAATTTTAGAATGATAACATCCACTTAGAGTTATACTGGGCACACCATGTATCATATTGAGATGCGAATGATTTTTACATGTCAAAAATGACTTATAGATTATTTTCCTAAAGTAATAAAACAATAAAAATGTGTTTTCTTAGTTTTGAGTATGTCACTTGTTTTTTTACTAAAATGTAAATTTTAAATAGAAAGAAACACTTGAATTCATACTAGTCACACCATAAATCATATTGAGGTGTGGATAATTCCTACATGTCAAAAATTACCTAGGGATCATTATCATTAAGTATCAAAATAATCCAAATGCATTTTCTTAGTTTTGAGTATGTCACTTTTCTTTTTTAACAAAAATCCCATTTTAATATGAAAACACACACTTTGAGCCATTCCAGTCACATCATGTGTCACATTGATTTGATAATAATTCATACATGTCAAAAATGACTTATGAATCATTTTATGAAATTATCAAGACAATTAGAGAGTGTTTTCTTGATTTTACAAGAGTGACATGTGTTTTGAAATAAAATGACAACTTTAGACTGATAACAGGAACTTTGAGTCACACCGGGTACACCATGTATTAGATTGAGGTATGGATAATTCCTACACATCAAAAATGACTTATGGATTATTATTTTAATGTATAAAAACAATTCGAATGTGTTTTCCTAGTTTCGAGTATGTCACTTGTGTTTTTCACTAAAATGTCAAGTTAAAAAAAGACACACTTGGAGACATACCAGTCATACCATCATTATATTTAAGTGAGGATGTGTAATACATGTCACAAATGACTTAGGGATCATTTTTCTAAAGTATAAAGACAATATGAATGTGTTTTATCAATTTTGAGAATGTGGTTTTTCCTTTTTACTAAAATGTCATTTTTAATTGGAAACACGCACTTTGAGTCATACCAGTCACATCATGTGTTTTTTTAACATGATATTGATTCCTATATTTTAGAAATTAATTGTTAATCATTTTCATAAATTATCAATAAAATTAGAGTATTTTTCTTGGTTTTTATTTATTGATGCATGTTTTGAATGAAAATATTAGTTTTGGACTAATAATGGAAACATTGAGTCATATTGGGAACACCGTATATTTGATTACAGTGAATATGATTCCTACACATAAAAAATGACTTAAGGATAATTTTCATAAAGTATCAAAACAATATGAATGTGTTTGATTAGTTTTGAGTATATCATTTATGTTTTTTCCTAAAATGTCAATTTTAAATAAAAAGACACATTTGGAGTCATACCGGCCACACCATGCAACATATTAGGGTGTGTCTAATAAATACACATAAAAATGAATTATGAATCATTTTACTAAATTATCAAAAAAATATAAATGTTTTTTTATAGTTTTGAGCATCTCACTTTTGTTTTTTACTAAAATGCCATTTTAAACTGAAAAAACTCACTATAAGTCTTACCAGTCACATCATATGTCATTTTTATGTGATACTAATTCCCACACATAAAAAATTACCCATGAAACATTTTTCTTAAATTATCAAGACAATTAGAGAGTGTTTTATCAATTTTCTATGTGTGCCACATGTTTTGAACTTAAATGTCAATTTTAAACTAATAACAAACACTTTGAGTAATACCGGGAAAACCATGTATCATATTGATGTAAAGATGCTCATTACATGTAAAAATTTACATATTTATAGTTATAATAAAGTATCAAAATAATCTGAATGTTTTTTCTCAGTTTTGAGTATGTCACTTGTCCTTTTTACTAAAATTAATGTCAATTTTTACTAAAAAGGCACACTAGGAGTCATACCGCTCACGTTGTGCATCATATTGAGGAATGGGTAATTCCTAAACATAAAAATTTAATTATTAATAATTATACTAAAGTATAAAAATAATCCAAATGCATGTTCTACATCTTGAGCATGTCACTTTTTTTCTTATTAAAATGTCATTTTAAACTAGAAACATGCACTTTAAATCATACCGGTCACATCATGTGTCAATTTGATGTGAGAATGATTCCTACACATCATAAATTACTTAACATCCATTTTAATAAATTATAAAGATAATTGGATCATTTTTATTGGTTTTCAGTAAGTAACACACATTTTGGACTAAAATATCAATTTTAAACTCATAATAGACACTTTGATTCAAATAGGGATCAATGTAAATTAGATTGAGGTTTGGATGATTCCTACAGATAAAAAATGACTCATTTATTTTTTCCATAAATTATAAAAATAATAATAAAAAATTTTATCGGTTTTTAGTATTTTACTTATCTTTCTTACAAAAATGACAATATTAAATAAAGACACACTTAGGGTCATACCGGTCACATCATGTGTGAGATTTAGGTGAGGATAATTCTTACAAATCAAAAATAATTTATGTGTATTTTTTATAAAGTATAAAAACAAATTGAATTAATTTTCTCAGTTTTGAGTATGAAACTTTTCTTTTTTACTAAAATGTCATTTTAAATAGGAAACACACACTTTGAGTCATACTGGTTAGATCGTGTATCATTTTGATGTGATACTAATTCTAAAATGTCAAAAATGACTCATTAATAGTTTTAATAAATTATCAAGACAATCCAAGTTAATTTTCTTGTTTTTTAGTGAGTGACACATGTTTTGAACTAAAATGTCAATTTTAAACTAATAACAGACACTTTGAGTCATACCTAGCACACTATGTATCACATTTAAGTGTGGATGTCTCCTACATGTCAAAAATGACTTATGGATATTTTACCTAAAGTATCAAAACAATATATAATCATTTTTTTGTTTTGCGTATGTCACTTGTCTTTTTTACAAAATTTTCAATTTTCAAGAAAAAGATACACTTGGTGTCATAAAATTTACACCATGTGTAAAATTGAGGTGTGTATAAGTATTACACATAAAAAATAATTTATGGATTATTTTTAGAATGTATCAAAATAGTCTAAATGTGTTTTCTTGGTTTTGAGTATGTCACTTGTGTTTTTTTCTAAGATTTCATTTTAAACCTGAAACACATACTTTGAGTCACACTAGTCAAATTGTGTGTTGGTTTGACATGAGATAGATTCATACACATAATAAATGACATATGAATAGTTTTACTAAATTATCAAGACAATATGAGCATGTTTTCTTGGATTTCAATGAGTAACACACACTTTTAACTAAAATTTAATTTTTAAACTAATAACATACACTTTAAGTCATTTCAGAAACACCTTGTATCATATTGAGGTGAATTTTATTCTTACACATCATAAATGACTTATGGATCATTATAATAAATTATTAAAATGATACAAATGTGTTTTCTATGTTTTGAGTATATCACTAGTATTTTTTACTAAAATGTCAATTTCAAATAAAAAGTCACACTTGGAGTCATACTGGTCACATCGTGTGTTATATTAAGGTGTGGTTAATTCCTACACATCACAAATGACTTATAAATCATTTGATTAAATTATCAAAAAAATATGAATGTATATTCTTAGTTTTGAGTATGTGATATGTGTTTTGAATTAAAATGAAAATTATAAAATAAAATCTTATAATTCGATTCATACCAAGAACATTGTATATTAGATTAAGGTGCATATGATTGACCCATTTCCTTATTTCCATTATCTCAACTGTATCCTTGAAGTCCAATCTCTCAAGAGAATGAGCATTTTCGAACAAACCACTCCAACTCAATCAATAGAATCCCCCTATATAAGAAAATAGTTATTTTAATAGTAATACTATAAAAAAATAAATTAAACATAAATATTAAATAATACATAAATAAAATGTGTACATTATGAAACCTTGTGTGTTTCCCAATCATTTATAAAAAAATCATGTTCATCTTGTGAATATGAGGACTTTAGATGATCCTGGTAGAAATAAAAAAATATAAATAAAAAATGATTAATAAGTATTTTAAATGAAAAAGTAATTATCTTCGAAAAGACCACTTTGGGGATTCTAGTTTATTGATGGTATATGATATCTATCATAAATTTTACAACATAATAACCAAAATCTTTTCCATTGGTTTGTTTTGGACACTATCAAAACATTGAAAAAAGTAATAATTTGTTTTGATATGTTTTTTGACAGTGAAATATTATTATATATACCGTAATTCTTATCCAGTTGAATAATTCTATAGGGTCCTTATATGCATGGACTATCCTCATGAAATGATTTTGATGATATTTAAACACCTCTCTGTCATAATATTATTTTAATTAAAACATAATATAAAACATATCATGTGATGTTTATTTATAGAACATTGGATATAGTTTATTACAAATTGAGAAACTTCATCACATGTGGTCATTTTGTTAGTATCCATACAGTGAATCTAGAAAATAAATATTTGTAGCATCCAAATTGATAGTAATGAGTAACCAATGTTTCTTAAAAAATAAAAATATATAAGTAATTTAACAAATGGAAATATATTTGATATGATTAAATTGTGTAGTTTTACCCTTGAATCATTTTTAATAATATGAGTCTATCAACCATTTGTTTTCTTTCAAACACTCCAGCTAGTTTTTCCAGTATTGCATCAATTTGATATGAATCTAATGAGGTTAGTTGTGTTAAAGTGATGTGAGGACTAATGGGTCCATATATATGTTCATAGGGTTTTCCCTTAAAATAGTATTAATGTAAATTCTTATAAAAAATATGAATTTTATTTAGTCTTAATTAACATAGTAGATCAGCTATTGGAAAAAAATCATCAAAAAACACATCATGTATACATTTAAAACTGAGAATCCTAGCTAGTCATACTTGAGGATTTAATTTATATTCTCTAGATAAATGTGTTCTGTAATGGCCTCTATGTAAATTAGTTCTTAAAAATAAACTATGAAATTAATACCACTTTTTAACCTTGTATTCCCAAGAACCTTCAATATAATTAAATACAGATATTGAACGGGTAGTTTATAGGTGTTTTTTGAAGATCTTTTCGATCGACTGGTCGATCCTTTAGATTTTTTTTATTTTACCTTTAATTTCACCCCTTCCCTTTGTCCTTCCGTAATAACATTCATCTTTTGAGACCTTTTATCATTAATTGTTAAAGGTTTTTCGTGAAAAATAAATTGGAAATGAATACCTCCTTGTAGGCATGTTTTTTTTTTCACAATATCTAATTGCAATGATATAAATGTTCCAGTGTATTTATTGACCATATGAATATCTACATCATAAATTGGAACATGTATCTCATCACTCAACTCATGATATATGTTAATCCCTAATCTTACATGACCTATTAAAAGTTGTATGTTTTATAGAAAATATTCTTGGACATTGAACATGGTATCCCTCACAACAAGGCGATGGGTGGGTGTTGATAGATAAAAATCATAATCATTTTCACCCTTTAGAATATTAATATAGGAAAGGTATCAATGTCTTCCAGATTAACATTTCATAGAAACAATTATGAGAATATTTATTACCTCATTTAAGATATCTTTTTGAGGTGAATGACTCACCTCAAAGCTAGTGGGGGTGGGGGATATTCACATAGTGGTTGTTCTTGAGTTTTTTATTCTCTTTGCTTCTTTCCTATAATTTTTTCTATAAAATCAGACTACCAATTAAATTTTTCTTCAAGAGAATCTAATCGTTCCTGAATCTCTTCCATTTTTTATCTTTATTCCCATGTTAATTTCTTTTCTCAAAATATGTTCAGGGTGTCGACCCAAACCTGGTAACTCTGACATGACCATACTGTTCTGGCACCTTCAAGGCCACTGATATTATCTGTTCATCTGGTACAACTGAAGATTATTCTTATGTCTAATTCAGATAAAAATATAGGAAAATAATAAATTATTATTATATAATACTAATTAAAAGTAAACTAAATTTTTATTATGTGGATGTGGGTTTATTATCCCTTTATAATATTTGAGATGAAACTTCATTAGAATTGTGTGAAATCCTTTGTGACCCTTTCTATAAAGCATTAATACAATTTTCATTTTATATTCATCTACTATAAATGCACTCTATAAGGAATAATGAAGAGTGGGTCAATTTTTCGTTATTTTTAAGTAAAATAAAGAAAGTATATCATAATGTTACCCTAATCACTTCCCAAATCAGTGTTTCAAGCAAGAGAAAAACTTTTTTACATAAATATATATCAATATTCACACAATTATGAGTGGTGAACCCAATGAAACTACTGAACATGGTCTTGTTAGGGTTAACATCTTGGCTGTGTGAATTCCTTCCAACCTCGAATTTGATTCCCTTATTTCTTACCTTAATAAATTTTGATAACATCGCCAAACTAAGATACACTTATTTTTTGGGCCATTGGGTTTTCATAATCTACCATTTACTTGGGTTTAATATCATTAATATGTTTTTCCTCTAGATTAGTTGCATCGACATGTGAAGAAGTTTGTTGTTCCTGTTCATTGGGAGAACCAACAGGTTGAGAAACCAATTGTTCCTTAGGATTGGGAGCATCAAAATGTGTATAATTCATTGTCTATAGAATTAGTTGAAAATTTAGATTAGATTGTTAAATATATATAATTTAACATGTAACAACCCAATCCTCCACGGTATATTTCCATTTGAATAATGCAATAGCTTGCATTGTACGCAACTTCGAGATTCTAACACACCGCGACCAATCAAACTTGTCATTATGAATAGTAATAGCCAATTTTTGAAATTTTATAAAATTTATTTTTCAAAATGGACTTCATTTTTGAATTTGGAATATCTAAATTAACTTAGGGTGAATTTTTAGTACTTTTATGAAAACTTTCATTTTTTGATGAATAATACTAAATTTTAATTAATTTTTTTTTAATCGAAATAATTTATAGTGTAAAATTATAAATTTGAGTGGTTTTAAAGTATAATTATATTATATTTTTATAATTTAATATAATTTAGGTCATTTTGTTTAATTTCACATTTAAACTGAACATAAAAAAGTGTCGATATTTTGATAGTTATTATTTCTTAAAAACACGTTTTTTTGTTTTAACAACGAGAATTAATTTTAGATTAATTTCTGCCACTTCTGTGTTTTGAATTTGGAAAAATAGATTCCATATTTTGAATCAGGTGGTCCAAATTTTTTAAATAGGTAACTTTTATTTTTAGACATTATGAATAATTACTTCGGTAAATATTTTATTTACCATGGTTAAAGGGTAAATCCGGTAAATAAGGGTAAAATAATAATATTATAATAATATTAAATTACCCTAAAATGTGTCCAATTTCTATTGGTTGATACATTTATGACCAAGGGAATCCTTGGGTTGATTTTGGGACCCCATGGAGCCACTTTGGAGTGATAATGACATTTTACATTAATTAATCTAAAGTAAAGACACAAATAACAAAAGCATCTATCTTTTAGTAAAACATTTTTATATGGGGTTATATAATTGATCACTTCAAAAATAAATATTCATTTAAAATTTGAAAATATTTCCTACATAATTTAATTTTATTTATAATTTTCAGACATTAAATAATTTAATTAATTTATGATACAATGATGATGCAATAATTACCTTATTAATGAAATATTAAAATAATTGATATTATAAATATCCAAAAAAAAATGTAAATTGAGACTTCTGATAAATTAAAATAATTTTATAGGTTAATATTACATGTTAGGATTGGTAAAATAAATTTTATTCGAAGTAATAAAGTTTTTATGGATTTCAAAAAAATCAAATACTAAATAGTGTCAAAATTGACATAATTGAGTTTTTAAAACAAATACTATATTATTAATTGATATAATATTAATAAAATTATAAGGTTTGGCCAAAGGACTTATATAAGGTCATATATATTAATAATTAACCACATGGAGTTCTCTTGTCTTTTTATAGTATGTTTATTAACCATATAATATAAAAATACAAAGAGACATTGTAAATGTCAAACTATTTAACTAAGAGTTAAATTTAAAAGACAAGGTTAATATGGTGACCTAAACTTGTAAAAAACCTATTGGTTGAGAGGTTTTATACTTATCCCCACCTTAGACTCAAAATAATTCATTTTGGAGCCATTATAAACTGAAAATTATTTTATTATAAAATAATATTTCAAGCTTTTCCTAAAGTGACCCTCACCTCTCTTATAAAAGAGAACTTCCCCTTCTCTTAATTTAACACCACAAAAGCCTTTTGGCTCGGCCAAAAACTACCCAAATATCCTCCTAACTTTCCTCCCTTCATCCTAGGGTCCTTAATTTGGTCATAAATCCAACCTAAGAATCCCTTTTGATCAAATAAAAAGGAAGAACCTGAAGAATAGGTAAATATTTCACCACCTCTTTCAAGTTATTTTCTTATTCCACTTCCTCTTTATTTGTTGTTTCCATTTGTAACATCCCAACCTAGAATCCAATAAACTGGTTCTCCGAGCCGGTTCACCAAAATTCCTCAAGTGCGCCTCCCCGTATGCCAGAGGCTGCTGACTAGCAGTGAGGGCATAGGGTGTGATAGTGGGGAGACTATGCCCTCATACCATAGTAAGAAAATAATGGAAATAACTAAGTATCACACAAAACAGAAAGTAAACAGAGTGTGGAAGTAATAAACAATTGAAATAGAACAAGTTGTAATAGTAAAATTTTGTAAAATCCTGAACAGTTGTGCAATACAATACAACACTGGTCACCCACCGGGATGACCATACCAATACAAGTACAAAAGAAACTGAAAGTAAAAGTATAGGGCTCTGCTACTAACTTTGAGACAATCCACGTATCTGATCTCCAGACAATATCGAACTGCAATATCCAGATCAGTAGAACCACTCGAGCATCTCTGCTCGATCATGCAACACTATGCCTCAACCCTATCCACCATGCGACTTGTGCTCAACCTGAAAAGCAGACATAAGGTCTACACGTACACCGAGGTTCACGTACAAGAGTGAGAAATAATCTCAGTAGGGCACCTCGACAAGCAACCTATAACTGTTCTGCTATGTGTATGCAACAACAACATGCTCAGCCTAGCTGGAACACAACAAAGGAAGTAGACCAAACGTGAAACCACAGTCGAACCTAGGGTATGTAAACCCTGTCAACGGGGCAAGTGCCACCATGGATCTCCATATCTATATACGTACACATGTATAGTCCCATACCTATACACATATACATAAATATTAATATTCATGATTAAGTGATTCAAATAACAAGAACAACATTAGCAGTCGATCCTTGGGACCATAAGCCTGATCTCCGGGACATCCTGTGCAAGGGAATTGAGTTGGACGTCGTGCCACTCAAGACATGTATCATTAAGTCAATCTATGGGTCCGTAATCCCATCAACATGTACCTGCTTCGGCCAATTCCGGAAATATGTCTATGAATTAAATAAAAAAAACAAGTAACCCTCTGGGAAGTACTCACAGCCTGTCCCCTCTAGTTCAACCAATCAAACACAAGCAAGCAGATAACACAATAGGTAACCCTTTAGGAAGTACTCACAACCTATCCCCTTTGGTCCTACCACTAATAGAAAAAATGTGTTTAACGTTGGTTTTTATTTTATTTTTTATGTCGGTTTTTAACCGATGTTGAAGTCTCTGATGTAAAAAATATGACTTTTTACGTTGGTTTTTGTAAACCGATTCCAAAAACAAATTTCATTTGTTTTTTAGCGTCGGTTTTGTAAAAAACTGAGGCCAAATAAACTCATCCGTGTTATTTTTGGCATCGGTTTCCTTAAAAACGACGCCAAAAAGTTGAAATAATAGTTTCGGCGTCGGTTCTTGAAAAAAACCGATGCCATAAATGGAAAAAACTTATTTTTGGTGTCGGTTTTTACAAAAAACGACGCCAAAACGTAATTTTTTATTCTTCGATGTTTTATATCTTTTCCTAATCTTCGATTTGATTTGACTGGTTGTGGATATAAAACAGAGTTACAGATCAAAGTTATGGCCATCGAAAGTTGAACATGTCAAAGTTTCGATTGATACAACTTGTTTTAAAGAAAACAAGATAAACAATAATTAAAATCACATACACCAAATGATATAAAATATACATAATAATTCAAACACATTTCAATTGTTTTTGGATCTTCCATTGAAATGATATGTTTTTTATCTTCATATCTCTTATATTTAGTGTAGAACTCGTGCGAAAATGAAAACGTCGATTAATAATTAAACTTACACCAAGATTGGTAAATCTCATCCGAATGTTTTATATTTTTAACTTGACAATAAAAGTAAATAATCATTATATAAAATCTAATCAAGTTTCTTATAAATGAAGTACATTAATAATAAAGAAAATAAATGAATAGAATAGGTACCGTATTTAAATTAACGATTGATGCCGCATTGAAAACTTGATTGAATTGAAGAGGATGAAAATGATGAATGAAGGAGAAATGGATTTATATATGGTAAATGAAAATATTTTTGATTGAGTTGTATGAAAATGTAGGCAGGATTTTATAAAGTTAAATGTGAATTGTGAAAAAAAATTTAAATTCTGATCCCACGTATTGGTGAATACTATTTGGAATCGGTTTAGTTTGAAACCGATGAAAAAGAGGATATATGTTGGTCTTTGGGTGTCAGTTTTTTAAGAAAACCGACACCGAAAATTCAAATTGATATCATTTTTAGCATCGGTTTTTAAATAAACCGATGCTAAAAAGATAAAAAAATACTTTTCATGTCGCTTTTTTTTAAAAACCGACATGAATAGTAAAAAAAATTGTTTTTCGAGTAGGTTTTTAAAAAAAATGACGTGAAAAACAAAAAAAAACACAGTTTTGGCATCAGTTTTTATGAAAACTGACGCGAAAAACAAAAAAAAAATTGGCGTTGGGTTTTAGGAAAATTTATGCCAAAACATAAAAAAAATACCAGGTTTTAGAGAATTCCTTAAGCTTCGATTTGACTGGTCGTGGAGCTAAAATGGAGTTACGGATTAAAAGTTATGACATTTGAAAGTTGAACTTAATTAAGACTTCTTTTAGAGAAGATCAAATTCCAACATCCATAACTTTTAATTCGTAACTCCGTTTTTGCTCCATGACTAGTAAAAATATAAGCTTAGGGGATTATCTATATGACTATAATTTGTTTTTAAATTTTTGGCTTCAATTTTCATAAAAACCAACGTCAGAACATTTTTTTTTATTTTTTCGCGTCGGTTTTTAAAAAAACTGACGCCAAAAAGTCTCTACAAAAAATATTTTATGCCGGTTTATAAGAAACCTAAGTCAAATTGGCGACGTTAAAAATGATTTTTCTACTAGTGTACCTAGTAACACAAGCAACCCTCTGGGAAGCACACATAGTCTCACCCCTCTGGTTTAGATAAATCATAGAATCTCTGGGGAAGCACTCACCGTCAATTCCCCCTATAGTCTCGTATCGTACTAAAGGTACTCTGGGGAAGCACTCAATGTCAATTCCCCCTATGGACCTCGTCGAGGAACTACAGACACTCTGGGAAAGAACTCAATGTGAATTACCCATGTGTTCTCACATCATATAAATATAAAGACACTCTGGAGAAGCCCTCAACGTCAATTCTCCCAATGGTCTATACATCAGGTTCCCATGGCCCTGTGTAAGTCAAGAAAGTGTAGCATCGCGTATCAGCCCAAGTAAACCTCAAGAACTATTTGGATAACTGTCTAAAAAATGGTAAAATAAACTATTTACAATCTAACACCTCTACTCAGGAACACAAGGAATTGTAGGCATCCAAACAAACAAGAAAGATGCATCGTGTCAGGCTCAGCAGCCACCAACCAGTAAGCACATCTGGTAAACACTACAGCATCAGCAAAGCAAGTTAGATATAAATAAATATTGCAAGTGGCCCGAACTCCCAACCCAACAATACATCCAAAGCCCCAAAGGATCACCAGTTTGGAATTGGTTCTTGGTGACACCCGATCACCATCTCTACCCAAACCCGACATAACAACTCAGGGTCGGTCAAATAATGATCACCCGTTGGGTCCCTCAAGTCGAACACAAAGGAGGCATCATACTTGGGATACTCCAGGTAACACGAGTGAAGGAATCCAACGCGGGATCCTTAGAGAAGATAAATGGAGGAATCTTACATGGGATCCTCAAAGGAATGACAATATAGAAATTCCATAACATGGTTTCTGTCAAAAGAAGAACAAAACAGAGATCCTACAAGGGATCCCTAGGTCAGAAGACAAGAAAAGGAATCCCTTAGGGGATCCTTAGAAGTACCCGGTCTCAAAGACTCATAGGCCAGAAGGGAAAATCTCAAAAGGGAAATGTACTATAATCATAGGTTATGGTAGATAACTCATAGCTCATCTCCTATTAAAGGTCTCAACTAAGTTGGTCTGAACACCCGACCTATCATTCACGCCAAGTCTCACTCTCTGGTGACAACTAAACTCGATAACTGGAGGAAGAACACATAAAATTAGATATAAACCCCACAAACTCCCTTTAGATGTCCTCTAAAAGAAAAAATGATTCCAACATTGTGATCTAAGTGAAAAAACGTTCAGAATTGACTACTCACATGCCCAATTCTGACTTCCAGAGCATAAGATATTCCAAAATTAATAAATTGAAGTAGTACATGGCTAGAGCACATGACCAGAGCACATTGGGCCTGTCTGCATAATAGTACACGGCATGTAGTTTACTGTACATGGTGTGTACTATTCAAAAAAGTCACCCTGTGTTCATTTTCACTAAAACACATGCCCAAGTACCACTACACGACGTGTACTTCAAAAAAACCACTATTCCATGTTCTATTTCACACGGTCAGTCACACGACCACCCACTACATGGCGTGTACTCAAAGTAAACATCTTATACTTAAGAAAACTTCATCTTCCCCAAACAGAAAGAACACATAGTGTGTACCCCTGGAATACACGCCATGTATTCTGGGTTTTCTAACGGGAAATCCCTGAAAACGCCTGAAACGCTCGTTTTCACCCCCGAAACAACAGATCGAGCCCCATGGGATTACAAGAAAGAAATATAAGGCTTTAAAGACATAAAAAACATTTTTAAAGTGTACCTATGTCGAAAACATAAACGGCCCTACCTTTGGGCGGAAACCGATGAAGCTTCAGTTGATTTCACAGCTCCCGGTTGCCGCACTCCAACTCAGCGCGTCGAGAGCTTCAAATCGGTACCCATCTTGACTCCCAAATATCTCTCTTTATAAATATCCATATCTCCCATAGGTCGTAGCCAAGGGGGAGGTGTAGGAAACATGCATGAGGAGGAGGAGGAAAGAAGAGGAGGAAGAAAAGAAAAGAAAAGGAAAAGAAGAAAAAGGGGGTCCGAGCCGGCACCGACGCCCGACATGAGTTTATGCCTCCCCTAGACTAAAATAACCATTTTGGACTCAATGAAATAGAAAAAATCTTTATCTAACGCTCTGTTTAAAATTTATTTCCAAATGAACCTGCATGAATAATTTAATATTTAATTTAATAATATTAAATATTAAATATTCCGCTAAAATTCAAACAGCTCATATTTCCACCAAACTTCTGTCCTAGGGTAAACACCCTATTCCGGGGCCAACTGAGTGGTTAGAAAAATTATCTGAGATCATCTGGTAGGGGAAAATGACCATTTTACCCCTCATGAGCATCCAACAGCAAAAATTCAAATTTCTACTCGAATCGATTGTCCGAAAAAACACGGGTTCTTACAAACTCTCCACCATAAACCTTATAATCCCCGAGAAGCCCAGTTAAAGAACCAGTAAACATGGTAATAACCCACAAATCTGCACAACCAAGCTATCTAGACTATCCAACGACCTTCCTTATAGCGTTAACTACCACCTTCTACACATAAGATATTAAACTATGACCAAACTGGTACTCCCCACTATAGGAATACCCTTGTCGTCATCTTAAAAGAAAAATCTGAGCTCAAAAGCCCACTGGAGAACACCAAAGTTTAACCTAAACAAGGAAAACCACCCTCAAAAGGCCAATGGTGCACTCCCCACCATATGGTTTTCCTTACACTGCTTCGAAAGCACAATCAGAATAGGTTCCATCCTCAACAGGGATGAACATTAATAAATAAAAAAGGAGCTCGATGTAGTGTTGAAGCTCTCTCAGCATAATCAAGACAAATCAAGATATCACTTGATCGTCTCTTATAGGAGTACACTAAGATTTCACTGAAGGTGTGTCTAGATCTCTTTGAGCCACACTAACATCCTACCAAAACCTGACCAGGAATCAAGCATGGGTCAACCATTTCCCGGTAACCCAAAATTTCAAAAAGTCACCTCTACAACATAAGGACATTCCAAAACAACTTCCATGATCTGAGTCTACAGAAAGTCTTGAAACATCGGTCCTCATCTCACACCAGACCACTCACCAATTTGGATTCAAATGATGCCACCCACAACAGCATCATCAGAAACACTAGTCGACTAGGCTAGGCACCCGAACAAGCCTGCTCATCGAAACCAGTCACGAAAAACAAACACCGCCAAAAGGAATTGGAAAACTCTGGACAACCTTTCACACACAGGTTTCCGTAGAAAATAAAAGACATCAACCTACAAGGGTTCGAGTCAAAACCAAGGGTATATAGGTCTTCCACCTATCCCTACAGAAAAAACCTCACAAATGGGTCACAAATTCTAACCACCTAGCCTAAAAAATCCAAAACCTCTCAGAAGAAGGTAAAAATCACAATGAACAATGAAATTCAAAACCAAAACACCACCTACAAGGGCCCCGATCCTCTCCGAGCATCCTCAGAAGGAACAACTCCTTGGAGGTCACAAACAAAATATAAGAGATAATTTGAACTAACACTCATCGGCCATATGTATACAGCAATACCACAAGGAGGTCCAGTTCACAAGAAAAGCCTTGGTATCTATCAACATCTTTCTCAGCGATTCGGATAGATAACTACAAACCCAAGAAACAACACCCAATAAGGGTTAAACGGAAAGGCATCACATTCCATATCATCCAACTGGGGTCACTGCACCACCGATGCATAAGTACTGAGTCATCATCCTCACAGCAATGCCTCAACATAGATCTACATAACCTGCCATCAGAGTAAAAATTATGTGTAAGCAGACCTAGAGGTCTCAGTTCGTTAGTAAAAACACACACTAGAAGGCCTATATGATGTGAATCCTATGTGCCTAGTATGATGCATGAGACACCTCTTCCCTTTTCCAACCAAGAGTCAAAATCCATCCCTGTAATCTTACCAATATCCAAGATCCAGAGATCCACAGTAAATCAAAACACCACAAAACATGTGCATCTCTCAATGCGAAAATCATATACAACTGTAACATCGCAAAATTAGAACAACAATCCCAAACCCTGATAACCAGGACTTCTTACCGGAACAATTGTTCTCAACGCACTAGCCTGATATCCATTATAGGTTCTGACACATTCCTAATACTCTTGTCTACCATATCCGAAATAGTAAATACCAATAAAGAAAAATCCTCTGATACCACTTTGTAACGTCCTGACCTGGAAGCCAATAAACTGGTGCTCTGAGCCGGTTCGCCACAAGGTCATAGGCGCGCCTCCCCGTATGCCAGAGGCTTCCGACTAGTAGTGATGGCCTAGGGTGTGATAGTGGGAAGACTATTCCCTCATACCAAAGTAAGAAAATAGTGGGAATAACTAAGTATCATACACAGAAGATAGTAAACATAGTGCGGAAGTAATAAAAAACTGAAATAGAACAAGCTGTAATAGTAAAATGTTGTAAAAGCCCGAACAACTATGCAATACAATACAACATTTTTCACCCACCAGGCCGACCATAAAGATAAAAGTAAAAAATAAACTGAAAGTAAAAGTACATGGCTCTACTACTAACTCCAAGCCAATCCACGTATCCGATCTCCAGACAATATCAAACTACAACATCCCGATCAGCAGAACCACTCAAGCAGCTCTGCTCGATCATGCAGCACTAGGCCTCATCCCCATTCACCATGAAACTCGTGCTCAACCTGAAAAGAAGATATAAGGTCAACACGTACAACGAGGTGCACGTGCAGGGGTGGGAAATAATCTCAGTAGGGCACCTCAACCAGCAACATATAACTATGATGCTATGTGTATGCAACAACAATGTTCTCATCCTAGCTGGAACACAACAAAGGAAGTAAACCAAATGTGCAAACACAGTCAAACCTAGGGTATGTAAACCCTACCAACTGGGCATGTTCCACCATGGATGTCCATATCTATATACATGCACATGTATAGTCCCATACCTATACACATATACATAAATATTAATATTCATGATTAAGTGATTCAAATAACAAGAAAAACATTAGCAGTCAATCCTTGAGACCATAATCTTGATCTCCTGGACATCCTGTGCAAGGGAATTGAGCTGGACGTCATGATACTCAAGTCGTGTATCATTAAGTTGATCTACGGGTCTGTAATCCCATCGAAATGTACCTACTTCGGCCAATTCCAGAAATATGTCTCTAAACAAGATAAACAAAAACAAGTAACCCTCTGGGAAGTACTCACAGCCTGTCCCCTCTAGTTCAACCAATCAAACACAAGCAAGCATATAACACAACAAGTAACCCTCTGGGAAGTACTCATAGCCTATCCCCTCTGGGAAGCACACACAGTATCACCCCTCTGGTTTAGCTAAATCATAGACTCTTTGGGGAAGCACTCACCATAAATTCCCACTATAGTCTCGTATCGTACTAAAGGCGCTCTGGGGAAGAACTCAACGTCAATTCCCCCTGTGGCCCATGTCGAGGAACTACAAACACTCTGGGGAATCACTCAACGTCAATTCCCCCTATGGTCTCGCATTGTATAAATATAAAGACACTCTGGAGAATCCATCAACCTCAATTCTCCCTATGGTATATACACCAGGTTCTCATACACCAAGTTCTCACGGCCCTATGTAAGTCAAGCAAGTGTATCATCACGTATCAGCCCAAGTAAACCTCAAGAAATACTTGGCTAACGGTCTACAACAATGTAAAATACACTATTTACAATCAAACACCTATACTCAGGAATATAAGTAATAGTAGGTATCCAAACAAACAAGAAAGATGCATCATGTTAGGATCAACAACCACCAACCAGGAAGTACCTCTGGTAAACACTACAACATCAGCAAACCAAGTTAGATATAAACAAACAGTGCGGGTGGCCCGAACGCCCAACCCAATAATACATCCAAAGCCCCAAGGGATCAGCAGTTTGGCAGGGGTTATAGGTGACACCCGATCACCATCTCTACCCAAACCGAACATAACAACTCAGGGTCGGTCAAATAATGAGCACCTATTGGGTCCCTCAAGTCAAACACAGAGGATGCATCATACTTAAGATCCTCTAGGTAACACGAGTGAAGGCATCCAACACAGGATCCTTAGAGAAGAGCAAGGGAGGAATCCTACATGGAATACTCAAAGGAAGGACAACATAGGCATTCCATAATATGGTTCCTGTCAAAAGAAGAACAAGAGAGAGATCCTACAAGGGACTCCCTAGGTCAGCACACAAGTAAAGGCTTCCCTCAGGGGATCCTTAGAAGTACCTGGTCTGAAAGACTCATAGGCTAGAAGGGAACATGTCACAAGGGAAATGTCCTCTAAGAATATGTTATGGGAGATAAATCATATCTCATATTCTATTAAAGGTCTCAACTAATTTGGTCTGAACACCCAACCTATCATCCACGCCAAGTCTCACTCTCAGGTGACAACTGAACTCGATAACTAGAGGAAGAACCCCTCCATTTAGATATAAATCCCTAAAACCCACTTTAGATGACCTCTAAAATCAAAAAGAATTCCACCATTGTAATCTACGTAGAAAAACTTTTAGAATCGACTACTCACATGCCCAATTCTGACTTTGAGAGCATACGATATTCCAAAATTACTAAATTGAAGTAGTACATGGCCAGAGCACATTGGGTCTGCCTGTGTAAAAGTACATGGCATGTAGTTTACTTTACATAGTGTGTACTATTCACAAAAAGTGACCCCGTGTTTTTTTCACTAAAACACATGCCCAAGTACCACTACACGATGTGTACTTATAGTACACGATGTGTACTTATAGTACACGACGTGAACTCCAAAAAAACCACTATTCCATGTTCTATTTCACACGACCAGTCACCCGGCCACCCAATACATGGAGTGTACTCAAAGTACACGGCATTTAATTAAAAACTTTATCTTCCTCAAAAAAACAGAACACATGGCGTGTAACCCTGGAATACACTCCGTTTCTTCTGGGTTTTCCAACAGGAAATCCCTGAAAACGCTTGAAACGCCCGTTTTCACCCCCGAAACAACAGATCAAGCCCCATGGGCTTACAAGAAAGAAATATAAGGATTTAAAGACATAAAACAACATTTTTAAAGGGTATATATGTCAAAAACATAAACAGCCCTACCTTTAGGAGGAAACAGCCGAATCTTCGGTTGATTTCACGGCTCCCGGTTGCCGCACTCCAACTCAGTAGGTCGAGAGCTTCGAATCGATACCCCTCTTGCCTCCCAACTCTCTCTCTCTTTCTCAATATCCATATCTACCATAGGTCACGGACAAGGGGGTGGCTTAGGAGACATTCACAAGGAGGAGAAGGAAAGAAGAGAAGGAAGAAAAGAAAAGAAAAGGAAAAGAAGAAAAAGGGGGTCCGGGCTGGCCCCAACGCCCGACATGAGTTTATGCCTCCCCTAGGCTAAACTACCCATTCCAGACTCAACGACGCAGATGTAATCTCAATCCAAATATCTTTTTAAAAGTTATTTCCAAATGAACCTACATGAATAATTTAATATTTAATTTAATAATACTAAATATTAAATATTCCGTTAAAATTAGAACAACTCAGATTTACACCAAACTTCTTTCCTAGGGTAAACACCCTATCCCGAGACCAACAGAGTGGTCGGAAAAATTATCCGAGATCAGATGGTGTTGGAAAATGACCATTTTAACCCTCACGAGCATCCAACAGCAAAAATTCAAATTTCTGCTCAAAACGATTGTCCGGAAAAACACAGGTTCTTACACCATTCTAAAATAATAACTCAAGTATCTTCTATATACTATGATGTTATTATAAAAATGGTACAACCATATTCATTATTCTATCCATCCTATAAATTACAAAGTCACTATAGGTGCATACGTACAACTTACTGTCTCCACATCGTGCTGTAATTTGTTATTCAAACACATAATTATTTGGATGGGTATAATAATGAGTATAACTGATGTAAATAAAAAATATAATATGTTAATTATTATGTATATATGATATAAAATCCAATTAAATACGATTTCTCCATCAATGATATTGTCGCTCATGCGTATGTACGGATTACCGACTCCACGAACGCGATGAGATTCATTTCCCCATCGTAACCATTCAAGAATAATTTTCATTTAATTATTAAAAATAATGTTTAATAACTTAATATCATTATATATATGAATCAAATACATCATATCCATAACAAACATGGCTTACATAACCAAGAATATAAAGGAAAATGAGTCAGTTAACACCCAAAACGATGATACTCCTCAAATATTATTAACAAAGCAATATTAAAAGATCGTATATGATATCATATTTATGTATATAGTTCTTGTATAATTTAATAACAATTTTTAACTTTTATAAAGGATTTTGGCATACCATCTACTAAGTAAAAGTACAAGGTAATGGTTAATTTCACAATTTCTTTATTATCCGAGGTCGGTTTTACGTAAGTATCTATTGGAACCTCTTTATCATCCACATCCGTGTTTTCTTAAAAATATGTTTCAAAACATTGTTACTATTTACTAGACTATGGTTTAAGTTCATTTATACACTTATTTTACCTTATATGTTTTGAAAGGAATCTTTCTGTCATTTTCCAAACAAGGTACTTTATGACCTTTTTGACAAAATTAAGGTAAGAATGCTTTTTTAACTTATATGACAGGTGCGGCTATTTTCCGCCATTACAACATCATCAAAGCTTCCCTTAAAAGATTATAATAATATTATAAAAATAAATTTTTTCTTTTATAATTATGTGACTCTTAAATGATTTCAAAATAGAAAGAGATATTTCTCTCACATAGTTTTGATTTCATCTATGTCAAAATCCTTTGATAAATTTTACACTTTTTTGAAGTTGATTTATTATGATACAAATATTCCATATTGTATTTAAGGATTTGTGATATGTTTGACTGTGGATGAGTTATTTATATATCATTAATGGTTAAATGTTAAAGTATTTAAATTTCATATGCTAGTTTTAATACGAATGTTTATGTTATGTTTCAACCTTTTAATATGAGGAATGTATTGGACTTAGTATGTGATGGGTGGAGCCCGCTATAGCTCCTCGATGTATCGGTATGTCTCATGAGACAATTAGACGTGGAATTGTCCAAGGCCTTTCCCAATTTGATATATGGTTTTGGCTGATGCCTAAATCATTTTTAGACGTCTTGGCCAAGGCCTTACCAAGATGTTTCAGAATGTCAGACATTATACATTCCCTCATTATGAAAATAATATTGATGGTTCATGTGGTTATTCGACTAGTATAATACCCATGACTATATTTAATTATGTAATTATTTACTTAGCTCATATTCCTTCCATAAAGTGTCCATGTTTATTATTTGTAAAGGTATGTGTTTTTAATTATTCGTCATGCCTAATGTTTATGTTATCTTTTACTGTATTGCTTAACCTTACTGGGCATTTGATCTCACCCCTTTATTATGTTTTATTTTCCTAAGATATGACGAAGTTAGTTATGAGTGAATTTCAGGCATAATCTAGGATAATTTCATGTTTCTAATGGAACAAATTAGTGTTGTATTTCTTTTCATTTTTTAATGTTTAACTTATGTATTTATATTGTTTCCAATAATACTAAACTGATCGGTATTTCAGGACATGATTCCTTGTATCATGCTAATTTTATGTAATAAATAACAAACTATGGGTAACCATGGCTAGGGTGTTACAGTTGGTATCATAAGAAGTTTAGTAAAAATCTTGGAAACTAGATTTAGAAAAACTTTGATTAGAGAACATTACCCTAAGATAGACTTTGAGGATTAGTATAGAAGAACTTCCTAGAATTTTGGTATGGTAGAGATTTTGTGAGTTTTCCAAGTTATACATCATTGTCTGGATACGAGAAGGTAGAGGTGGCTCTAGAACAAATGTACCTAGGGGTAAAACACGAAAACACCGCTTTGAACTAGACTCGAATGAAAACTAGTACATGACAACGGGCCTTGCTTCACTCTTGGTTACAACACTCCTGGAGGATATGATTAGGATAATTATCATTTTATTTACAAACCATTATGAAGGGTTTATGAGTATATACTTTCTCAAAGAAAACATTTTTTTATGGTTATGGATTATATCCATAAACTGTTCAATTTATGTTAAGTGTTTTACAAGTTCAGAATTATGTATTGCAGTACATAAACTAATCTACTATATGCCATTTTTTAGAAATGACGACTAGTGGAAATAATGGAAACTGTATCAACACACATAATCCATGTTGGGATTGCACTCATGCTCAAGATAATTATAACAGATCTGGTGATGCAACTGGTGTTGATTAGCTTATCACCATACTGGGACAACTCACATAGGTTATGAATAATAACCTTACCCATATGGAGCACCCTGATCCACAACATAAAGGATCAATGTTAGATCAATTCATGAGGCAAAAACAACAAACATTCAATGGGTCTACAATTCCATTTTTAGATGAACAATGGATAAATTCCTTAGAGAAAATATTTCATCCTTCGGGGAGTAGCGAATGGGAAAAAGTTGTTATGGAAGTTTATCACCTCACCAGAGATGCAGATCAATGGTGGTCATTAATTCAAAACATAAAGGAGGATGAATAATTATCAAGTATGGAATGAAGGGAGTTTAAAGATATTTTATTAGAAAAATACCTTCCTCATGACCATCGACCGGATATGGAAAAACAATTTTTGAGTCTGAGACAAAAGGAGAATGAGAATGTTGAAAAGTATAAAGCTAACCTTACAAGGTTAGAAAGGCATGCAACATATTATATATGTAACCTAAGAAGTAATATTGATCATTTCTTTGATGCGTTAAAACCCTTTCTCCATCGAGAATTAGTCTCGTAATCCTTCTCATAATATGAAGATATTTTCTCATGTGCTATCAAGACAGAAAGGAATTCTCTAAGTCTTAAAACTTTAAAATAAAGTAAGAGAAGAAGAGATCTGCTGAACACTCTAGGAAAATAAATAAAAAAAACATAAAAGAAGGGAAGAGTTGAATTTCCACCCTGTGATAATTATGGAAGGAAAAACCTTGGTGCCTGTCTAAAAGGAAAAGGATTATGTTACAAATGTGCACAGAAAGGCCATATTTATAGTGATTGTATGGGGAAGAAAGAAGCTTACAATGTTAAATGCTACAATTTCAGAGAGATGGGACATTATGCAAATGAATTTACTAAGCATTAGGTAAAATTACCTCATAAAAGACCAAGGGATCAAGGCCAAGCTTATGCGATCACTATTGCTGACGTTGAAGCTCCGAAAGATGTGGTGGTAGGTAATTTAAATGTTTCCTCAAGTTTATCCAATGCTTTATTTGATTCTGGATCATTTCATTGCTTTATATCTTCCTAGTTTCCTAAGAAAATTAGATATTTTCAATTTGATTTAACAAGGGATTTGTCAGTCAAAACTCATAAGGGAAGTATCATTGCAACAAATTTTTGTGAATCAGTCTCCATTAAGGAATATAAATGACATTTATCTGCTGATCTAATCATCATACCCAAGATTGAATTTGATATAATCCTTGGTATGTATTGTATTTCGGAACATGATGTGAAAATTTATTATAAGAAGAAGGAGGTTACAATTCTTGATGATGATAAGGAGTACCTTATCTTTAGAGTAGAAATGTTACTATCTGATTCTTATCTAGATCCACTCCCAGTATCTCTATTAAATTCAATTATTGGGGATAATGAGAATGAAATAATTATGGGTGAGGAAAACAATTTTTTAATAGAGGACGTACCTGTTGTGCAAGAATATGTTGATGTGTTTCTAGAGGATTTACCTGGACATCCTCCAGAATGAGAAATTGAGTTTTCTGTTGATTTAATTCCTGGTTTAAGTCCCATATCGAAGACCCCTTATAGAATGGACACTATAGAATTAGTGGAACTAAATAAACAACTATAGTAATTGAGTAATAGTGGATTTATTATCCCTAGTGTTTCTCCATGGGAATCCCCTGTCCTTTTTGTTAAGAAGAAAGACAAATCTATGAGGTTGTGTATTGATTACAGGGAGATCAATGCTATAACAATAAAGAACAAGTATCCCCTACCGCCCATTGATGATTTATTCGACCAACTTCATGGATCTCAATATTTTTCAAAGATTGACCTTAGATATGGATATCATTAATTGTGTGTGAAGAAGGAAGACATTCTGAAAACAACATTTTGAACCAAGTATGAGCATTACGAGTTTACAGTAATTCCTTTTGGATTGACTAATGCACCCACTATCTTCATGGATCTAATGAATAAAGTTTTCAAGGAATATATTGATGAATTTATAGTGGTAATTATTGATGATATCTTGGTATACACCAAAAGCTACGAAGATCATGAAAATATCTTGCGCATTATTCTAAAGACTCTTTGAAGAAATGAATTATATGGGAAATTTAGCAAGTGTGAATTCTAGATTCAAGAGATTTATTTTCTTGGACACATTTTATATAAGGATGGAATCTCTATTGATCATTCAAAGAACAATTCAATCCTAGAATGGTTAGCACCGATGAGTATAACTAAGGTTCACAGTTGTATTGGTTTAGCAGGTTATTATTGACGATTCGTACAGAATTTTGCCTGATTGGCTAACCCATTAACCAAGATCACATGTAAAGGGGTTAAATTTGTTTAGAAAAAATAGTGTAAAGAATGTTTTGAATAACTGAATAGAAGATTAGTCAACGCTCCTATCTTGACTCTACCATCAGGGAACAATGGGTTTGTTATTTTTTGTGACGCTTCAAAGAAAGGAATTGGTTGTGTCCTTATGCAAAATGATAAAGCTATTGTCTATGCATCACGATAGCTAAAAATTCATGATCAAAACTATCCCACTCATGATATTAAGTTATCAGCTATAATCTTCACTCTGAAGATATGGAGACACTATCTCTATGGTGAAAAATGTGAGATTTATACAGATCATAAGAGTTTGAAGTATATTTTCTCACAAAAATAACTCAACATGAGGCAAAGATGATGGATTGAACTAATCAAGGATTATGATTTCACTATACACTACCACCCGAGGAAGGAAAATAAGGTGGCAGATGATTTGAGTAGAAAGGATCATGGAGTTTTGAACAAGATGAGAGTTGAAAGGGATCTTATTTCCATGGATCTAGTAAATATGGATATGGGAATAACCATGGAAGGTGAAACATAAATAATTTTTCAAATTGTTTACAAACCTTATTTACTAGAAAAGATAAAGAGTTCTTAGACTAATTATGACGAGTTTCAAAAGAAGATTAAAGCTATAAGTGATGGGAGATTGAGTAACTTCATATATGTAGATATACTTTTGAAATTTGGGAAGAGACTTTGTGTTCCTAACATACCTGATCTAAAAAGGGAATTGTTGGATGATTCTCATAGCTCCAATTTCTCTATACACCCTGGGAGCACCAAGATGTATAGATATTTGAAAGAACATTTTTGGTGGGACAACATGAAGAGAGAGATTACTGATTTTGTGTCGAGGTGTATGGTTTGTCAACAAGTGAAAGCTGGAAGGCAACAACCTAGAGGAGTCATGCAACCTCTTCCCATACCTGAGTGGAAATGGGATAATATTATGATGGACTTTGTCATGGGGATACCAAAGACTCATAGAAGGAATGATGCAATATGGGTCATTGTTGATCATCTTACCAAGTCAGCACATTTTCTTGCTATAAGAGATGATTTACCACTTGAATGTTTAGCAAGACTGTATATTAATGAAGTTGTAAGACTTCATGGAGTACCCCTATCGATTGTTGCTAATCTTGATCCATGTTCTACATCAATATTTTGGAAAAGTCTTCAGAAAGCCCTGGATACTGAACTTCGTTTGAGTACTGCTTACCACCCTCAAACTGATGGACAATCAGAATGGACTATTAAAACCTTATAAGACATGTTGAGATCTTTCTCACTTGACTTTAAAGGTATGTGGGACCAATATTTACCTAGGGTAAAAATTTTCTATAATAATAGCTTCTATTCATGTATTCAGATTGCACCATATGAAGCGTTATATGGGAAGAGCTGTCGCGCACCGAATTGTTGGGATGATGTTGTGAAAGAAAACTCTTCGGCCTAGAACTTGTTGAGGAAATGATGGAAAAGGTGAATGTTATCCAAACCCACATCAAAGTATCACAAATTAGTCAGAAGAGCTATTCCAATAACCGAAGGAAGGATTTGGAATTTCAGGTAGGAGATCATGTTTTCTTGAAGGTATCTCCATGGAAGGGAGTTATACAATTTGGTAAGAAGGGTAAATTAAGTCCCAGGTACATCGGAACTTTCGAAATTCTAGAATTAATTGGGGATATATCTTACCGTTTGGAAATGCCACCAAGTCTCTCCAAAGTTCACGATGTGTTCCATGTATCATTGTTGAGAAAATACATGCCTGACCCAACGCATGTACTCACCTATGAGGAAATTGAACTGGAACCTGATTTGTCTTATTGTGAAGATCCTATCAAGATTCTTGAAACCATATAACAAGTGTTAAGAAACCAGATGACTCATTTGGTAAAATTTCTATGGAGAAAATATAAGATGGAAGAGGCAATGTGGGAACCAGAGGAACTTATGATGAAGAACCACTCAAATCTTTTTGTGCGGTAGTATTCTAGAAATTTCTAGGATGAAATTATTTGAAGGAGAGAAGAATGTAACACCCCAATCTTCCACGGTACGTTTCCCTTTGAATAATGCAATAGCTTGCATTATATACAACTTCGAGATTCTAACACACTGCGACCAATCAAACTAGATGTTATGAATAGTAATACCCATTTTTTGAAATTTTATAATTTTTTTTCAAAATGGATTTCTTTTTTAAATTTGGAATATCAAAATTACATTAGGGTGAATTTTTGGTACTTTTCTGAAAACTTTCAATTTTTTATGAATAGTACTAAATTTTAATTAAAAACAACTTATTTAATCGAAATAATTTATAGTATAAAATTATACATTTGAGTGGTTTTAAAGTATAATTAGATTATATTTTTATAATTTAATATAATTTAGGTCATTGTGTAAAATTTAACATTTAAACTGAACATAAACAAGTGTCGATCTTTTGATAGTTATTATTTCTTAAAAACACATTTTTTGTTTTGACAATGAGAATTAATTTTAAATTAATTTCTGCCACTTATGTGTTTTGAATTTATAAAAATGGATTCCATATTTGAAATAAGGAGGTCCAAATTGTGTAAATAGGTAACTTTTAATTTTAGACATTATGAATAATTATTTCGGTAAATATTTTATTTACCATGGTTAAAGGGTAAATCTAGTAAATAAGGGTAAAAAAATAATATAATAATAATATTAAATTACCCTAACATGTGTCCTATTTCTATTGGTTGATAAATTTCAGACCATTTCCATCCTTGGGTCGATTTTGGAACCCCATGGACCCACTTGGGAGTGATAATGACATTTTACATTAATTAATCTAAAGTAAAGACAAAAATAAGAAAAGCATGTATCTTTTAGTAAATTTTTTTATATGGGGTTATATAATTGATCTCTTCAAATATAAATATTAATTAGAAAGATAAAAATATTTCCTAAATAATGATATTTTATTTATATTTTTATACATTAAATAATTTAATTTATTTATGACACAATGATGATGCAGTAATTACCTTAAAAATAAAATATTAAAATAATTGATATTATAAATATCCAAATAAATATATATTGAGACTTATGATAAATTACACTAATTTTATAGGTTAATACGACATGTTAGGGTTGGTTAAATAAATTTTATTCTAATTAATAAAGTTTTTATGGCTTTCAAAAAAATCAAATACTAAATAGTTTCAAAATTGATATAATTGAGTTTTTAAAACAAATACTATATTATTAATTGATATAATATTTCTAAAAATATAAGGTTCATCAAAAGGACTTATGTAAGGTTATATATATTAATAATTAACCACATGGGATTAAATTGTATTGTTATAGTAAGTTTATTAACTATATAATATAAAAATACAAAGAGACATGGTAAATGTCAAACTATTTAACTAAGAGTTAAATATAAAAGATAAGGTTAATATGGTGAACTAAAACTGTCCAAAACCTATTGGTTAAGAGGTTTTGGACCCCTACCCACCTTATTATCTAAATAATTTATTTTTGAGCCATTATAAACCAAAAACGATTTTATTATAAAATAATATTTCAAAATTTTCCTAAAGTGACTCTCACCTCTCTTATAAAAGAGCACTTCTCTTTATCTTAACTTTACACCTCCAAAGCCTTTTGTATCAGACAAAACCTACCAAAATTTCCTCCAAAATTTCCTCCCTTCATCCTAGAGGCCTCCTTTTGGTCATAAATCCAGCCTAAGGATCCCTTTTGATCAAATCAAAAGGAAGAACCCAAAGAAGAGGTAAATATTTCACCCCCTCTTTCACGTTCTTTTCTTCTTCCACTTCCTATTTATTTGTTGTTTCCACTCTAAAATAATAAATCCAGTATATTATATATACTGTTATATTATTATAAAAATGGTAAAACTATATTCATTATTCTATCCATCCTATAAATGACAAAGTCACCATACATGCGTATGTACGGCTTACCGTCTCCACGTCGTGGTGTAGTTTGTTATTCAAACACTTCATTATTTGGTTGGGTATAATAATGAGTATAACTGATGTAAATATTAAATATAACATGTTAATGATTATATATATATATATATGATATTCTATCCAATTACATACTATTTCTCTATCAATGATATTGTCGCTCGTGCGTACGTACGGATTACCGTCTCCGCGAACGCGATGAGATTCATTTCCCCATCGCAACCATTCAAGAATAATTTTCATTTTATGATTAAAAACAATGTTTAAGAACTTAATATAATTCTGGATATTAATAAAATACATCATATCCATAACAAACATGGCTTATGTAACCAAGCATATAAAAGAAAACGAGTCAGTTAACACCCAAAATGATGATACTACTAAAATATTATTAACAAAGAAATATTAGAAGATCATATATAATATAATATTTATGTATATAGTTGTTGTATAATTTAATAAAAATGTTTTAACTATTACACAGGAGGTTAACATACCATTTACTAATAAAAAGTACAAGGTAAGGGTTAATTTCACAATCTCTTTATTATCCGAGGTTGTTTTTACGTAAGTATCTACTGGGACCTCTTTATCATCCACATCCATGTTTTCTTAAAAATGTATTTCAAAACATTTTTAATATTTACTAGACTATGGGTTAAAGTCATTTATACCCTTATTTTACCTTATATGTTTTGAAATGAATCTTTCCGTCGTTTTCCAAACGGGGTACTTTATGACCTTTTTGACATATTTAAGGTAAGAATGCTTTTTTAACTTATACAAGGGGTGCATATATTTTCCGCCGTTATAACATCATCAAAGATTTAATTACAAGATTATAAGAATATTATGAAAATAAATGTTTTTTTTATAATTATGTGACTCTTAAATGATTTCAAAATAGAAATAGATATTTCTCTCATATAGTTTTGATTTCATCTATGTCAACATCCTTTGATAAATTTTACACTTTTTTGAAGTTGATTTGTTATGATACAAATATTCCATATTGTATTTAAGGTTTTGTGATATGTTTGACTCTGGATGATTTATTTTTATATCATTCATGGTTTATGGTTAAAGTATTGACATTTCGTATGCTAGTTTTAATACGAATGTTTTTGTTATGTTTCAACCTTTTCATATGAGGAATGTATTGGACTTAGTATGCGATGGGTGGAGCCTGATATAGCTCCTCAATGAATCGGTAGGTCTCATGAGACAATTAGACATGGAATTGGCTGAATCCTTTCCCAACTAGATAAATGGTTTTGGCCAAGGCCTAAATCATTTTTGGACATCTTGGTCGAGGCCTTGACAAGATGTTTCAGAATGTCCGACATTATACATTCCCTCATTATGAAAATAATATTGACGATTCATGTGGTTATTCGACTAGTATAATACCAATGACTATGTTTTATTATGGCATTATTTACTTAGCTCATATTCCTACCATAAAGTGTTCATGTTTATTATTTGTAAAGGCATGTGTTTTTAATTATTCGTCATGCCTAATGTTTATGTTATCTTCCACTATATTGCTTAACCTTATTGGGCATTTGAGCTCACCCCTTTCTTATGTTTCATTTTCCTAGGATATGAAGAAGTTAGTTATGATTGACTTTTAGGCATAATCTAGGAGAATTGGATGTTTCTAATATAACAAATTAGTTTTGTATTTATTTTCAAGTTATAATGTTTAACTTATGTAGGTATCTTGTTTCCAATAATACTAAACTGATCGGTCTTTTGGGACATGATTCCATGTATCATACCAATGTTATGTAATAATGCACCGACTTTGGGTAATTGGGGTTGGGGCGTTACAAAACATATAATAATATTAGGTAACACAATGTATATTACCAAAAATATAACTTGATTATTAAACTATATTTTTTAAAGGTTTAAGGGATTTGACCCCTCTATCAAGTATCCAAATCATTTCATTGTGGTTACCTCTGACATACATGAACCCATATACATTTTTACTTTTGTGAAATAATTAAGACATCTCAATAAAAGGGTCATCCTCCATTTAATTTTCATCTAACCCTACAGTGGTTTTGGTCGATAACAAAACAATTGACCACTTTTAGTTTATGGGATCTGGAGAATATAATACCTATAATGTCTATGATTCTATTATAAATAGTACAAATTTATACCATTATTTACTAAAATACACTTTCACAAATCACAATTTATCTATTTTAACATCACTCCTATTATCAACCCACTTGCATTAAAAAATCAGTACCTAGAATGTTTTACAATCAAACTCCAATATTTTTTTGATGATTCCAAATATGAAATATTATCATAAATTTTATTTCTATCCTTTGAATGAGATACATTCTTCACTTCAACTACAAGTGTAACTCAATTATTTTTCATGGTACTGCATTCATCATGTTCATTTATATAGAACATATAACAATTAATTACATAAACATTATAAGATAATACATGAACAATTAGTCCTTCGACAAGTCATTAATGTTGTTCTTAAATTTAATCCATATTATTAGATGAATCCTTAAAAATATGGTCTCAAAACTCTTCTATAATTTCTTGATTATGTTTATTTTATATCCATATTTCAGACCTTGATGGATTCAAATTCCTAATAATTAATTTTTGGGTTTCAACACATGGAGAAACCTCTAAACTATTTGAAAATTTTAAAGGTGGGCATGCTCCTGATCTGTAATAGTTATTGTGGCAGCATCTATTCTCGAAATTAATTCATCCACAATCCACTCAGTGTGAATAGATTTCAATAGACCAATGGTTTCCACACTAGATAGGTATTCAGTATATAATTCAATGGATTCATCAATAATATATCACTCCTCAATACAACCTTATGGACGAATTCAATTTTTTAGATACACATAAAAAATATTCACATATCATGAAATGGGGTAAATACATCAATAATGTATAGAACCACATAGTTAAATCTATCTTACCAAGTGAAACCTCAAGTAAACCATCATATCAAAGAATTTCGGTAGGAAAACATTTACAATTCACATAATATAATGGAAATTTACTTTTCTATAGTTGGAAATTTTTTTGAGACTATAACTTTTCATCAAATATATTTGAAAAAGAAACAAATCTTGGTTAATTTATGAAGGAAAATCTAGAAAAAAACTCAATGTAAAGCTACAAAAATTAAATCTTTCATCAAAACACGAAAAACATGTGATTTCAAACCCCTTAACTTTAAATTAGTCATTGACACAATATTCTTAATATTTAATTAATGGCACTCTAGAACCTTCACATAATTTAATAAGTTAAAAAACAGATATCTCTCTAGTCTGGGAAGAGTGTAAGTAGTTCGAGGAAGAAGAGTCCATTTTCACCCTTCACTTATGCAAAATCTTCCCATATTCCCATGCCATTCATGTCCAACCTAGTATTAATTTCATATTTTTTTCTAGGTGCATTTAGAAACATGTTAATGGCACTATCATAGACATTTTTTCAACATGCATAACATCATGAAAATGAATGACGCACAAAAAATTCTAGTATGATAATTCAAAAAACACTGATCTATTTTTCCAACTAGTTTTTGTATTCAAAAAAGGTTTTCCAAAAATAGTATCCATATATTTTACTTTCTCAAAAAAATGATCACCTGTTAGTGGAGATAGTGTTGTATGTTCTTATGAACTACCATCGAATAATGTCGTCTAATATTGGAACTTATGTCACCGAGGTAGAAATATATGATGTCATAGAAATAGAGTCTTCAATGAATGTTTTAACCTAATTAACTATGTATCTTGTTTAAAAATGGGACAATATTTAGTTCCTTTAATTTCATATCCTGGAAACTTTCTGTAAACAGTAAATTCATTTATCATCCTATAAAACAAGCCTCTCAACGTGAAATCTTTATTTTTGTAAGCATCATATAATGTAACACATGAATCCAAAAATAATTTCAAATATTCAATGAGTGGATCCAAATAAATATCAATATTATTACATATTTTTTTTGTTACTAATATAAGCATAGATAGCATAATATATTTTCTTTTCATGCATATACATGGTGGAAGGTTATCATTTTCCAACATAATCAACCATATACAATGAGTGATGCTTTGAAAACCAAAAGGATTCACTCCATCTTTAGATAACACAAGATGAAGGTTTCTTAGATCGTTTCAAAACTCAGGATACTCATGATCAATTATATTCTACAAATAAGAGTCTATCGAGTGATAAAGTTTACCATCTTTATTTCTTTTATCTACATGCCAAGTTAATTGAATTTCAAAATCATCACTTCCATATAGGCGCATAAAACTTGGAATGATTGGAAAGTACTATAAGACTTTCATAAATACCAATTCATTTTTATTGTATCAAGAAACTCCAAAATTTGGAATTATTTAAGTAATTTTTGGTCCTTGATAAATAGTATATAGTTATTTGGACAGACATGTATTCTTTCAGAGATCATACCCATTAAACGTATCATTCTTTTAGCACAATATATTTGTCTAGTAAGGTCATTATATTAAAGGATTATATCATTAAAGTGAGAAAGTAGTTAAATAGAACTAGAGTCACTCCATCCACTTCCATATTCTAAATTATACAACTTTAGTATGGCTGACAATGCTATATATTTAGTACAACCAACTACAATGGTGTCTTTGGAAAACTCTTTAACTTATCAAACAATGTGGGAAAATCATGAAGTTCATCTTAAACTATCATTATCATTTATTTAATATGATATTAATCATCATTAAAACTTGTAATAACATCCTCAATATTGTCTTCTTCAACATATCATATGATCCATAAAATACAATGTTATCCCAATCACTAGCTATATTAAATTTTTTCCTATGTTTATTCCATAATTTATAACTTTGATCTATGCTGTAATAGATAAAGTGTTCTCCAAACTCCTCTAGACTAATTAGTCTTGAATAAAAACATCGTAAATTCTAAAAAAAGATTTTAGAAGGGTTATATGCATGATATTTTGAAAACATGATGAAATATTTCACCCCATCTTCATACTATTTGGTCATACGATTCATATACATACATTTTTTATTCATATCCATAATATTTTATATAGTAATATTAATATATTGAAAACTAAATAAATAAATAAAGGGACTTTCAAATAAGGTAAACCCAACATTTTAATGTTTCAAATAATTTCAACATTCATTGAATGAAATGGGCAATAAAATTTAAGAAACAAATTACTCCATTGGTGGTAGGTGTTATCCTCTAAATTCAACCACAATGATCACTGGTACCTAGCATGGTATGAATACTACTCATGTTAGTTCAAGAAACATAAGTGTATGCCCATAAGAGATGGGGGATGAGACTCAGGGGAAAAAATAAAATAATAACTTTTTAGGAGATGAATCTGAGGAGGATGATAGTTTTCTCCTTAAATATAAATATTCCCAGGCTGTGGAGTTTTTGAAGTTTGAGACAATATTTAGTAGAAATATGATCCCTACAAGGGGATCCTTGATTGGTGTGTCCATGATAAGTCTCATATGGATGGATTTAGATGCACTCATGATGAGACAACAATTGTAGTTTCAATATTCAAATAAAGCCTTCAATTACTCTATAAAAATGAAAAGACTTTGGTCTAAAGACTAAATTTCAATAGTTTTTAGCTTCTTGTTAGGACAAGGTTGAAGGAGTGGGTTCGTGATGCATATCCTATGTGAAGTGTCCAATGAATTTCATTTTTTTCAATAAGTGTTTGAGAGAACATATTAATATATTTTAAGGCTAGCTAGTAGTTCATAAAATATGTGTCATTGGTAATTTTAATCAAAATAGTGTTTAAGACATTAGTAGAAACCATGAAAATGATATTTATTTTTTTATGAAGATTTGAGTATGGTTGTGTTGGAATATTTGAGAAGGATGGATTTTTAACTTTATGTGGAGTTTGGTTACTTTTTAATAGAGTGTTTATTTAAAATTTTCCAACCCAACCAACCAGCCATGGGATCTAGTTGCACCATTGATAAGGTGGGAACTAGGATTGATCTATGTATAGTTGGCCAACATAGTGTCTAGGGTAATGCATAGGGGTGCTTACAATAAAGAGGATTAGAGAGGAGGTGATCCACCATGTGGTGAGGCACGACAGCAGAGGCCGATGCTAGCACGGGGCAATGCCAGTGGGAGAAGGAAGCATTTGGTAACCATTTTTTACATGTTAATGTCACAACATGTATTACCAAAGAGATAATTAATGGATTTTTTTTATATGTGGGATCAATAAATAAATTGTTTCTCTTCTTTAAAAAACATATAAATAACTATAACTGTCTGATCCACTTGATCTGTTTCATCCTGGTTGTCTGAACAATCTTTCCCAGTTATCTTTTTTGCTCTGACTAAGAACCACTTCTCTTCATCGAGATCTCCATCCATGTCAAAGAATCATCCAGAAAAGTTTCTGATCTTTATTATAATTTTGTGTTGATTCTAATATGATTTAAAACACATGTGAATCTATTTTCATGTATTAAATGAATAAAAAACCGAAGAAATTCAATTTAGAGAAAATATGGTATTTTTAAAGACGGTGATTTCTTATGTTGTGAAGGAGAGGTGTTGCACCTTGAGCTGATTCAGTGAGCTTAATCTTGGTCAGTGGAATATTTTCCTATAAATACCCAAGTCTAGCTCATTTTTTTGTTAGAATATTATCTCTCATATGATATAATCTATGAGTGCTTTAGGGAGAAACAAAGTACTATGTAACAAGTGTATTATAATGAGGAGGTTCTGAAAAGATTTATCTTATGCAAAGTATAATAGGTGTTCTATGATCCTTAAATAAGTGTTTAATACTCTCAATGTTTCTTTCGATGAAACTAGTTTTTGAAAAAGCAATTTGATAGCATTGCAAGTTTTTTTCCTTGGCTTATGCGAAGTATATTGTGTTTCTGTGAACATATTTTTCAAATTAGATAAAAGAATAATGTATATTATTTTTCAAAGAAAAACTTTAGAAGATAATTTTATCATGACATGATTAGTTTTTTAACATTTCATAGAATAATATCATTGTGTGAAGGATGTTTTGTGTGAAGGTGTTAAGGATTATTTTTTTAGTTACATGAACTCATAGTGGTTTCACAAGTGTTGTGCAAAAAAATATATTGGATGATCCACAATTTTTCAGGAAGTTGTACCATGCTTAAGGCATAATATTTTTCTTTCATCATATTCAAGTTTACACACACGATGGTAGTAAGAAGTTATTTCATGGTCAGATGCATATGTGAATGTACATACATTTAAAATCTAATAGTATGTGTGTGCAAAGGTTTTGAGAAGGCTACATACATTAAAAAAGTAGCATACAATATATAAAACCTTCCATTTTTACACTTGAATTGAGTATCAATTTAATGGAAAATTTTTGTATAAAGAAATTTTTTTGAGAAGTATGTAGTGAAATTGAATTTAACTAATCACTTCAAGTATAGAAAATGAGTGTATATATGCATTAATTATACAATAATTACATGCACATGAAATAGTACTTGCATAAGTAATTTTTGAGAAGGCCATGAAGTGTATTATATATTTTCATGAAGTTTGAATAATCATGTATGAAATATAAAATTCATAATTAGTGTGTAGTTATTTGAGACTAAAGCTGGAGCATCATAATTTTAGAATACTTTTTTATCTGAGTTTTATAGTATTCATTGAGGTTAGGTCTCTAGTAGAAGAAATAATTATTTCTCGAGAAGTGTTTCATTGAGGAAACTAAATATATGTAGAGATCATAAATTATTTGAGAAAGACAAACATTAATGAAAATGTTATTGAATTTGTACACAATATAATGTGATCCAAAAAGATTTTAGAGGAGGATCTTTAGTTGATATTTCTACAGTGGATCGAGCCATCTAAAGTTAAAGGCTGTAGTTGGGGGGATAACCAGTTTCTAAAGATTTTTATTGGGGGGGGGTCTAACCAATCACTGTGAAGAAGGGGTAGTTGGGGGTCTAACCAACTTTTGAAGGATGATTGGAACTGGGGGGGGGGGGTATAACAAGTTTGTGATTAGGGGATATAACTACTTGATTTTTTTAATCACTTTATGATATAGTGGAGAATCTATATGGGGGGGGGTCTAACCAATATGTCAATTTGTACCAAACATTGTAAATCCCTGTGAGTTGTTCTTTCTCTATTGTTATTTATTACAGGGAGAGCATGATTATTAAAGATGAGGGATCAAGAATTTAATCAATCAAAGAGGTTGAATACAAAGAAAAATAATTTGTAAAAATAGTATACCACTAATTTACCCCCTATTATAGGTATCTAACCGATCCTTGTACACTATAATTGGTATCAGAGCATAAAATACCCTTTGTAGATCCATAAAACCTTTTGAGAAATGGGGAATTTTAATTCAACAAATATCCAAGGAATTCCCACTTTTGATGAAATGTACTATTACATCTGGAAGAGTAGGATGCTTCCTTACCTTTTATCTCTTATCCTGAGATGCAGCAATAGTGGATTTTCCACCAATTAATGAGGATGTTTCTATGACTGAAGATGATAAGAGAAATATGGAAGTTGACGACATGTCTAAGAATTCAATCTTTATGGATTTATTAGAAAAGGTATACACTAAAGTGACGGGTCTCAAATCTGCTAAGGAGTTCTGTGATAAACTAAGAAGTAGTTATAAAGGAAATATTAAATTCAAAGAATCTAAGTTTCAAATACGGGTAATCAAGATTTAATACATCAAAATGGATGATGATGAAACTATTAATGACTAATTTACAAGTTTAAATTAAATTTTTAACAACATTAGAGGTTTTGGAGAGAAGTTGGACGGTTTTACTATTGTGAAGAAGCTTATCTGAAATTTACTAGATCGATTTGACTTAAAAATTTCATCACTATAAGAGATTGAAGATCTATCTTTGGATAAAATTCATAATGCTATCATATCTTATGAAATAATAAAAGTGTTAGCATGAAATAAAAATAAAAGAGATGAGATGGCCTGTGAATCGATGATAAAATGTAAGTCTAAAATAAAATAAGAACCAAAATCAAGTGATTCTGAGGATGAATAAGCTGAATAAGACTTTAGTAAAATGATGGACTTATTTACAAGAATGTTAAAAATGGGTCGATGGACAAGAAATGTAAAACAACCACCAGAATGGTATTATTTTCACAATAGTGGTCATTTTGTTGGCAAATATCCAAAGAATAAGGCTAATGGCACTGACTCAGATGAAGATGATAAGAAGTACCCAAAAAGGAAGTGGAATAATCATAAGAAGAGGTTTACTTACAAGAAGAGAAATATGATTAGTTGAGATATGAATTAATTTTCATCATCAAATAGTGAGTCAGAATATGGAAGATATTCTAAGAATCAAATGTGCTTTATGGATAAATCCAAGAAATCTTGGGACTCATTTAAAGGAGATGAAGGTGATGATATAACTGATTTAGAATAGATGTTAAAAGAAAATATTGAATCTACTATTGTGGAAAATATGCAACTCCAGAAGGAAAAGAAAAAACTAAATAAATAAATCGAAAAGATCTCCTTTGAAAATAAAGAACGTATCAAGAAAGAGGAGATTCATCTTAATGAAATATGAGAAAATAATATGAAGTTATCTAAGCTAGAAGGAAAGATGAATTTTTTTGGAAATGAATATCTTTACAAGAAATAATTATCTAAGACACAATATATGTTCCTTGTAGCTCAAAGTGAATTGAAGAAGAAGAAATAATACTTCACCAAAGATGTTGAGATTAAGGGTGAATATTCTAAAGATGTTGAGAAGAAGGTTCCATAAAAAAGGTTGATTCTAGACTAAATGAATCTCAATGTACATGTGTTATTTCTAAAAATGTAGGTTTGAAAAACATGACTGGATCCAACTGGACAAAAAGAAAAAATGAGAGAACATCTTCCACAAAGGAAGAGTGCAATCATTCACCCAGAAGGTTTCCTCCTTATTATATACATTCAAAATTTGGGAAAAAGAAACAACTATAATATTTAGATCCAAATTACTATCAGTATGAAAGAATATGGTTCAGAGGAGACTATTGGTGTTGTGGATTGTTTGGTCATAAAGCTTATTCATGCTGGTATACCATGTCACTACCAAGGAGAATGCATGAATCAAGGGAGAAAATTGTTGAGTAGGCGAGATAAGATTATCAAGAAGAGAATCCAAAGATCATGACTTAATATAAACTTTCAATACAGAACTTATATGAATGAATGAATGAAGTTTGTGGTAGATGTGGTCAAGAAGGTCATAAGGATGAGAAATGCATAGTTTTTTTTATCAAGTGAGTTTTCTCATAGTGCAAGTGAGAAGAAAAGTCAGATAGTAAAGAAATCTACAGTCACCAGTGAATTATGTGAGAATTTGAAACAGTTTGAAAAAGATCAGAATATTTTCAATGAAAAATAAAATAAAGTGGTGGAAATTCAAGAATTTAAAGATTATTAGGATTCATCTACAAATGATGACTTGAAAATTATGAATTTTAAAAAGTGATAAAAAAATGGGCATGAAATAGAACATTTAATAACACTCCCAGTATCCTAAGAGATGAAGGATAACTCTTCCAAATATGAGTTTAAAAGGAAGAAGGGAAAATAATGGTTGATAAGACACTCTCATCCTAAGTGATATTTCTAAGGAACAAACATGTTTCTCCCTATTCCCTTATATAAATACTTTTGTACTAACATGCATGGAATTGAAGGAGATAGATGCATCCCTTAAGGGGGAGCATAGATGATTTGAAGTTGTCAAATATTCACAATCTTGTAAAAATAATTATCACTCTCAAATTCATAATCCGAGTATTGAAAACATTAAGAGAGTTGATATTCATCTAAAAATGTGGAGATATATGTTTTTTCACTTGAACTTTATGAGTTTTTTGTCGATATGTGTGAAAAAAATATCTTAACAATCTTACTCAACTTTCCCCTATAATGAAGTTGTTGAAAAAAGTTTGAGAATGGTATCACATTAAAGAATTTGAATATCCTTAATGCTTAGGAATCATCACTGTTGTTTTCTATACTGGTATTTCTAATGTAGACATAGATTCTATTGACTAAAAACACATTTCTTTTGTTGAGTGTGGTTTCATTACTTGAGAATAAATTGAAGTGGAGGATAATTTGGATGTTTTTTGAACTCCTAAATTCACCTTCGTATTTATTTCCAATAAGGGAGAGAAAGAAAAGAAAACATATTAACATATGCGCAATAACAAAAAAAATACAAAGTGGGATAGTGAAGTATCTAGTGAATTACATTTTTTGTTAATAAGTGTTTGAGAGAATATTTCAATATGTTTTATGGATGGTTAGTATTTTGGAAAACTTGTGTCATTGGTTATTTGAATCGACATAATATTTACAACATGATAAGAATACATGAAAAATGATATTTATTTTTCATGAGTATTTGAGTATTTATGTGTTTGAATATTTGAGAAGGTTTTATTTTTCACTTGATATGAAATTTGGTTAATTTTTAAGGGAGTGTTTCTAAAAAAATTCTTGTCCAACCAACCAGCCAAGGGATCCAGGTGCACCACTGTTGATTTGGGCATTAGGATCAATCTAGGCATAGTTGGATAGCAGTGTCTAGGGGAATTCATAGGGGTTCCTACACTCAAGAGGATTGGAGCGGCAGTGATCCACTTTATGGGGTGGCACGATGATGGAGGCAAATGTCAGCACAATTACCTTTTTCCCCCAGATGATAACCGCTTCTCTTCACCAGTATCTCCAGCCACATCTAAGAATCATCAATCCAATATTCTGAGCTTCATTCAAGTATGGTGTTGTTTCCAATATGATCAAAATCACATGAAGATATGTTTTCATGTATTAAATGAAGAACAAGCTGAAAAAATTCAGCATGGAGAAAATATGATATTTCTAAAAATGGTGATTTCTTACATCGTGAAGGAGAGGTAGTGCACCTTGAGCTGAGGTAGTGTGCTTGAGCTATGTCAGTGGAATATTTTCTTATAAATACTTTATATTGGATCATTTTTTTCATTGAAATATTATCTCTCACCTGAGAGAATCTAAGATATCTTGAGAGAGAAACAGAGTACTATGGAACAAGTGTTTCGCAAGGAAGAGGTTCCGCAATTACTTATCTTACGTGAATTATAAGAGGTATTTTGTGGGCCTTAGATAAGTGTTTAACACTCTTGAAGTTTATTTTCGATGAAAATGGTTTCCAAAAAGAAATTTTATAGTAAAACAAGTGTTTTATTTGGATTCTGTGAAGTATATTCAGTTTCCAAAAATCCTTTTTTCAATGTAGATAAAGAACCACATATACTATTATGAAAAGAATAACTTCATAAGAGAATTATAATGTGATTTATTATGATATTATTTTGTTAATAATTCATGAAATAATATTCATGCATGAAGGGTGTTTCATGTGAAGGTGTTTCAGCTTCTTGTTTGACTTACGCAAACTCAAAATGGTTTTTTAAGTGTTATACAAAGAATATATTAGATGATACAATGTTTTTCATAAAGGAGTACCATTATTAAGGTATAAGATTTTACTTTCATTATATTCATATTTTAATGCACGATGGAAGTAGGAAGTTAATGCATATGTAAATTTACATACATTGAGAAACAAACATTATGTGTGTGAGAAGGTTTTAAGAAGGCTATATACATTGAGAAAGAAGTTTACAAAATATGCAAGATTCCATGCATACACTTACATTGTGTATCAAAATAATGGACAATGTGTGTATGAATAAAAATATTTTAGGTAGTGTACAGTGAACGTGATAGTGAACTAATCACTTAAAGTATAGACATTGAGTGTATGTGTTCATTAATTATACAATACTTATATGCACATAAAATAGTACTTGCATAAGAAATTTTTGAGAAGACCATGAAGTGTATTATATACATGAATGAAGTTTGAAGAATCACTCATGAAATATAAATTGCATAATTGGTGTGTAGTTATTTGATATGGAAGCCAGAGCATCATAATTTCAGAAGATTTTTGTATCAGAGATTTTCAGTATTCAGTGAGGCCAGGTCTTTAGTAAAAGAATTATTTTTTCCCTTGAAGAGTTGCATTGATGCAGTTGATTATATGCAGAGATCAAAAATTATTTTAGAATGACCAAGATCAATGAAAAGTACTTGAAGTTGTATACAAGCCAGTGTGATCCAACAATCTTATGGAGGAGGATATTCAACTGATCTTTCTACAGTGGATCATTCCATTTGAAGTTTAAGTTTACAGCTGGGGTGTCTAACTAATTGCTGAAGTTTATAATTGGGGGGGGGGGTCTAAATAATCACAATGAAGAAGGTGAAATTAGGGAGTCTAACCAACTATTTAAGGTTGATTGGAACTGGGGGTGGGGGGTATAACCAATTTCTAATTGGGGGGTCTAACCAATTATTGTTTAATCACCTTCTGATATAGTGGGGAATCTATGTTGGGGGGGGGGTCTAACCAACACAAAAAATAGAATGTCTTTGTATCAAACCTCGTAAATCCCTTTGTTCTATTCTTTATTTGTTTTTATTGCTTTTAGGGTGAGGGTGATTATTAAATACAAGGGATCAAGACTTTAATCAATCATAGAGTTTGAATCAAAAGTAAATGAATTTGTAAAAATAGTATACCACTAATTCACCCCCCTCTTAGTGGTATTTAACCTATTCTTGGACTCTACAATATTTTTTGGATGGAGTTAGTGAGATACCCTTGCCATGGTGTTATTATAAATCTATATTATATAGTAGGTGATATTATTTGTATCTAGGAGGTATCTAAGAGGTAATATGATCATATAAATGAAGATACCACCCTTTGTCCTTACACATGTCTGTATTTATAAATATAACCACTCATACCATTTCAATTATAAATATACATACCACTCAACATTTTGAAACATATTTTAAGGAGTGTTTGAAAAGGAAAAGGAAATTTGTAAGTGAGTGGATCAATACTTTAATCAATAACAGAGGTTAATTTATAATGTATAATTATAAAAGAAAAAGTGTATCACTTATTTATTTCCCCTTATTAGTGATAAATTTACACTTCCCTAGAGTCTTCAAAAAGGGATACTTCTAAAAAAGGTAATCTTATCTACTCTCCTATAATATATTTCTTCAATTTTTCATTTTTATAACATCCCTACACATTCCAGTCTGGTATTATGATATTGAATCTTTTTTTACCCTTTAATGTTCCTTAAGTTTGGTTGGAGTGGATGGTTTTCTTGGATGACACCAAGGTAATACATCATTACCATTTTCTAGTTTCATACTTAATATAAAATACAAACCAATACCTAATTTTATGGATGTAGTTTGATAAGAGTTTAGTGACCAAATTGAAAATATAATTTAATGGGGTGATATGGGAAATTCATTCAACTTATGTCTTAGTGTAGGAATCCAATTATGTCACATACATCTTGATCATATTATCCAAAAAACATGGGTAGTATCACATAAGCAGTAAATTTTTGTGACATTAAAATACTAAAAAGAGAAAGGAATATGATGTTCTCAACATTCATAAAGGAAAAATATTGTTAACTCTTCATAGAATAATTTAGATATACAATCTACGCAATAATATTATATAATTTATTTCTATAATTGTTGGACTATGAGGAATTATTCAAAAAATGGAGAGAAGTATATTATTTACATTATTGATAAATTTACCTGAATTAAATATATTTTATTCATGAGACATAAATCACAAGATCTAAATATGTTTAAATGTTTTAGAATAAAAGTAGAGATTGATTGTAATTTCCCCTTATAGAAGATCTATACAGATAATGGTATAAAATTTATAAGGGGAATAATTGATGATTATTTTGAGAATAATTCTATTCACCATGAACATAGTGTACCATATACCATACAATAAAATGTTATTTTTGAATTGAAGAATAAACTTTTAGTTGGGATGGCTTGAACATTTCTTATAGAGCATTCAACATTATTAAAAAACCCAATGAATCTATTCACTCTAATTTCAAATCATGAAACTATATTTTAAAGTCAATTTGAAATTTAAAAGATCCTTCATCGAGATCATCATTAAAATACAAAATATCATCCTCATTTCTAAACATCATATAAATCCAATTTATTAACTTTTAAACCAATCATTTACCCTTAAAATCACATTTAAATTATAAAAAAATGATGAATCTTTTTTTAATAAATCACTGGGACACTTTTTATAAGTTTTTAAAAATGATTTTCACCACTAAAAAAAATGTCACCTTTTTTTTAAAATAACTTTTTATAAAATTATTGACCCATTAAAAATATATTTCTTGTAAAATCAAATATTGAATTTATTTTCAAACCACCATTGAAAACTCACTCATTATTTTCAAAACCAATCCCTTCCCATTTTGAACCAAAATTTCAAACTTTTAACAAAAGTCAACCCCAGTTTAAAAGCTTAGGTCAACTATTATACAGTTTTATATGCATAAAAATTTACATATATATATTTACATAGAGATAAAAAAAATAAAAGATATATTATATTAAAACCATTTTCATTATATAAAATACGGATATTAAATATAATAATGGTTTCATGAATAAAAAAATTTATTATATTTGTTAAAATATTTTCAACATGGAAAACTATTATAATGAATAAAATTCAATTAATAGTTCCAATAAACATGAACAATTAAACGATAACCATGAATTAATCACAAAAATAAGTTATAATGTCACAAAAAAAATGATTGTATATTATTCAAAACTAGAAAACATACTGATGAAAGTGATTCTTCTAAAAAATGGAATTATAAATTAAAATATAATTAATTGTCATTTTTAATTTCATAGAATCATTCAAACTAAATTTAGATATAGGTTATTAAATACTAAAACTAAATTTAAAATATTCGGAGTATCAAAATAATATAGAATAATCAATAATGAAACATTTTTATTCAAACATACAAGAATGAAAAAAATAATTTTGATTCAAAGTGCTTAAAAAACTAAAGTCCAAGGTATACATCAAGTTTGATAAAGACTTTATAATGATGGTTAATTTCCTCGCTAGACGTGGTGGATATTGTGGTCAGGATAAAATGCCCAAAGGAATTCTGCTACACCACATAGGGATTGTTGGGTTAAATAAGAATAGGATCAACTGAGACTAAGGTGAATCACGAAGTATCTTACCCAAAACAAAAAAACAAGGAGGTCTGAATCGAGACTCAAAGTTTGAGGAAGACATGAAGATGAGGTGAAACAACTGAAGAACTAAGTACAGTCGAAGGTGATAGAAAAATAAATCAGAACATGCCTTATATTTCGAGAGGATCGATTCATCATGAAATTAGAAGATGGTTAAGAGTGGAGAAAACAATAGGGTTCAACGAGAGTGGTGTCAAAAGTTGAGTTTCACAAGAGCTTAAAGGCCTGAGAGTGGACACTCTATTAGGATTCTTTTTATAATATTGGGTAAGGATATTATCAGTGTTTTCAAAAAATCACTGATAAAGTGTTGTTTTATCAGTGCTAAAATAGTAAGAGCTGACAAAACAACTCTTTATCATTGCTTAAATTCTAATGCTGATAAAGTGTAGTTTTATCAGCGCAAAAAAAGCACTGATAAAGATATAATTTTAATAATATTTATTTATTTATAATTATAATTAAAAATAAATATATATACACTTATTTAAAATTATAATTATAAATATATTAATATAATTTTATATATTTATATCAATATATAAATATGTATAATTATAAATATAATAATTATATTTATTATTTAAGTATATTTATTATAATTTTTTATTTATTTAAATATATATATATAATAAATATATTTAAAAGGTATTTAGATATAATTATAAATAAAATAATTATATTTACTATTTAAATATATTTATTGTAATTTTATAATTTTTTTAAATATGTAATTATTTATTTATAATTATAATTACAAATAATGTAGTTGGGGTTTAGCTTAGTGGTAAGCACCTCGTAATTCTACATCGAGGTTGGGGGTTCAAAACCCATTGGATGCTGATACTGTAGTGGTACTGTAGCTATACTATAGCGGCAGAAGAACTATATCATTGGTGAAATTATAGTGGTGGTGGGAACTATAGCCAGAATTGTAGCAGCGGTATCACTGTAGCAGGTACTGTAGCAGCCAGGTACTGTAGCAGCCCTATTAACTGGTGGTCCTTGGGTAAAAAAATTTGGCCTATGGGACATGTATTTTGGATTTCATGCCTATTAGGCCTACGATCCATGTAATGGGATTCATGGATACTAAGCCTAAGGTCTATGTATTAAATAAATAAGGCTTGATTAGTGGGCTATCCCCTTGGGGGGTGACGGTCTGCCTTTCTGGCCTGTGTGTGTGGTGTGTGTGTGTGTGTTTAAATTTAATTTTACCCCCAAGCACTTAATATATTATTTTATAATTATAAATTAGTATATATAAAAATTATATATACATATATATATTTGAAAAGGTTGAGGCTTGACGACCCCTTTATTAACCAAAAAATAAATACAGTGAAAGAACATGCCAACACAAAATGTCCAAAAGCAATACAGAATAATTATAAACAATGGGAAATCAAATGACTCAAGATCAAGTACCCATGCTATGATGAGAGGAGTGTCCACCTGACCATGAGTATGTTGACCCCTTCTCTATGTTTTCACTTGAAACCATGGCCCACCTCCATTATCCAAGAGACCAACATCCACATATACCTTCATATCTTATACTCCAAGTACCTGATCATTACATTGTCCATCCTACTCATTACTTCTAGATACAATCAGCTCAAAAGAGTTATGTGTACTGACCTTCAAAACCAATTTCCCCTCACCAAATACACAATAATAGAAGTAATTGAAGATATATAATCAATATTTTTAAAATCCCTATCCGTAGAAGATTCAATACCCAACCCATTTTCTTGATGAACATTTTTGAAAGCAAGAGTCTGAATTCCAAGGTTAGATCCCACATGTTTCGTGAAAAGATTCTTAGAAGATTTTGTACCTTCAACAACATCCATCATTGAAATCGATGATTTATAAATAGCATGACTCGAGATCTCCCTACCATAAGTAGGGTTTAAAATAAAAACCGACCCCAGATGAACCATTGGCATACTATAACTAGTATACATAAGGGAATGAGTGTTACAACCAACCTTTCTTAAAGGTGGTTTCCCACCCACATCATTATCCTAATTATAACTAGTATTAAATGGTGGATTATAATAGGATAAAGGCTCATTGAGAACTAAATGTTTACCTAAATAAACCATAAAGACAACCATAGTTAAGGAACATTTATACCTTGGGGGTCTGATACACTTTCATTCCCCTTTTCAGGGGAAGATTTACACTACTCATGAGGATGATAAATTTAAATCATTTTGGTCCTGGACTTCATTGTAGTAACAAAATCTATTTTTGATTACCCTATGTTATATTTCAAGGAAATTATTTTTTGTTCCTACCAAAAATTTAAATCCACATTAGCCTATGCCACGATCTCTTTGGAATCATGAATTTCATCAGATTCCTCACCAATAGGATCTTTTATAATTCCCTTATATAATGTACCCTTAAATGAAACACCATCAACAATGAACTTATTCTCAATGTCATCCTATGACTAGGAATTATAATTTAGTTGATAAGGAGAAACAAAATTAGCTATATCTCAAGGTGAAGTGGTTGTTTTAAAATGTGTAGTAGTTGTGCATAGATCTTTCCAATAAGGAAAAACTAGATCTTGATTTTGGGATCCCTAAGAAGGCCTTTTAGTTTTAACATGAGCAATTCCACCTAATGGATTTAATACTTTAGTAGAAAATTCATGACCATTATCATTATAAACATTATTTTTACATTGATTATAAGTACCACAATTATCCTTCATTCGACAGTGATAGGAATCATGTCCCTTAAGCTAACAGATAGAGAAAACAATGCCTTTTCTACAAGAAGATTTCATATACCCAATAATTTTACAGTCATCAAAAAATGATGTTTCTTTCTCAAATTCAAGTCTAAGTTTTATATCATCACGTAACGTGGAGATAACCAAATTTTCAACCAAATTGAAACATAAATAAAATTATACCAAAAATCTTTCATAATGGATAAAATTGACCATTTTAGTGGCACTATCCAGCCTAATTGGAATACCAATCACAAATACAATATAAAAAAATCTCCAGATTCCATAAAACCTAGTTAAGACCATAGATTTTAATCTAAAATTGTGCACAAGTGTCTTTGAAATTGTTTAGATTGAAATTAAAACTCCACTTGTGAAGACGTAGGGTTACAAACTTTATATTGATTGAACCCACCCATTAGTCTCATCCTTTCAGTTTTGAAGAAGGAAATATAATGTGAAAAAAAACTGCCATGAGAAAAGCATTTGAAATATGAAAATCCTCAATTGGAAGCTTACTGGAAAACTGAATCTACTATTTTTGAGGGTTTTGAACCCTTAGATAATGAAATGAAAGCAATAAACGAGTTCTTACATAGATCTAACCTTTCTGAAATGGCATCATCTGAGGCAAAAAACATGACCAATGAAACCTTTCTTGATGATTCGTTGTGAAGCCTAATTATTTTGCGAGAGAAACAAACCACCAAAAAAATAGATAAGGATGAAAATCCCTTCAAAAATTCCTCTGAATTCTTCTTAATCTTCTTTAATGAAGATTATGCATATCAAACCGCATACTGATTGGAGACATAAGAGTAAATATTCAAACTCCTAGGGTGGTTATGAGAAACCCAATCACCAAAAATCACTAGGAGCACCTTCTCTCATTCCTCCATCCAAATTAATTGACCGTAAAACATATTTATATATAATTATAAATATATTTATATAAATATATATTTATGAATATATAATTATAAATATAATAAATCTATTTATTATTTAAATATATTTATAATATATTTATAATTATTTAAAAATATAATTATTTATTTATAATTTCAAAAATACTTTTTTTAAAAATTATATATATTTATAATTCTATAATTGAATATTAAAATTTAAAAATTATTAAAAAATAATTTAAATATATTAATAATATATATATTTCAAACATATTTTAAATTTTAGAAGTTAATAAATAAAAATGACTAAATATTATTCAAATAAATTACAAAAATACTGAAAATAATATATATATATATATAGTAAATAAATATATTTATAAATAAATATTACAAAATTATTAAATATATTTTTAATGTTATTAATGAATATATAATAATAAATGAATAAAAAAATTAAAAAAATTAAAAAAATATTAAAAAGTAAAATCATAACATTTTCGAGAATTATAGAAATATATATGTACCCATAAACATATGCACACATCGGGACCAGGCTGTGCTTGCCTGGGAAGCGTAGCTGAACAAGTCATGCGAAGGTGGAGAGCTGATATCACAATGAAGAAAATGGGGAGGAGCGGTTCCAAGTATGGTTTGTATATTTCCTAATACGTACGGGTCATGTAATCTCTAAGCCTACGGGCCTTGTAAGGGTTCCCCCTCATCCCTTGAAAGGGGGTTATCAAAAATCAATAAAAAGAAGGCCTTTGGACCATTTGGGATAATTATAAATAAATATATTTATGATTTATAAGATGGGGGAAATGGAGAAAAGGGAGTCAATGATTTTGGGTGATGGTGTTGTCCCTAAACATCTGATAAGCTTGAATCTGTACTCATATACTTTTAGTCACCATGTCGAGCATCAACGATTGATCAATTCTAAGAAGATCAAGGATTGTGAAGGGGAATCTCTAAAGGGATTCTTGTCTTTCTCCGAATTCTTGTGAGGTTCTTTTGTGTTTCTCAAAGATCATGTTTCACAGTAAATCATCAGGAAAGGAAATAATACCCATGTATCGACATATGATGGTTCTATCTCAGAGAGGATTGATATTTGTAAGTATTATTTCATTGATTGTATTGCTATACCTAAAGGCATGAATCCCTGGGAAGTCATTGACCATGTTGATCACTTATCATCTATTTGGGGGTTTTCCAATTTCAAATGTGTCTTTATCGGGTGAGAATTTTTCTATATTATCTTCCCATATGTAGAACTGAAAGGAAGAAAATAGAGTACAATTTTAATCAACCTCAGGCCAAGAACCTAGAGGGTTCATATTTGGAATATGAATTTTAAATTTAATGACTTTAAGGAAACTTGTGTGTAGTTTTGGGTTAAAATTCATTGCTTAAATTGGGTTTTATTGAGTCCCTAGATATTTTTCAACATCACCTCTATTATTTGAATTCCAATTAGGATGGTAGATTCCCCTAAAACGGTTATATTTTGCTCTTTTACAAGCGTACTTGTTGAAGTTGACCTTAGCTCTAATCTAATCGACATAGTTGATCTATCCACACAATAGGATTAGCTTGTAGTATGAGAAAACACCCCATTTATGTGATTCATGTAAAATCATTGTGATTTTGAAGGTTGTTTGTATGGGTGATATTATTTTCCCTAACTTCCAATTGAGAGGCCATTATTTCCTCCACTACCGTAGAAGGAAAACTAATGAGATTATCCAGTCCACATAAATTCAAGATGAAGGGAATGTTTGTGATGCTGTTTTTCATGCTCCCCTCATAAGTAACCCAAATCCCATAAGATATCACATGCATGATAATGTAGAGGGGTCATCTCAGGTTTTTTAGTGCTCTAATTCTAAATTTCATCCACAATATATTAGGAGTATAGATGATTCTAATTTTAAAATCTTACTTTTATCTCTGGATGAAGTTGGTCCTTCTACTTATATACAGCCAAATTATGATAAGCGCACTATTCTTTGGGATGATATTAAGGATAAGAGTCAACAAGTTATTGTTATAGTATCTTTTAATGATTCCTTCTTGAATGGAATTGTTGACGCTCCTGATGATGAGGAATATATTGATAGTTTGGAAGACAAGGAGCTTTATACACAATCTAATGTTGAATTTAATTTGTGGAGAAAACTAAAAATAATTTCTACCAAAATTTTTAAAGGGAAGTAGAAATGTGAAAGTAACCACCATAGTGAAATCCAACTGCAAGAGGAATTCCATTTCTATTATCTAGGAGCAAGTGGGAAAATTTAAAGAAGTAATTGACCCCCTCGTCAATCTATTTCTTCCATGGGATCTTAGATAGAATTATAGACTCCATTAATAAGTAAGTGGGAGGCCAAAATTCAGATTACTCAAAGTTGGTGGGTTATATTGAAAGAGAGGCTAAACATTTTGATTCTACTTTTGGGGGAACAAGAGTCTACTCTGGACATGGTATGGTAAAAATTTATTCTCATGATAAAGATTATTGTGCTATCATTTATTCCTCTAATGTTAGGTCAAAGTTGTTAAGGAATATTATCATATTCAAGTATTTTCTTTTATTATAAATGAAATTTAAAAGAAAGAGAAATCACCTCACTTGGTATTTGGTGAAAATAAAACTAACCATCATATTTATAAAATCATACTCACAATGCTTAAGAAATTCCATCAGATAGGGAAGATGTATTATGGAAGAAAAGGCTTATCGAACTCACCTTGGGTCTAGAATGAAGTATTGATCATAACTAGTAAGGGTATTAGATTCTTCCTGAATCTGATATAAATCTGACAATACTTTTCTATTTTTTAATTCAAGAAATTCACAAGTTGTCTAAAAACTTACGGTGTTAGCTTGATAAAATAAAGGGAGAGTGCTTCCAATCATTTTCAAGTGGTTAGAAATAAATATATTACTATAATAATGATAAGTTTTAATACTTTTTATTATAATTCATATGATTCTAATAATGATCTTCACTGTATTCAAAGTCTTGAAGGAAGTTATTATTATAAGATCAAGTTTATAGAATAGGGAATTTGTTGAAGTATAAGATTTCTGGTCTCAGATCATCAGTGTGAGATTATTAGACTCAAATTAGTTTGAAGGATGTAAATGTTGATAAGAATGAGAGAAGATAAAGATACTGGTTTTTATTCAAACCAAAAGAAAAAAGATTTAAAAATTCTAAGAAATAAGTTCATTAGTATTTTATTTAGAAGATAAAGAAGTTTCTAAATTCGAATCTGCCGATACCTATCCATCAGATTCGGTATTCCATCATAATCCTCATAGGAATAATTATTTTCATTGGGAGTTTTTGGGACCAATGAAAAGAAAAACAAATAAAGTTATTGGGGATGATATGAAAAGAGGGTCAGAGACTAATCAACAATGTATTCAACCATTTTCATAACCATAAATTGTTGGTTGTTTTTAGGTGGTTCAATAGAAAGAAGAATTTACCCAACAAGTTGTTCAAATAAAAAGGACTCTAATGTGTTGAGTCAAGAGTCATCGAACAAGAGGTGAGATCTATAACATGATTAAATGAATGATCATTGGTTTGGAAAAAAGAATAAGAATAATCTTTCTTGAATTGTTTGAAGAAGATTCATAGGCATTATTAAGGGGAGCTTGAAGCTCTAAGAATATGTTTTATTTTGTTTTCATATTCTGGTATAGAACATCTTGATGAGAATACATATGTTTTACATTTGTCACATTTGGTATAGATAAACGTATTAAATAATCTACTCTCTTCATCAAAATTATAAAATTTAAATGGGTAGATTAATCTTTCAATTGATGCAGAGAAACGTAATGGGATGTCTTTAGTTTTGATTTATTTATAATTGGGTTAATAAAATTATAGTGTCTAAGTACTTTCAAAATAATAAAGAAATCATAATGGGAAATAATAATTGGAATCATACTAAAGTTGTTAAGAATATTGAAGAAATATAATGTTGTGATAAGATTCAAGAATATTTGAGAAGATTTGATAAGTGCTGACAAACTCATAAATGCATAAAAAATTCATAGGAAATCAAGATTTTAAGAAATTTGGTTGTGAGAGAAAAAATTTTAGAATATTTCCAAAACCTTTATGGGTCACCTATAAAAGGAGAAAGTACTTTGTACTTTTTTACACAATTATTGTTTATAAAAACTAAAGAGAAGGTGGAGCTTTGAAAAATTTCTTAGATAGAATAAGTTTATGGATTGGTCTTACCTGAGTAAGTTTTCCAGACTAAATAAGAAAGGATAAGAGACAAGATTATATTCATTTGATCATCATATTAGGTTGTATTATCATACTGAGATTTTATGAACTCAGATAGAAGTGGTTTAGAATTATCTCAGTGGTATTCTGAAAGAGAAATATTATCATATTGAGCAATTGAAATTAGGAATTAGACTAAGTATCATTATGAAGCCCAGAAGAATTTCTTACCTATTGATGGGTAAGAAAGAGAAGAATTGTTTTGAAGAACATATATTTTTGAAAGTTGATCAACCAGTATCGTAACATGTTTGCTACAAAAATTATCTTGTATCCTTTCATGATACTTGAAGAACATACACTATTTTACTGATAATAGGGATAAATGAGTGTAATGGAATATCTTACTTGTTTTATTCCACACAAAATTATTTTTTTATATTGGATTGTGTGGTATTAGAACGTTTCTAAACTATACCAAAGACATAGCTTATCTTATTGAGTAGTGAAACTTGTAAATTATTGTGTTCTAATAGATGTCTGTGTTTGTTTTGTTTTCAATAGAGAAGGAAATATTTAATAGGATGCAAAAGTTTCTTTAAGATGAAGGAAAATTAAAAGAAAAAGATATATATGATTCACCTACTACCCCTCTCAGTGATATAATTATCTTGATTGGGAAACCAAAAGTGGTATCTGAGCTAAAGGTTCCCTTCATTTATTATTTTCTGAAGTTTTTAAGAGAAGTTGATGGATAATATAAAAATTTTCAATAGTAAAAGTATTCTATTTTATGATGGTAAGAACTATAATATCTAGAAATATAGAATGTTTCCTTATCATATGTTATTTGGGTATGATGTTATTGAAGATGAAACACATGAATTTACTCTTATTGATGATAAAATCCCTCTTACATATTTTGACAAGAATAATCCTGAGAATGATGGAATGGACCAAAATTTATCGGTTTTTGAAAGTGAGTTTTATGGGTGAAGGTTTTTTCCACTTCCAAAAGTATATGAGACAATTTGAAAAACATATATGAAGGAAATAAAAAATTGAATTAGAAAAATTTGAAAATTTGGAGGATGAAGTATGAAGATATTATAATGGGTGAATATCAATCTGTTGGTGACTTTTTTACCAGGGTGAATGACATTGTCAGCACTATCAGATGTTTTGGTGAAAATTTATAAGATTTTATAGTTTTTGAAAACATATTCATAATTATTTTCAATAAGTTTGATGCTAAATTTTCTTCATTGGAAGATATAGATCTAGAAACATTATCTCTGGATGATTTTCAGAGCTCTCTTATTACATATGAGATGAGAAGTGAAGAATTTATGAAGGGAAAAAATATAAGAGAGAAATTTATTTTAAAGATGAAAAGAAAGGAAAGTTTAAAAAGATTCCAAATGAAGGTGATGTTGTAGAATCTTACTCCAAAAAATGAGGTGTTGAAAAACCTTGATGAAATTTTATACTTGTTATCTAAAAATGTGGTAAGAGGTATAGATAAATACAAAGGGAAACATACCTTTAAGTGTTTTTAATGTGGAGATATTGTACACTTTATGGATAATTATCCTTGAATAAAGAAAGAATAAGATATTGATGATGAAGAAATAAGGGTAAAAAGTTCATGTAAGAAATATGGTGATAAGGATAAATATTTTTTCAGAGGAAAATATAGAAAATTATCCAAATCCAAAAGGATAAGTTTTTTATATAAAGATGATAAATAATAATATAGTGATGATAAATCCAAAAAATCCAATGATCATTCTAATGAGAATAATTTTATTAAAAAATTTAATAATAAAGAGTTTGGAAGGAGTAGTTCTGAAGAAGAAGAAACCCAATTATAATTTCATTGTAAAGAATAATTAAAACAATGTCTGTGGGGGATTGAGAAGCTTGAAAAAGAAATCAGGAAACTGAAAAAGGAAAATTCATCATAAAATAATAAATAAGGTTTCCTTGATGAGAAAGTAAAACTATTTAAATAGATTAAATATTTGAAGATATATCTTAAGAAAGAAAAAAAAATTAATTAATATATGGAAGTTAAGATAAAGGTAAAAGAAGAATAGTTGGAACTTATCAAATAAAAACTTTCTATAGCTAAACAAAGAGGTACAAGTTTTAAAAAATCTATCACTAAAGTTGGTGAAAGTTATTTTATGGGTGAACCTAAGAAGTATCAATAAAAGTTACCTTCAAAGTTTGAGAAGAAATCTGAAATTGTTTTTGAAAGATGAAATCTGGAAAAATTTGGTATTTGAAAAAGACCAAAAAAGTCATGAACTCAAATGATTCTAAAAAATATGATTCCAAAAAATATTCCTATTACTTATGGTTTTGATAAGGCTGAAAAGAAAATTGATCTGAAAAAGAAGAACTTGTTCGGTGATAGAAATGTTGGTGGTCAAAAAAGTTCATATAATAAAGATAATAAGGTTACTAAAAACCATGTTCACAACTCCAGTCAGTATGGAAGTTTTATAGAAAAATATTCTTTCCTTAGATATTGCTGGTATTATGGTGGATTCAGACACAAGGCTAATATGTTTTGATTCAATCAACAACATTTCAAATATTCCACAAATTTCATAAGGAAAATATTGAGGGGGATTCAATTCCCTCAAAGGAAGAATTTTATGGATGATTTTTGGAAGAAACCTAAGAAGGTTAATGTGAAAACTAAAAATAGGTTCCAACCCCTGGAAACTATTTTTGAAAGGTGTAAAAAACCTGTAAATATTGAAAAAGTATGTATTTTTTTGTTACCGGCATAACAAAAGTTTTTTAACAATCTTTATATGATGGATATGAATAAAGAAAAAGGGAAATAAAATGCTCTTGTTGTAGAAACTGCTCTGAAAGCTATAAAAGGGGAACAACCATGGATTTCTGATAGTGGGTTTTCTTCTCATATAAATATAAATTTAATTTTTTTGAAGAATTTTAAATACTACAACGAAGTAACATTGACATTTGGTAATGATTAATATATAAAAATTAAAGGTGTTGGATCAGCCATCCTTGGGAAAGAAAATTTGAAATCCAAGAAAGCATTGTATGTTGATGGGATGAAAAAAATGCTAAGTGTTTCAAAACATTGTGATGAAGGAAGGAAATTGATCTTCAGAAAATATGGGTTTATTGTAAAAAGTAAGTATGATGGAAAGATTGTTACAAGGGTACAATATATGAAAGGAAAATTCTTTCAAGTTGGTGTAATGAAAAACTCTTGTTACTTATCTATGGTGGAAGAGAATCAGTTGTGGCATAAAATGTTGGGACACATGTTTCATAGAAACATGAAAAATTTATCAAGGAGATATGATGTCTATGATATTCTTGATATGTCAAGAAGAAGAGATTGGTGTTGCACTATTTTTCAGAAAGGAAAAATTTATAATTCAGTGCATGATAATGTTGACATTTGTTCAAGACAACTCTTAGAACTTAACAATAAGGGGCTATTGAAAGGAAAAATAGAAGTTTAGTGGAAATGGGTAGAACTATGTTACTTTAATATGGACTTTCTCATTACTATTAGAGGTAATCCATGAGTACTACTGTGTATATCCAAAACTGGTGTTTCTATAAGAAAATTTTAGATATGACTCCATATGATTTTTTTTTATAAAAATCCAAGTTTAAAACACTTAATAGTTTTTGGGAGTCCATGCATCATAAAAAAGAAAGGTGGAATCCTTGGTAATTTTGATAAGAATGGTGAATATGTAATTTTTCTTACCAATGTTCTATAAGGAAGAGGATGTATATGTTTCAAGAAATAAACCTTAATTATTGTATATTCTTTTGATGTAAAGTTTTTTAGAATGATAAGGAAGATAAACAGACTCGAGATGATAAGGAAGTTGAGAAGGATAAAAAATATTTGTTAAAAATTCAGATAAATATATTGATAGTGGTAATTATACTCAAGAAGAAGAATAAGACTTATCTATTTTAGGTGATGAGTATGAAATTCAAAAATTTCATCCCAGGATGATGAAGCAATTGAAGGATCAGAACATTATTGGTGATCAACATCAAAAGGTTCAAACAATAATAACATCAAAAATTGATACACATAATTCTTTGTATTCAAAAGTTAATTTGAAATATGTGAATGAAGATTTTGGTAATTTAGAATGGGTTCCATCTATGAATTAAGCTCTTGATCATATAGAAAAGAATAATACTTGGGAATTCATACCCAAACTAGATAAAAAAATATTATTGGTACAAAATGTGTTTTCCAGAACAAGATTAATGAAGAAGGTGAAGTGATAAGGGAATATTAGTTTTCAAAGGTTACTCAAAAATTGAAGGTGTTTATTTTATTGATACTTTTCTTTTAGTTGAAAGGTTATAAACAATCAGAATCTTTCTTGCTATTATTGCACAATGAGGTTACAAATTTTTTCAAATGGATGTGAAATCTGCCATTCTAAATGGGGATTTTGATGAGGATATTTACATTGAACAACTTTTTGAATTTTTTTTTGGGAAAGATAAAGTTATATGTGTAAGTGGAATAAATCCTTTTATGGGATAAAAAATCTCTAAGAGCATGGTATACCAAATTGGGTACTTTTTCAAGGAAGATGATTTTTAAGAAAGAGTTAATGGAAATATTTTCATTAAGGAATGTTAGTAGTTTTTCCTCATCATAATTTCTTTATGTTGATGACATTATCTTTCCTAGTAATAATGAAAGATATCGAGAAAGGTTTTATGAAGAGATGAAAATGTTTTTTGAGATTTCCATGCTGGGAGAAATTAAAAACTTCTTGGGATAAAAATATTACAAAGGAACACATTTTTCTTTCTAAAGAAAAGTATGGTAAGTATATTCTCAAGAATTTTGGCATGTAAAAATTGAAACTTGTTTCCACACCAATTTTAGTGGGAACCAAGTCGTGTAAACAATGATAAGGTAAGGAAGTTGATTAGAAAGAGTTTCAGAAGCTGATTAGAAGTTTATTATATTTGATTACCTCAATACCTGAAATTATTTTTTTTGTTACCTTATGTGAAAGATTTCAAAGTTATCCTATATAATAACACTTACTCTCTAGAAAAGTAATTCCCAGATATATCAAAGGACACCAAATTTTGGAATCAGGTATGATGGCTTAGATAGTGTTAACTTATTTTGGTATTCAGATGCTGATTGGGATGGACATGTTGATAATATAAGATTCACATATGGTGGAGTTTTTTTTTCTGGGTAAGAGTTGTGTTAGCTGACATACAAAGAAACAAAATTCAGTAACTATTATCATGAATGAGGCTGATTATATTTTTTTTTCACTCAAGCCACTACCCATCTTATTTGGATAAAGGCTCAGTTAGAAGACTTACTTGTTGAAGTGAAGCAACATTTGTTGCTAGGTTGTGATAAAAAAAGTGAAATAAACCATACCAAGAATCCAGCACAAAATTTTCATTCAAAACATATTGATATCAATAATCATTTAATTAAAGATCATGTGGATAAGAATAAATTTAAGTTGGATTGTGTTCCTACATCAGAACAAGTTGCTGATATTTCACAAAACCTTTACTAAAAGATTATTTTTCTAAATTGAGGTTGAAAATTGGCATCTAAACTCTTTCTAATCAAGGTTGAGGTATGTGTTTCTGTCCCCTCTCTCATATTACCTTTGGATAGTGTTTTAAATGGGGATAATTTTTTCATAAATATATCCTTATGGAAGTATGCAAAAAGGGGAGTTATGGGTAAGATTTGAATTCAACATGTAAGTATGTGAACTATTCTAACTGTTTGTTGGAGTGGTTGTAGGAATTTTTTTTAGGAAAGTAGACAAAGAAAAATAAATAGGTGAAGAAAAGATGATGAGGTTTTCACGAGTCGCTACTTTTGGACAACATGGTTTTTCTATCAATGATTGTTATTTCATATAATGAGTTAGCTCACATATGCTTATAATTTCTGATAAGTAATCCATTGCATGACATTACAAATTTCAGTGTTATATTAAGCTTGGTTGACAACAAAATCTAAAGTGGGAGATTTTTTGGACCAAGTTTATAAGGAATATGATCGTATTCAAGTATTGTCTTTTGTTGTCAACAAAATTTCAAATAAGGAGAAATAGCCCGACTTTATCTTTTATTTGAAATTTTAACTGACCATCATATTCAAAAAATCAGACTCACAATGCTTAAGAAAGTCCATAAGACTTGAAAGATGTTTTCTGGAAGAAAAGGCTCATCAGAATCACCTTGGGTCCAGAATGAAGTATTGATAAAAATGAGGGAGGGGATCAGATTTTTCATGAATCCAATATAAATCTAATGATTCTTTTCTATTTTTTAATTCAAAAAAATCCATAAGTTGTCTAAAAACTAGTGGTGCTAGATTGATGAAAGAAAGGAGGAGTGAAACCAATCGTAATCTAGTGCTTGGAAAGAAAGATATTGGTGGGAGAATGAGAAGTTACAATAATTTCAATTAAAAGTCATATGATACTAAAGCTGATCTTCAACATATTAAAATTCATAAAGGAAGTCATGTATACAATTTAAATTATGTAGAATATGGAAGTTTATGAAGTAGAATATTTTCGGTCTTAGATCATTGGTGTGATATCATCATACTCAAACTTATTTGAAGGCTAGGAAGGTTGATCAGAATGATAGAAGATAAAGATGATGGTTTTCAGTTAGACCAAAATCCGAAATATTTAAATCTTCTAAGAAAGAAGTTCATTGCTACCATATTTATAAAATAAATAAGTTACTAATGTTAAATTTGATGATATTGATCCATTATATTCAGTATGAAAATTTAATCCTCTGAGGTATAATTTTTTTAATTGGGAGATATCGGTACCAATGAATAGGAAAAAAAGTAAAGTTTCTGGGGGATGATATGAAAAGAGAGTTAGATATTGATAAAAAATGTAGCAACCATTTACATCACCATGAATTTTTGGGTTTTTTTCAAGTGGGTCAATAGAAATAAGAATTTCCTTAACAAGTGGGTCAATAGAAATAATTTATATAATGTGTTGAGTCAAGAGTCATCTAACTATAGGTGACATAGATAACAAGGTCAAACGAAGGATCATCGGTGTGAAGAAAAGAAAAATAAGAATCTTTCTTGAAGAGTACAAATAAGATTCAAAAGCATTGTTAAGGGGATATTGAAGTTATAAGAATATGTTTGCTTTTATTTTCATCAGTTGGTATAGATAATCATAATGATAAGACATATGTTTTACATTTGTCACATTTGGTATAGATAAATGTATTAGAGAATCTGATCTCTTCATTATAATGATAAAATCACAATGGGAAGATTAATATTTTAATTGATACAGAGAAATGTAATGGGATGTATTTAGTTTTGATTTATTTATAAGTGGTTAAAGAAAATTGAACTGAAAAAATACTTTCATCATAATGAATAAATCATAATGAAATACCATAATCGAAATTGGAATTTTGTTTATTTAGAAGATTGAGGAAATATAAAGTTGTAAGAATATTCTAAAAGATCCAATAAGAGTTGAGAAGTGTTGATGAAGTTATAAATGAATCCAAAATTCAAGGGTAATTAAGATTTCAGGAAATTTGGTTGAGCAGGAAACATTTTCAGAGTCCCAACAAAACCTTTTTGAGCCACCTATTAAAGGTGAAATTACTTTTTTACTTTCTGAAACAAGTATTTTTCAAAAAAAGGTAGATAGAAAGTGGATATTTGAGTAATTTATTAGAGATAAGAAGGTTACATATTGGTATTATCTAAGGAAGTTTTGCTAGACTGAAGAATAAAGGAGAAGAGACAAGATCATATTCAGATGATCATTGTATTGGGCTGAATCGTCAGACTGGGTATCAAACTAGGATTTCTAGACTCAGATAGAAGTGGTTGAAAATTATCTCAGTGGTATTCTGACAGATTGATATTATCGTATTGAGAAATTAGACTGAGTAACATTACAAATTCTAGAATAAGTTCTTGCCTACTAATTGGTAAGAAAGTGAAGAATTGTTTTAAAGAACATATATTTGTGAAAGTTGATCAAGAAACACCATAACTTTTTTATTATAAAAAATATCTTATATCATTTTGTGCTACTTGAAGCACATGTACTATTGTATTGATCATATTACTAAATGAGTGTAAGGGCATATCCTACTCATTGTATTCCACACAAAAGGATTGTTTTCGAGTGGATTGTGGGGTATTGGATTATTTAAAAAACCATACCAAGGATATAACTACTCTTGTTGAGATGTGAGCCTTGTAAATTCTTATATTCCTATGGATGTGTGTGTTCGTTTTGTTTTGAATAGGGAATAAAATATTTAACCAAATGTGAAGGTTTTTTCAAGAAAAAGAATTTTTTTAAAAAAATATATCACTAATTCACTCCCTCCCCCTCTCAGTGATATAACTATCTTGACTAGGAAACTACATCGACACCCCTTTTCTTAATTTTGTTCATAAGGGGGTTGAATCAGTAGGAGTAAAATCACTATTTCATTTCATTGATCTTAAAAATTCTATATACTATATCACAAAGATTCCTATGGTTTTGGTTTTTAGTGATATAAGGGTTCAGTCAAGTCCTATGTTAGCCTTAAAACCTACTTATGATAGGGGGATCTCAAAAAGTTCTACTGCAATACCCTTGGTTTCAATGGTGGATCGGAAGGTAGGGATTGCCATGAATCCTAGAAAACAACAAGAGTGCTCTGGGATACTCAAGGATGAATCAAATATTGCCTCTCTAGTAGTAAGTTATGATCCTATTCAATTGGTAAAAGACTAATTCCATAGGATGTTAAGTATGCATAATCCATTTGAGTTGGTGGAATCTACTAGTAGTGAGAATGAAGATCAGAAAAATGATTGTGTGATAGAAGATACAAGGGATGATGTTGATGTTGGACTTCCAGATAATAGAGGCAACCCATGGTTGCAGGTCAGAACATAGTTTATATGAAGACATCTCTCTGGTGAGGGTTGATGTTTCTCTCAACATAGTATGAATATTCTCTCTCGAGTTACTTGATATCTTCTATTTTTTTATTTTCTTTTATGTACATTTGTGGTATTGTATGTTCATCCCATGTAGGTTGTATTCTGTAACAAAGAGTTCTTTCAACCTTAACCTTTTCCATAAATAAATAAATCAATATAATTATAAATATTTGTATATCATTCTAAATATATTAATATAATTATATATGTGTATAATTATACATATTTTTATAATTATAATTATATATATATATATTAATGTATAAATATATATAATTATAAATTTAATAAATATAGTTATTATTTAAATATATTTACTATAATTTTAAAATTATTTATATATATATATATTTAAATATATTTATTATTTAAATATATTAGTTATAATTTTATAATTATTTAAATAAATATATTTATAAGTGTTTCTACATAATTATAAATATATTTATATAATTATTTATATTTATATAAATATATATATAATTTTATATATTTATTAAAATATAATTATATATAATTATAAATATAATAAATATATTTATTATGAAAATGACTCAGTCATAGAATTGTAAACCATTCTTATGACCCAAAATTTATTACTAAAAGTAAAAAATACAATAAAGGAGGTGATCCAGACCAAGCATGAAATTCCCACATTAGAAGACAAGAAGCCTAAAAAGTAAGTCAATCCCTACTCACTCTAGAGCCCAAATTTCTAGGAAATCTCCCTTTTCCCTTTAGATGTAGACATCTCTTCCATTTCTTTGTCCTTTGTAGTACCTCATATTCATAGAATGGTGACGATTCAGATTAGTCCTTCAGAGTGGAATAAATCCTGAATTTCTCAGATAATTCTTGAAAGTCTATCTCTATATTGGATCGAACCCCATATTAAATATTAATGGATATAAACTTCTAAACTGTTAAATAGTCATTGGAACTGAATTAATCTGGCTCCATTATTGAAAAAATGAATTCAATCTACAAAAAAACCAATCATCTGCTTCCTTGATGATGCCTTATGTGGCCCTTTCAGCTTCCTAGTCTTTTGGAGTTATGATTCTAGATTTTTTTACCCGTGCAATTTTACATTCCTCATCAAAGGACTTTCCAAAGGAGATATATGAACTTTCATTAGATCAGTAAAATGGGGGTGTGAAAGACCACACCACATTATTAGGACCATCATCACTCCTACATGAGGGATTCTTAATTGTATGCTCAACCTGCAAGGGGGAAGCCTGCAAATTAGCACCCATAGTGTTAGCTTCGTAAGACATTTACCTACAAAAAACAATTAACTAGGGTCCCATATAAAGGGGATCCCAAAATATCCATTTTAGAAATCACCACCTAAACATCTTGGGGATCCATAATGATCACCTTCTCCTATTCATACTCTTCAGTAGTTGAGTCCTTTATATGCACAACTAAAGAAGCATTAGCCTTCTAGGCACAACCAACTAAAATATTTCATCATCCAACCCCTTAAAAATTCCCTTTTTTAGAATAAAATATTAATTATTGCCTCATGTCATGGTCAAATCCCCCTTGAACATCACCTCATAATCAGGAAGGTCCTGCTGATTAGTAGCAATTTCATCCCATGATGCCTTTGGGCCTGATAATGTGACACAACCAGTCCCCCAGTTGGTCCAACAGCAGGCTCATAGGAATCCCTATTGCCTACTACCCACCTTAAAACAATGTCAACCATCATCTTACCCCTAATGTCATGGCCAATAGTAGCAATAATCCCCTATCCCAAAGAATTATATTTTGTCACATTCTCATGAACCTGGAGGGGGTCAAAACATGAGGGGCCTTTCCCCTTATAGTAGAAGACCCTAAACCAGAATCCATAGTCCCCTATTTGACCACATCAGCAAAAAAAGAACTCCCAAAAACATGAGCATTAATCAAAGGGAAAAACCATACTTTTTCACTTGCTTGAAGATCTGTCTTCCCCTCTTGTGACCAAGATTCCCCACCATTCTAACCTCACAAAATGGTAGCTTAGACATATAGTTATCAGATACATGACCCAATTTCTTACAATTATAACATTTCATGTTCTTACATAATTATACAAAATAGTGACCAATACAAGAGATATTTCTAAAAAAATTAGGCAACCATTTAAATTGAAACGATAGTTCTAGATTAAAGTCACTCTCATCCAAGAAAATAGTTTCAATATGATCATAATATAGATCAATCTTGACTAAAACCCTAGAATAATGGACATACCAAAATCGTGAAGTCTTCTTATTGATTTTGATTTGAGTCCCCACTATAGAGGAAAATTCCCACAGAATCGATGAATTATAGAAGAACTAACTCAAGAACCAAATTCTAATCCAAGATCAATTAGAAGAGATCAAGGATGAATACAGATCAAAGAGGGGATCCTATTATTGAAAGGTAAGAAACCTGGGTTTGAGAGAAATCGATCCAAAGCTCTAAGAAAAAAAATTAACTCCTTTGAAGGGAATACAATTCAATAAACTCCCTTATCAAATGATATTAGTCTCTAATCACCAAATCCCCAACACTAATGAAGCTGGCTCCTCAGATCCTCAGTCTTCAAAGGGGCATCCTTATAAGGAGCCGAGATTTGAGAAAGGATGGAAAACTTACACTACTCAAGATGATCTTCAAGGATTTTAGGGTTCACCTCCATGAAAGAGATGGATCTGTTCCTGGTAATCCTCTTATATAGTGATGACATAGAATCCTGAATATCAGAGAAAAACTTCTTTTTCGAAGCATTAATCTTCAAGTCATCAGAATTTATCATTGGGTTCTATGCATCATACTTTGTTGTGTCAGTCAAACCTGACAGAACTTGGAGTGCCTAAGACACACCACCTTACATAACCACAACCTTTAAAGGGGGAATAAAGACATATTTGGGATCGAAATAGAATTTGATATGGTTCTTTATGTGTCCCCATCTCTAAATCACTATAAAATCGCCGAAGAATCATAGAGTAGAGCTCCCCGACCTCGCCATCCTCAATTTTCCAATATATTTTTATTATTTTATAATCATTAATATATATATATATATATAATTATAATTATAAATAAATATCTTTAAAAACATACATTTCTTGTAAGAGTACTACAGACTGTAGAACTCATGGAATTACTGAATTCTCTTCCAATAAGGATGTAGAAAGGAAATCACATTTAGCCTTATCTAATTATGCTCACTCAAGATTCATCACTAGGTATAGAGGTCTCCAAGGGAAGTTTAACAACACCCCTAGTGTTTTTGAGCTGCATATCTTTGATGGAACAATGGGAAAGGACTGAAAATTTACTCAAACAAAAGTTTTTTATCATATACAGAATTTTTAGAACATAACTCATATTAAAAAAGTGGATCAAAATGGTGGGAATGGATAAGACCAGGAGGTCATAATATCAACTTCACTCCAAGTTGGAAAGTTTCCATTGACTAAGGTTTAGTCAAGAGAGGGGTTGGAAGCTGGGGGATTAATGTCTAAGCAAGAGTCTCTGATTAAAGTTAACAAAATATTAGTGGATGAAGAGGCCTTCCAATTGGCCATCCCTTAGAAATCCAAAAAAATATGTGTCTAAATCTCAAATTGTGTAAGTTCCACCTACTCTGATCCATATTTAGACTAACCCTCTAGGTTTAAATTATTTTCATGTTTCCCCTGCATGTTGATAATCTAATTAAAAAACCCTCAAGTAGGAGCACTGATGGATTTGAGAATATAGAGTGGTCTTATCCACCCCATTTTATTGGCCTAATGAAAAATTCATATGTTTATTTTGTAAATCCATAAAATAAATAATGATATTTTGAGTGAGAAAAAAAAATCTAGTATAATACCTCTACAGGACAAGGAAGTTGAAAGGACCACTGAATGCCTTAGCAAGGAAGTGACATAATGGGTTTTTCTACTACTTGAAGTCATTTTTTCTAGGATGGAGTTGGATGTATTCAGTTTCAATGACTATTTAATAGTTCATAAGTTTTTATTAATAAACATTGAAGATGGATTTTGATCCAATCTAGATATGGAATTTCAGGATCTATCTTGGAAATTAAATATTTTCTTCACTCCATATGACTTCTCTAAATCATCATCAGATGAAGAATATGATGCCCCACAAAGGTACAAGATGTGGTAGAGAGGGATACATCCAAAGGGAATAGTAATATATCCTAGTAATTTGGTAATTATAGTGATATTAAGAGATTGACCTATTATATTAGTATTATTTTAATTAATTTATATAAATAAAAAAATAATATAAATATGATAATTTTTTATATATTAATAATATTTTTTATTAAAAGTTTTTATCAGAACTAAGAATAGTACTGATAAAGATCTACAATTATGAGCACTAAATAAAGTTTTGATAAAGGGTATACCTTTATCAACACTTTTTTAGCATTGACAAAGGTTACCCTTTTATCAGTGATTTCTGTTTAGCACTAAAAAATGTCAACATTGGTCAAGGTGAGACTTATGGTATTGATATCCAAAACAATTGTTCATATAGGTTCAAAATGGTTTTTAAAAAGGTTTTATAATAAAAATTGAAATCAAAAAAATTATTTATTCATGATATTTTACTTGATCATTATAAAAATAATAGGTGAGACTGATATAGCTTATACAATGTGTTGGGATCCACTATATCTCATGGGTGATCCATATATATAGATTATATGTAGGGTTGAGACCCATTATAGATTATGAGAAATGATGTAACTCCCTGACCCCAGTTACCCAGAGTCAGTGCATTATTTTAATACATTGGCATGATTACAAGGAATCATGTCCCGAAGGACTGATCAGTTTAGCGGTCTTGGAAAATAGATTACATACAAGAACATTACATTACACATTAAAAGATAAAACACAATGTAAATGATTCTTTGAGACCGCCATTAATCCCCTAGATTAACCCTTCTTATCAATAATAAAACACTTCTTGGAATCATGGAAAAATAATACATAAGAAAGGGGTGAGCTCAAATGCTCAGTAAGGGTAAGAAATACGGTGGAAGATAACATAAATATTAAGCATGGTGAATAATTGAAAACACATGCCTTTACCAATAATAAACAGGAACACTTTTATAGAAGGAATATGAGATGAGTAAATAATGCCATAATAAAACATAATCATGGGTATTCTGCTAGTCGAATGACCACATGAACCATCATTATTATTTTCATAATGAGGGAATGTATAATGCCAGACATTTAGAAACATTTTGTCAAGGCCTCGACCAAGACATCTAAAAATTATTTAGGCCTCAGCCAAAACCATATATCAAATTGGGAAATGCCTCGACTAATTCCACATCTAATTGTCTCATGAGACCTATCGATGCATCAAGGAGCTATATCGGGCTCCACCCATTACATACTAAGTCCAATACATTCCTCATACGAAAAGGTTGAAACATAACATAAAAATTCATATTAAAAATAGCATACGAAATTTCAATACTTTAACCATAAACCATGAATGGTATAAAAATAACACATCCCCAATCAAACATATCACAAAACCTTCAATAAAATATGGAATATTTGTATCATAATAAATCATATTCAAACAAGTTTAAAATCCAATAAATGATGTTGACATAGATGAAAATGATTTGTAAACTCTTTGAGAGAAATATCCCTTTTTCATGAAAAAAATTTAAAAGTCACACAATTTAGAAAGGAATACATTTGAAGAAATTTTTGAATAAAAGTGTCCCATTAAACTTTGAAACTTTTTAATGGAATTAAATTTTTTAAAACATTCATGTCCATATAAATAAATCCTTAAAACCATTTTGAAAACATGTATATTAATGAGAATGATTTAGAAGAATAAATATTTAAAACATTTAAATGATTTTTTAGTAAAAAATTCCCTTAAAAATAATCCATTTGAACACTTTTTTATGAAACATGTACACGGATAATAAATATGTCCCAGTAGATATGTAAAAAAACCTCAGATAATAATGAGATTGTGAAATTAACCCTTACCTTGCACTTTCCTTGGGTCGAGGGTACGTTTAACCTTTTGTATAATGACCATATTATGTTATTAAATTATACCAGAACCAGAACCATATTCATATTTATTATATCATACATGATTCATTTATGACTTTATATAACCCATTTAATAATGATTTCCATGTTAAATTATCATTTTGGGTAATACTCGCTTTCTTTATCATATGTGTTTTAACTTGTTATTCTTGATCGTATCATTTAGATAATGATTTAAATTATTCCATAATATAAACCTTGATTTATATATAATATATATTTAGAATCTATATATTTATAATATATGTATATATGAAATGGAAGGCACCATTTATGGAGTCGGTAGGCCATACATACGCATAAACATTGTTTCCGTTTTCATATCGTATTGAATGGAAGTAAGTGAATAATATATATATATATAAGTACATATATATATATATATTAAGTATAATTATTATATCATATATTACATACTTATTAATAATATATATATTTTTATAATCATCGTTGAATGGTGAATGTGGAAATGAATCACATTGCGTCGTGGAGACGGTAATCCGTATGTATGCATGAGCGACAATATCATTATATTGATGGAGAAATAGTATATAATTGGATGGTATATAATATATAAAGAATCATTAACATGTTATATTTATTATTTACATCATTTATACTCATTATTATACCCATCCAAATAATGAAATGTTTGAATAACAAACTACACCACGATGTGGAGACGGTAATCCGTACATACGCACGTATGATGAATTTGTCATTTATAGGATGGATAAAATAATAAATATGGTTGTACCATTTTTATAATAACATAAAAGTATATATACGATTTTGGATTTATTATTTTAGAATGGAAACAACAAAGAAATAGGAAGTGGAAGAAGAAAAGAACTTGAAAGAGGTGATTAAATATTTACCTCTTCTTTGGGTTCTTCCTATTGACTGGATCAAAAGGGATCCTTGGGTTGTATTTCTGACCAAAGGAAGGTATCTAGGATGAAGGGAGGAAAGTTGGGAGGATATTTGGGCATGGTTTGTTTGATCCAAATGGATTTGGAGTAGTGATTTTGAGAGAAGGGGAAGTGCCCTTTTATAAGAGGGGTGAGGGTCACTTTAGAAAAAGATTAAAATATTAATTTATTATACAATAATATTCGGTTTATAATGGATCAAAATGAATTTATTTAGAGCCTTAGGTGGTTATGGGTCTAAATCCTCTCATCCAATAGGTTTTATACAAGTTTAGGTTACCATTTTAACCTTATCTTTTAGATTTAACTCTTATTTAAATAGTTTAACCTTTACCGTGTCTTCTTGTATTCTTACACTATATGGTTAATAAACTTAATCTAACTTCCAAGAGAACCTAAAGTTTTTAATTAATGGCATATATAATATTATTTAAGACATTTTTCCAAACCTTATATTTTTAGGAATATTATATCAACCAATAATATAGTTTTTGTTTTAAAAACTATTTTATGTCAATTAAGACACTATTTGGTATTTGTTTTTTGTTAAAATCATAACTGCATGATTACTTCGAAAAAAAATTGATTTAATCAACCCAAAAATGTCATATTAACCTATAAAATTAGTATAATTTATCAAAAGTCACAAATTACATTTATTTGGGTATTTATAATATCAATTATTTTAATATTTTATTAATAAGATAATTATTGCATCATCATTGTGTCATAAATAAATTTAATTATTTAATGTATAAAAATTATAAATAAAATACCCTTATGTATTAAAACTTTTTATATTTCTAATGAATATTTATTGTTGAATTTATCTTATGTATAACTCTATATTAAAAAAAATTAGTTATGAAAACTTGAAATTAACACTTTTAAATATTCTTTAAATTAAATAATAATCAACGTCCTAATCTAATCCAAGTGGAACTAAAGGATCATATTTTATTCCTAAGTTTGTTTTTGGTCGAATTATACTTATCCAATATAATTAGGGCATGTGTTAGGGTGATTGTAATATCATTTTTACACTTAATTACCCTATTTACTTTTAATCATGGTAAATAAAAGTCAAAAGTTACTATTCACCAAAAATTATTTTCATCTTATTGAACCAAATTTTACTTATTGATATTAACTGTGTCTCTCTAATTTTAGAAATTCAACTCACATAAGTAGTAAAATTATGTTTTATGCAAATTTTCAAATGCTCCTAGGAGGTGGGTAAAAGACGGTAAAAAGTTCGATAACATTTTATATATATAAACTTATTATAAAATGAATCCAATGAATTACATTGAACTTATATAGGTATTTTATATCTATTTTTACTTAAAATAAATTAAAATAAAATAACTAATCATTTAAATAAAAATTTAGTTTTAAATAATAACGTAGTGTTTTTCACTATTCATCAAAAATTGAAAGTTTTCAGAAAAATACCAAAAATTTACCATAAGATAATTTTGATATTCCAAATTCAAAAATGAAGTCAATTTTACCAAATTAAAAACATATAAGTTTCATTTATTAATTTAATATTTAATTCCTGTTGTCAATACCGAAAAACGGGTTCTAAAAAAAGTAAAACCTATCAAAAGATTGACATGTGTTTATGTCAAATTTAAATGTGAAATTAATTATAATGACTAAAATTGTATTAAATGAAAAAAAATATAATCTAATAATACTTCCAAACCATTCAAATGTATAATTTAACACTCTTAATTATTTTGATTAAAAAAGTTTTTTTCAGTTAAAATTTAGTATTTTTCACTATTCACCCAAATATGAAAGTTATCAGAAAAACACCAAAAATTTATCAAAACTAAATTTTTATGTCCCTATTCTAAATAAGAAGTTTATTTTGTCAAATTTAATATATAAAAGTGTCAAATATTGGATTTAAAAAGGGTTCTCCATTGAAAGACGGTAAAATTTCATTTTTTTTTGAAAAATACATCTTTTATCTAAAAAAATGAATTTGTTCATAAATTATGTCTAAGAAACTCATAATATGGATTCTAAAATTATAAGTATTATATAAAATTAAAAATTCAGTTAATACTATTCATAACCACTTTTGAACGACTAGTTTGGTAAGTCGTGGTGCGCTCGAAGTCGGTGTTGTGTGTAGTGCAAGCTATTGAATTACTTTAATGAAATAATGTACTATGAAATCTTGGGGTGTTACGAATGGGATATCCCGATATATGTTATAGGATAGTTTTAGCCCCATTATATCTCACGGGTTATCTTGATATAGCTTATATGAAGGGTGAGCCCCATTATATCTCTCTAATACATTGAGTAATGATTATATTCAAATTCATTCATATTGTTATTCCAATTAAAAGGGGTTTGAAAGGGTTTTGTGAATATGATTCTCTAAGTTTACAAAAAATAGGTTTTAATTACTTTATAAGGGCTTTATTTATTTTATTTGAGAAAAAATTGTATGTTTGTTCATATGGAAATAATTTATTTCTTTCACTCAATGAACATTGTGATAAAGGTAAAACATTTCATGGGTTTTCATGTTTTTCACTGGAATAACAAGTTTCTTTCTTTTTTGTGTCCCTTACAGGGAATTTTTTACTCATCCCAAGTTTTAAAATATTTTTTATTAGGTTTAATTATGGGTAAGGGAAATGAATAAGTAAAGTTAAAGGTCATGAATATTTTCCATGAAAATAAATCATGATTTATTTTAAAAGTTAACATTATGGGAATAATGGTTACTAGTTATAAGTTACCAAATTGTATTATATGGTTTTTCTATGTATTATTTATGACCTAATTCTATAAAACTATAAACCTATAAAGATATTTAATTTAAAAGAAAGTGAATTCTTGATTAAAAATCAAGATTATGTTATGTTTAAGTTTGGGTCCTTATAGTTGGTATCATAGGTCAATTAAGATAACTTCAAAGTTTAGGATAATGATAATATCATACCCTTGAAATATTTTATCTTATGTTTAAGTTAAAATTATATAGCATTTGAAGATTACTATATTGCTTCATCTAAACTATGTATGTTTAGAATGTTTTTCTACAGAGGAAATAGGGAGGCAATTGTGGGAAGGCACTAAGAGGAAAATATCCTTCCAAATCAGCATCTCAAGATGGTTGGAATTGAAACAGAATAGTTTGTTTCAATGATGGATCATTTGATAAGAACTATTAATGGTGGTGGTATCCATGATAGAGAGAAACTCAATCTACCCTGAAGGAAAATTTCTATAGTAGATAATTTCATGATGCAACACCCCACATAATTAAATGAATCATCTAACCATGTGTTATCTGAAGGATGGATCAATTCCTTGGAGAAGATATTTGAATCCATGGGGTGTTCGGAACATCAAAAGGTATCCCCTTCCATTTATCATTTTGAAGGTGAAGTTGATTGATGGTGGTATTTGATTAAGAATACCAAAGAGAGAGATGAACTTGATTTAATGTAATCAGACAAATTTAATAATATATTCCTTGAGAAATATTTCCCTGAGGCTATTCGGATTATGATAGAGAAATAATTCATGTAACTAAAGCAAAAGGATGAATATTTAATGGTTTCATATGAAGAATACTTAACAATATTGGCTAGTTATGTGAAAGATTTTATTTGGTACACTGATAGTAAAATTAATCATTTTTACCTATGATTAAAACAACTTTTATAAATATATTTAGCCACACAATAATTTAGAAGTTATGGTAAATTTATTCCTTGGGCTGAAAAATTTGAGTTGGATTTTTCTGACACTTATGTGTCGTGAGATTAAAAGAGTATGAAATGGTCAAGGTGGTAGGAAATACAGAATAAAATAACTAAAATGTTTGGAGGTAATATCAAAACATGATCCAAGTGTGGTAAAATAAATTTTGGTGAATGTTAGGATCTAGAAAGTGTTATTGGCATATTATGTTTGGTTATAGGGTTCGTGACTACCAAGAAAAGAGTCATGGACAATAAATGGACAAGATAATAGATATCCAACCAATAGTGAGATGTTTTAGCTATAATGAGTTAGAAAATAATGATAATGTGCGATCAAAGCTTATTACTCCGGGTGTAAATCATCATGATCAGAAAAAGAAAGGTCCTAAAAATAATTTTCAACTATTTCAGTTGATGTTGGTCTATCTATTGAAGTGGTGATAACTCATAAGAGCTTGGTATTTTTTAAAGTTTAATCATATGTTCAATATTTTAGACACTCTATTTGAGGTTTTAAGTGATTATATCTTAAAGTGATTAATGAAAATTCAGGAGACCTTTTGTTTTGTTTATGTATATGTTAGGATTTTGTTTGACATGAAGTTTTCCTTTATTTTCTTGGACATGAGTTGTAATGTATTTATAACCATTAGTGTTTAAATTATCTTTGATGATTAAGGTTATTTTTTAAGTATTTTCATATTATTTTAGGAATGTTATATGGTTGAAATTTTATGAAAAAGGACATCTCAAAGTCTAGGAAACAACCCATCACAACCAGCATGGACATGGGGATTGAACCAACAATCTGAGGTTTAGAAGGGTATAATCTCTACCACTAGCCATGTGATGTATCATCAAGTATCAAGTAAATATTTTAAATTAAATTATTTGAAATATAATGAAAAATTTTATTTCTCAAACATATGTTTCATCATGTAGAAAACCATGGGATTAAAAAGTGATTTGTTGAATAAGTGATTAATGTTGTTTTAGAAGAGGATCACTATAATTTTTTGAAACCCCTTACCTTATACAAACAATTTTGGTTTTAGTTAATATATAAATATATGTAGAATATATGGTTATCCTTTTTGGTATTATGTGATCCATTATAAGTTGATTTTTTTTCTTCACACATGAAAAATTCATCTTGGATACTCATCGTTAGACAAAATATGAGTGTGGTGTAAATTGATTAATTGAGTAAATTATACTAGAAAAGTATGTTTTATTATGATTTTTGTTAATAAGGTAATGTAATTTCTAAAATCTATAAAAAATATCTTTAAAATGAAAATTGTATCCAATTAAATTCATTTATTATGAATCAAATTGTCTTTTAGCTCATCACATATTTATGTGTTTGAGGACCTTAACTTTCTATTGATCATTAACTTTCTTGCGATGAATGATATATATCACTCTAAGTCATTGTTTTGACATTAAATTTTTATTCTATTTCCAACAATTTACATCCCACCAATGTTCTCCTACTTGGAAATATTGTTATGATTTATTCTTGATGAGCTTGATACTTCCTTTTATCTCTTGTCAAAATGAAGTTTTACGGACACTTTTTTTGATGTGGGTTCCTAAAAAAGGTATTTTATAATGCACAACCATTGATTAATGATGTAAATTTAAAATTGTTGGGGAAAATTTATTAAATGTGGGGGTGACGTAGTACCATGATATTTTAGAAAACAAAGCTTTGTTCAATACCATGTTCAACATGCAACACCGAGCTTAAATGAAACAAGAAATATATAACTATTAGAAACTAACCATTAAATTGGAAGACATTAATAGTACCAAACACTTTAATATATATATATATATAAATTTAATAATAAAGATAAATTATTGAAAATTTATTAGCAAATTATCAATCAATTTTTAGTAAAGTAATTTTATTCTTCAAAAACAGGTTTTCTTTAAAAATGATTATTATTGCTTTTTAAGGAAATATTATAATTAATTTTGGAAATTTTAGAAAATTTATTTGATAAAATGAACTTATTTTTTTAATTTATAATATCAAAATTTACTTAGGGTTAAATTTTTTTAATTTTCAAACAATATTTATTTTTCAATAAACAGTGAAAAATACTGATTTTTTTAAAATGTAATTTCATTTCAATAAATTAAATAATTTAAAAGTACCTTTGTGTTTTGAATATTATTTAAATTAAAAAATGTATTATTTCATTTTATTTAATCTACTTAATTAATTTTGTCTCAAATTTATATTGTATTTTAGTATAAGTTTGTTTTTGGGTTTAAAAATGATATTTTTATGAAAACAACTTTAAAGTGAATAATATTTCTCCATTTTAATTATTTAAAATAACCCCTAATGAAGAATATTTTAAATGAAATTTAAATATTATATATACTTAAATATTAATTTATACTCATAAAATTTCTATGAGTAGTCTTAGAGTTAATATACAATCATCTTTTTCTCAAAAAAGTACACTTCTTGGAAACCTTTTTTTCATCGCGTCTTCAGGTTTTGTTTTAAATTAAAATTTGAAACTTATATGAATTTATTTTTTTAAAATTTATTCTATATTTTTAATAATAATAATTAATATTATATAATAAGTTCAACTTAATTTTTTACCATAATGAATAGTGAAAATAGTAAAAATTAATTACCGAAGTTAAGGTAAAAATAAATTTACCATGGGAGTTAAACTAAATGGATAAGGGTTAAAATGACATAAAAAGGTTTATAAAAATATTTTATGGTAATATTTTAAACTTATCATGTATAAAGATCAATAATGGTCTATTTTTTTGACTTTTTTCATGTGAAAACCATGGGTATACCTTTTTCTTTTCAAAAATAACATGTGTGCCACTCACCTCACATATAAAAGGTCACCCCCTCTCCTTTGATATTAACACCATCAAATAACTTTGTATCAACAAATAAATTCCTAAATATCTTCATTAATTACCTTAAAAAAATCCTATAATCCTTTTTTTGTTCATAACTCCATCATAATAAGGATTTTGGTTCTTACCTAAAGAGGTTGTCTAAAAAAGTGGTATAATTATTAACCGAGTGTCTTTATTTTATTTCTTTTTACTCTTCATTCAAATATTATATAATTATTATTATATAAAAAAACAAATATATAAAATATAATTAGATGTTATTATGTTAATTTCATAACCAAATTTATTTCCTCTTCTATCAAATGGGATATGAAACCATCATTCATGTGTACAGAGGACTATCGCCTTATGAACCGATGTCATTAATTTTCCATCATATCCTCTCATGGATTATTGTAATTATGGAATTAAATCATATATATATATATATATATATTATTTTTAACATATTTATAACTATGGAGTTATTATATCACATGTACCTTATTACTTTCCATTCCATGAGAGATATGATAACGTCGCTCGTGTATACAGTGGATCGTCGCCTTGCGAAGCGATGTGATTCATTTTTCACTAACACGTTACATGTAAAGTAATAAGGATAAAGATAAAAAATATATGTGATATCAATGAAATTATAATTATATTTATTACATATTTATCATTATGAAAATATAATATATCATGTTATTTTTTACTCTGAGAAATGACAACGTCATTCATATAAGTGTGGGTTGCCGCCTCTACATAGTTATGTGGTTCTTTTTTTCATAACAATAATAAATGAATTATATATATAATTATATTTAATGAAATAATAATTTATTTATGATATTATTTTAATTATTTAATTTTATAATGTCACTTACCTTTATTCCATTTATCATTGAAAAATAAATATGTTACTCATGCGTACGTATGATCTACCGTCTCCATGATTATAAAATATTTTATTTTTAATAAATATATTTCATGATTATGATTAAAAAGTATAATTGATTTGTAATTATGATTATTATTTCATGATTATTATTCTATTGATTTTTAATAATGACCTATTTGGACAATTGTAAACCTACCTAAGTAAAGTTTTAAACATAAGAAAAAAATCATCGAAACACCAGACATAAACTTAATTGATTAAGTAATTGAATATAAAATGGTAATAAGTGAAATAAAAGGAATAATAAACTTGAAAATGGTTTTAAATACAATAAATAATTAACATAATTATATTATTTAAGAATATAATAAATGAACATGACAAGTCAGACTCAATGTTAGGGTCTTCATTTTAATTTCCTTTCGCAGATAAAGTTTTTGATGTTATGCCCCTATATTATTTTATAATGTTTATATACAACCCCTTTGAAATGTTATATCATGAATTTATCTATTTTAATGATATTTAATTTTTTCTAATGTTATTATTTATTAGGGTTTATTATTCAAGTGTTTCCAAAGTTATGAGTCATCCTTTCAAAAAAATCCATTTCTATAAGGAAAAAAACCAAACAATACTTTAAAACTATTTCCCAAGTTCCATTTTTTCCTAAATAATTATATTTCACATATCCACACATCCAAAAATGAATTTAAACTTAACCTCCCTATACTCGTGATTGGTGAGTCATCCTTTCACTAAGTCATCACTTAATAAACCATTTGATGAGGGAAAGTTCTGACCCTTATTCATCCCACTAATAATGGGGGAGACTTCATACCCTTATCCATCCTGAATGCACATGAACCCACAAAACCATTAATCCAAAGACAATGTAAAAAATAAAAATTTCAACCATTTCAATAAAAATATATTTTTATTGAAAACATTTCAAACAAAATATTTCAATAAAACCAACCTTTTATTGAAAACAATTTTCCATGTAACAAAACCAAACAATCATTTTAAAATAATCATTTTAAAATCAAGTTACCAATTTCACTTTCCATAAAAATTCCCAATTTCTACAATTCTATAAACCATCACTAAAGAAGGTTTCTAAAAAGAAATTAAAATCAATTTTAAAACAAATTTATTGTAAAAATATATATTTTAAATCAAGATTTTATGTTCTACATAGAGTATTCAAGAGTGAATCTACCTACATCAGAAAACTTGGAAAAAACAAAAAATATCACAAAAACATCCATGAATCCCAGTAAAAACTCCAAAAACCTACCTTAGAAATATTCCCCTAACATAAACAAGAAAAAATATAATCATATTCAGAATTAACACCCTTATATATATCCACATAGGATATAGATCTAAGAAATTGAGAGAAAGTGGGTAGTAGATCTAAGAAAAACCAAGAAAAACTACCAAAAACAATGACTTACCATGAGAATCCAACTTTAGTACACCAATAGAAGCCTTTAGACCGCCCATGAATCGATGTGAGAAGCCTATAAAAACTTTTAGAGGAAGAAATCTCAAGTTAGGGCCATTTGGGGGGAAAATGAGGGGTTTTCTTTTAATCTAGAGCTATATCCACCATTTAAGGATCTAGTATTTAAACCATGTGTGATTAGTCACATGGTTAGAAAATATTTGCTCTAACCATGCACCAATAACTGCCTCAAGGGGGACTCACATGATTGGATCACATATTTAGACAGGTCGTGTACTAACTAAGAAAAATCCCATTGTCCATCATTCCATAATTTCTCCTAGGTGGCTGAACGGTTTGGAAAACCCACGAACCTACCTGTTAACCTTCTCTTTTATCTCCTATCTCATTGTGCATGGTTTTTTGTAGATTTTTCATAGTTTCCAAAAACAATACACCAACCATGAACCCTTTTAAAGACCCCAAAAACATTCCAATATTCTTCTAAACCCTTCCAAAATCCACACAAATATTTTATATACTTGAAAAGCATAAATAAATGGTTACACAATTGAAAATGGGGGGTGCTATATTCTCCCAAACATTGGCCTTTAAGTACATAGAAATTATAAAACCACTAGTGTCTTGAAGGAGTTTAGGACATTAATCAATCATTTCTTTCTCACATTCCCAAGTCTCTTCCTGAATCTGACCATGTTCCCACAAAAAATGCACCAGACCAATTCTTTTTTCATGCAAGTATTTCTCTTGTGTATCCACAATCCACACTGGTATATGAAATAATTAATAATATGGATATAGTTCAATGTGATCCCATAAAATCATGTGATCAAGATCAGGTTTATGCTTTTTCAACTGAGATACATGAAACACATTATGAAAAACATTGGACCATGGTGGAAATGCCAACTGATATGCTACCTCACCAACCAGTTCAAGTGTCTCAACAAGACTATGTATCTAGGAGATAACATGCCTTGATTTCCAGAACGACGATGTCCAAGTCATGGAGAGATCCTAAAAAACACATTATTTCTCACCTCGAATGACAATGGCCATCAATGATGATCCATATATAATTTCTATTGAATATGAGTAGTCTCCATCCATTTCATGATCAAAAGAATCTTCTCAATTGTTTCTTGGACAAGGCATGACCCATTCAGTGAAGTCTCTAATGTTTCCACCCAACAATGTGAAGAATAACAAGGATTCTCATATAATTATTCAAAAGGATCCATATGTATCAAGGCCTAATAACTATTATTATATGACAACACCACTAACAGTACACGATCTTACCATTAAAAAGCTAAATCCATTAAAAAATCCTATAACATTTCTTCCAAAATTTGTATTGTCCTTTCGGATTACTCATCCATCTGCGGGTGATACACCAAACTCATTATAAACTAAGCCTTAAGGGATTTTTGTAAGGATTTATAGAAATAATATTTAAACATCATATCTCTTTATGAAACTATCTATATATGTATGCCATGCCTCTTTATCACTTATTTGATATAGATTTTTGACAATTCATCCACCATATGAGATTCATAAATAGGTATTAAATGAGTCGAATTTGTGAGCTGATCCACTATCACCCATATGAAATTGTGTTTTCGAACCATTCTTGGGAGACCTTTTACAAAATCTATAGATATCTTCTCCCATTTCTAGACTATAATAGGTAAATACTGCAATATACATATTGTTCATTGATGTTCTACCTTAACCTACATACAAGTTAAGCATCTTGAAAAAAAAAACTCAACCACCTTTCTTTTCATACCGATCCACCAAAACTATTCTTTCAATGCATTATACATCTTTTGTATTCCATGATGAATATACCATACTGAATGTAGGTAATCATGAAGAAGTTGTTACTAAAAACCCATAGGTATGACCATGAAATTTCTGAATAACAACACTAAACTCTCATCCAACATTCATCCCTTAATGATATCCCCACTATTGAGTTTTGAGCTCATGGCCACACATTCTACATTAGATATCTATGCCTATTCAGCCATAATTACTAGATTATTAATTAATGAAACTGAAAAAAAACCACAACATCACCTCGGTATTCACATTACAAGTTCATGTTAGCTAGGATCGACATCAACTGCCACTCATCTGAAGCTTATTTTTTCAAATAAGCATATGAATTTCTTCTTAATGAATCTTCCACCAAATTTCCTTTACCCGGTGTATAAATTATTTCATATTCAAACATTTGGAGATACTTCATTCATATTATTTATGTCAGGTTCAAATTCATTTGTGAGAAAATATGTTTAATGCAGTTATGATATATAAACACAGTGAATTTCTCTCCAAAGAGGTAATTATGCCATATCTTCAAAGCATGGAATATGAAAACTAACTCCAAATCATGTGATTTGTATTTCTTCTCAAAAAACCATAACTACCTTAAGCCATAATAAACTACATGATCTCTCTATATGAGAACACATCCAACCCCTAATCCTAAATCATCACAATACACCATATACCCTTGTCCTAATTTCAAAAAAATAAAGATTGGTGGTGATGTAAAGAGGAAAATAATCTATTTAAAAGACTTATGAAATTATTTATTCTATTTAAATGGAAAATTATTATTTTTAAAAGCTATCATAGGCAAATATAGTCGTGAAAAATCATGAACAAAACATCGGTAATACCTAGCTTAACTAAGAAAACTCTATATCATGAACACATTATTTGGTGGTTTCCAAGAGATAACAACTTCTATCTTCTTTGGATCTACAGAAACATATCTTTTAAAGGTTACATGTCCAAGAAAATTCACCTCTTGTCTCCAAAAACCACACTTGGATAATTTTTCATACAGACAATGATCCCTCAATATTCCCAACACTATCACCAAGTGTTGTTCATGATCAACCCTTGTCCTTGAATACACCAACATGTCATCCATAAACACCACCACAAATTAATCCACATATCTCTAAAATATCTAATTCATCAATTCCATAAATAACACAGGTGAATTCGTAAGACTGAAATTCATTACCACATATTCATAATAGCCATATCTACTCATGATAGCTATTTTTAGAATATCCTCCTTTCAATCCCGCAATTGGTAATACCATAATAACAAGTTAATTTTGTAGAACCACTTTCCCCCCATAAATTGATCAAATAGATCATCATTTCATGGAAGTGGATACATTTTTTTATTGTAACTTGGTTAAGATTATGATAATCTACACACAAACAAATAGTTTCATTTTTTATTTTGACAAAAAGACCAATGTTTTCCATGGATACATGCTCGACCGAATGAAACCTTTTCTTTACTATTCTTACAACTACACTTTCAATTCCATTAATTCAGTTGGTTCTATCCGATAAGATTAAATGGAAATAGAACCGGTCCTTGGGAGTAGATCAATCATAAACTCCACTTCTCTTATGGATGGAAACCTAGAGAAATTTTTGGGAAAAGCATCTGGAAGTTGATCAATGATTGATAGAAATTTTCCATTATCGATCCATTCCATCAATTACAAAGAAAACACTTCCAACTAGTAGAAGATCATTCCAACTATTGGTGCCAACAAGCCCATTACACCTACCATTACATTCTGGTCTACTCAAAAGAGATGCTCGACACTCTCTTCAGTTATAAAACCGACCTTTCATGTATAATAGTTAATGTGAGCCTTAAACATAGTCAACAAATTCATACCTAGGATTATGTCATATACATCCATCTCCAGTAATGAGAAATCACATATCATCTCTGTTCCATCAATACTTATAGAACATGCTCTTTATGTATTGGCCTACATTCTCTTTGACCAGTAGGAGTTTGAAGTTTTAACATAAAAGACATCATCTAAACTTTCAAACACAATAAATCAACAACATGATAAGAAATAATGGAATAGGATGCACCCATATCAAATAAGTCTTACATAAGGATAGAATTCAAAAGAATCATACATTGCACTATAGATGGCCTAAACTGATCATCCATAATAACTTGTTCATATCCAAATAATTTCTTTATCACTATACTTTGTTCCTTATTTCCTTATTGAGATTTCCTATGCTGAGGAGTCATGGTATTTTTGGAATAACCATGGATGGATTTGTTCTACCGATGAGACTGATTTTTCCACCCTCATCCCATTAAAGCATACGATGCCTATGAAACCTAATAAGTTTCCCAATCACCCGACCCCATATTACTGCAATAATAGCACTGATGATTCCCTATCTGATTGTAATTATGGAATGTTCAATGTGGTGTTGTACACTATCTCTTCATGTGGTCAAAATAACCACATTGAAAACATATATGATGGCTCTTTGGTTTTGGATTAAGATTCAATGATCTATCTATCTGATTTTGAACCATCCCATTGCCTTGGAAATAGGTGATTGTATTCTGCTTTCTCCTAGCGTTAGAGTTCCCACCATTTCCCATGGGTATCAACATGCTTCTGATAGCTATATATTATTATATATCACTTTATGCTACCTTTACTCTCTTAACCATCTCTATATAGTATATTATATAAATCACACCAATATTTGATAGAATCTCGCACCTCATCCCTGATTCAAAGATGTGTGCCTTCTAGGATACACTAGCTGCAAATTCAGGTGAAAAAAGCACTAAATTTATGAATTTATCCATGTAATTCATGTGAAAAATATTTTCCTACTTCAAGATGAATAAGTATATCATTATTTGAGTTTTTAATGTATGAGGATATAATTTTTTGTTAAACAATTCTTCAAAATACTTCCATGTAAGGCCTTGGTCTAATTTAGCATTAACAGTTAAATCCCATAATTGGCATGCAAGATATTTCGGCATATACATCACCAACTTGACATTTAGATCAGCTGGTGTGCTAAGGAAATCAAAGATATGATTCACCCAACTAATCCACACATATGCTATCTCTAGTTCCAAATCACCCTAAAAGATGGGTGGATTATGCTTCTAGAACAAAACAGAATGGTTCACTTTCCTTGGTTCATCCCTTCTGTTACCCATATCCACATCTTGAAAAGGATGAAATATACTCTAAACCTATTGTTGGTTAACCTATGGATCAGGTGAAACCACATTTTCATCATCTTCTTTTAGTTGTTTCCTACAACGCCTATCGGGTTTCATTTTCTAAAAAAACAATAAACACCTTAAGTCTTACTCTCTAGAAACTGAAGTCTTACATTTCAAATTATACCACATCATCTATGACAACAAGGCTTTCCAGAAATCAACACTTTTCTACATTCAACAATTTTTTTTAAAATTTAGCTATAATTTTGAAAATCAAACCATTTTCAAAATAACCATTTCATTCATTTTTCAAAATATCACATTTTTAGATAACATTAACATTTTTTAAAAATAAAAAAATGCTCCAAATCTTTACTCGACATGAGATATGAACTCATAGTGGGAATTAATTTCTATATTTCATGTCATGCTTATATCATTTTCTAAACCCATGATAGTGAAATTCAATTTCCTGTAAGTGTCTCTAAAACACTTATGTACCCAACTCCCTGGTAACTTTAAGTTCAACATGAAAAGGTTAGATATGCCTTTTAATGATCTATATTTCAAGTCCCAACAATCCTACTCCTTTCTAACATACCAACTCAAGGAATAAACCAGAATGAATTTCAACTCCAAGATCAAGAAAAGATAACCGATTCAAATATTGACCAAGACTGATACCACTTACAAGTCAAGTACTGAACAAGATGATACCACTTGTAACATCCTACCCCTCCTCATTAGCTTGAGAAGGTGGAAGGATGTTACTTGGAATTAAGTGACGTCCCCAAGGTGCAAAAGGATGACAATAAATTCCAAGGTCTTCATTTATAAATGGGGGATGATTTTCCATTTCAAAATAAAACGACCAACCAAACATGACATTACCAAATAAACCACTATATGATGCATGATATCAATGAAATACAAATCAAATAAATTTCATTTACATAAAAAAAATATAAAGAGTATGATAGTGGAATACCTCAAAATATCCAAGTACACAATAGAATACATAACAAAAAAAAACTCAATGAAAACCCTATAACTCCAAAGCTCCAACATGATCCATGCTCCATGCTCTAAATCCAAAAATAGCCCAAGATTCACTAAGAACCACTAGAGAATTGTGATACTTTACCTTTTCCCATGTCCCGATAAACAACATCTTCAAAATCACCAAAGTTCCAAATTATGGGTGAGTAATGAAACTTAGTAGGATTTCACCAAATGAATTCCCTACTCACACCATTAGGATATAGCATGCTATCACATTTATATAAAAAACTGTATAAAACACTTTAAAAAAGTCTTTAACAGAATATAAAAAAAAATCCATATCAAAAAGGTTTTCCAACAAAAGATATTTTTCCAAGGAAAAAAAACCAAACAAAACTTTAACACCATTTCCCAAGATCCATTTTTGCGTAATTAATTCCATTCCACATATCCACACATCGAACCGTGCATGTAACCTATACCTCCCTATACTCACAAGTGGTGAGTTATAATTTCACCAAGATGTCACTTAATGAACCATTTAAATGGGGAAATTCTTAGCCCTTATCCATCCCACTAATTATGGGGGATAATTCATACCCTTATCTATCCTGAATGCACAGGATCCCATACAACAATTAAGCCAAAACCAATACCAAAACAACAATTTCAACCATTTCAATAAAATCACACTTTTATTAAAAACCTTTAAAACAAACCATTTCAATAAAACTAACCTTTTATTGAAAACACTTTTAAATGAAACAAAACCAAATAATCATTTTAAAATCATCATTTTAAAATCAATTTATCAATTTTACTTTCCACAAAAATTCCAAATTTCAAAAATCCTATAAACCTTCTTGAAGAGGGTTTATAGCAAGAAATTCACATAATTTTCATAGAAAAATTAAATAAAAACAATCAATTTGAAATCAAGCCTTCAATTTATAAATATATGAGTCAAGATTCAAGACACATACCTCAAAAAACATGGTGAAAACAAAAAACAACATGAAAACGTCCATGAAACCGGGTTGATACTCAAAAAACATGCCTTAGATATCATCCCCTAACCTCAAAAAGGACAAATATAATCAGATTTGACATTAAAACCCTTATATATATCCACAAAAGATGTATATCTAAGAAACTAAGATAAAAATGGAAGTAGATATAAGGAAACCCATGATAAACTACCACAAAACAATGAATTTGTATAAGAATCCAGCTTCAACGCACCATGATAAGCTTTCATATCACCTCTATATCGATGTAAAGAGGCTCTAAAGACTTTAAAAGGACAAAATATCATGTTTTTGACGTTTTGGGGCAAAAAAGAGGAGTCAATTCTTAATCACGACCTAGATCCACAATTTAAGGATCTAGTTTTTAAAGCATGCATGGTAGCTGCATAGTTAAGAAAACTATACACTAACCATATGACGACCACTAACTCAAGGGGGGACTCACATGCTTGGCTCATATGGTTGGAAAAAACACATGCTAACCATGAAAATACAATTATCCAACTTTTCATGGTTTCTGCTAGGTGGCCGCATGGTTTGGAAAAACCGTGTTCCTGTTCGTGTGCCTTTCCTTGTATCCCCTGTCTCATTGTGCATAGTTTCTTGCAGGTGGTGCCTGGTTTCCACAAATTTTTCACTAACCTTTAACCCTTAATGATCCCCCAAAACCTTCCAAACGTCTTCTAAACCCTCCCAAACATAACCCAAAAACTTTATATACTTAAAAAGAATAAATAAAGGGTTACTTACTTGAAACCAGTGGTGATAAATATATGAATGGTTGAGCCTCATTATAGCTCATAAAGAATGGATGAGAATGATAAATCTTATACAATGGGTTGAGTCCCATTATAGATCATAGGTGAGTCCTATATAGCTTATAAAAATGGTAATCCCTATTATAGTTCTCTAACTCATTGGGTAATGGTTATATTAGAATTCAAAAAATATGGTTTTTACAAATAAAATTTTATTGAAAGTGTTTTATGAATATTTTGAATTAATTTACCAAAAAGGTTTTTTAATTTCTTTCTATGGGTTTTAATTATTTTCTTAGATAAAAAAGTGTGTGTTTTCCATGTGAAAATAATTTATTTCTTTAACTAAAATAACATTGATATGTGGGTAAAAAATTTCATGGGTTGTCATGTTTTTCAATGGTTTAATGTTTTTATTTATTTTTATATAGATCACTGATATTTTTATTTTCATCCCACATTTTATGATGTTTTCCACAAGGTTTAAGGATGGGTAAGGGAAAAGAAGAATTCAAGTTGAAAGTCATTATGATTTTCTATGAAAAGAAATCATGATTTATTTTAAAAGTTTTATATTATGGGATAAATCTATACTAATAATAAGTATTAATGTTTTATTATATGGTTTTTTATGTATTAGTTATTAACTAATTATCTAAAAACCTAAACCTGATAATATCCTCAAATTGAAAGAAAGTGAATTCTTGACCAAAACTCAGTATTATGTTATGTTTAAGTCTAGTTATTTATAGTTTGTATCAGAGGCTGGTTTAGGTTTCTTTAGAGTTTTATAAAATTATAATAGAATTCCCTTAATATATTTTACATTATGGATAAGTAAAAATTACATATAATTTGAAGATTACTATGTTTCTTTATCTAAACTACACCTGTTCAGAATGGTTTTCTGTAGATTAAATAGGGAAACTATAGCAAGAAGGCACCAAGAGAAATGTATCATTACAAATAAACATCCCAAGATAGTTAGAATTAGAATATAACAATTTATTGTAGTGTTTTTTTAGTTGAAATAATCTATTAATGTTGGTGGTATCCATGTTTGAGAGGAACTTGATCTACCCTAAAAGAACATGTCTATAGTGGATAATTTTATAAGGTGATATCTTCATAATTAAATGGATCATCTAACCCAGTGGTATTTTAAGGATAGATCAATAAATTGTAAAATATATTTGAAGTCATGGGGTGTTCAGAATATCAAAAGTAAACCCTTTCAATTTATTATTTTGAAGGTGAAGCTAATTGATGGTGTTATTTGGTTAAGAATACTAAAGAGAGAGATATAATATTGTTTCTATGGAGTGAAAAAATTTAAGAATTTCTTCATTGAGAAATATTCCCTTATGGTTGTTAATATTAGTATAGAGAAATAATTCTTTTAATAGAAACAAAATGATGAATATTCAATGGATTCATATAAAGAAAACTTCACAAGATTGGCTAGGTATATGCCAAATTTTATTTGGGATACTGATAGTAAAATTAATCAGTTTCAATTAGGATTGAAACTGGTTTATAAATATTATTGGCCACATGAGAATTTAGAATTAATGAGAATGTTGTTATTTGTTCTAAGAAAGTTGATTTGGAGTTTTACAACACTTATGTCACATGACATGACAAGAGTAATAAATGTCCATGGTGATAGTAAATAGAGAAGAAACCAACTAAGAAGTCTAGAGGTAAGCCCAAAACATGTTCTAAGTTTGTTAAAATAAATTTAGGTGAATTTTTGTTTGGATTTGGAAATTTTTACCAATGTGGTAAGTTTGGTCATAGGTTTCATGACTACAATGAAAAGAGTTATAAACAGTCAAAGAATGCGATAACAGATATCCATTCAATGGTGGGATGTTTTAGCTACAATGATTTGGGAAATTATGATAATGTGTGTCTGATTTTTATTAATCTAGGTGAAAATCATCATGATAATAAATAAAAATGTTTGGAAAATTTATTTTCTACCACTACAATTGATGTTGAGCCATCTGGTGAAGTGGAAAGAACTCCAAGGAGCATGGTATTTTTCAAATCTTAATCAAAAGTTAAATGTTTTAGACACTCATTTTTAGGTTTTAAGTGATGAGATATTAAAATTATTAATGATATTATGGGATATGTTTTTTTGGGTTTATGTTTATGTAAGGATTTATTTTAACGTGACTTATTCCTTTATTTTTTTGGACATGAGTTTTAAGGTATTCATAAACTTTAGGGTTTATATGATCTTTTAATATTAAGTTTTTTTTAAGGATGTTAATCATATTTATGGGTTCTTTATAAGAATAAAATTTTATGAAAAATGATTTCTTAAAGTTTGGGAGACAACCCATCACAACTGGAAAGGTCACCGAGCTTGAACCCACAACCGAAGTTCGATAATGGTGTAAATTCAACCACTATCCTTTGTGATATCCTAGTTAGTATTAAATCTATATTTTAAATTAATTGGTTTGAAAAATAATTATAAATCTTAGTTTTGGAACATATGTTTTATCATATATAAAATCATTAGATTAAAAAGTGATTTTGTGATTAATGTTGTTTTTGAAGAGAATCGCTATATTTTTGGGAAAATCTTAACTTATGTTAAGAATTTTAGATGTAGTTAATGTATAATGAAATTAGTAATATTTTTTTATCATTTTTGGTATTATGTAATAGGTTATAAATATATTTTATTTCTTCACACATGAAAAAATCATCTTGGATACACATCTTTGGTAAAAATATGAGAGTATGGTGGAAATTGATTAATTGAGGAAATTACAATAGACAAGTAAGTATATTTCCTTAGGATTTTAGTCAATATATTAATTTTTTTTCTAAACTATAATAAATATATATTTAAAATGAAAATTTTATCATGTTACATTCATTTAGGATGAATCAAATGGTATTTTAACTCATCGTAGATTTATGGTTTTGAGGACTTTAACTTTCTATTGATCCTTCAATTTCTTGTGATCAATAATCTCTATCACTCTCCTTAATTGTTTGGACATTATGCTTTTCTTATATGTCCAAATCATTAATTACATCCTCTTTTTCCCACTTATAAACCTAGTTATGTGTTATTCCATATGACCTTCGTACTTCCTTTTCCCTCTTATCAAAAGAAAGTTTTACTTACCCTTTTTATGATGTGGATTCCCAAAAAAGGTATTTTCAAATTTCCTAACATTTATTTCCCTGATAATTTTGAAAATTTTAAGACATAATTTATTAAATTGGAGGATTATGTAACACCCTAATATATTAGAAAATAAAATTATGCTTGATAGCGTGTTCAGCGTGCAACATCGAGCTTAAACGGCACACACAATATATAACCATTATAAATGAGCTGTTAAATTAGTCGGTATGAATAATATTAGATAACTTAAGATATACATATATATATATTTCCTACTCAATATAAATTATTGATAAATTATTATAAAATTATAAATCAATTTTTTGTAAATTAATTTTATTCTTCAAAAATAGATTTTCTTCAAAAATATTATTTATTTATTTTTTAAAGAAATATTATAATTAATTTTTGGAAACATTATGAAAAATATTTGATAAAGTGAAATTAATATTTTAAATAAGAATATAAACATTTACTTACTGTGAAAAAATGGTATTTTTTAGTAAGTGTTTATTTTTCAGTGTATAATGAAAAATACCGATTTTTTGTAAAAATGTTATTTATTTTCAATAAATTAAGTAATTTAAAAGTCCCATTATGTTTTGAATATTATTTAAAGTAACATAAGTATTATTATTTTTATATTTAATCTATTAATTAATTTTTAATAAAATTTATATTGGATTTTAGTATAAGTTTGTTTTTTGGTTTAAAAATGGATTCTTTCTAAAAACCGTTATAATGTGCATAATGTTCCACCATTTTAATTAATTAAAATAATAAATAATTAATATTGTTTTATATAATATTTATAAATTATATATCATTATATATTAATATATATTCCTAAAATGATTATAATTAGTCTTGTATTTACTATAAAATCATTTTTTTCTCAAAAAATACACTTCTTGGAAACCCACTTTTTTGTCGCATCTGTGGCTTTGGGTTTAAATTAAAATTTTACAAATCTGTGAATTGAATTTGGTAAAATTTATTCCACATTTTTAATCTGAATATTTTTATTATCTAATAAATTAAAATTTATTTTTTACAATAATGAATTGTGAAAATAGTAAAAATTAATTTCCATGGTTAAGGTAAAAATAGATTTACCGAGGGATAAACTATAAAGATGAGGGTTAAAATAACCTAAAAACTTGTATAAAATATATTTTTTAGACATATTTTTACCTTTTAATTTCTAAGTATCTATAATTTTTCCTTTGGTATCCTTTTTATTGTGAAAAACATGATTACAACTTTTTATTTTCAAAAATTACAAGTGTGTCACTCACCTCACTTATAAAAGGTCACCCCCTCCCCTCTTCTATTAACACATTAAATACTTTTTTCTCAGTAAATACCAACCCAAATGTATTTCTTAATTCCTTAAAAACATCCTTGGGTTGATCATAAATCTATACTATGAAGGATTTTAGATATTAACTATAGAGGTTGTCCGAAGAAGAGGTATTGTGCTTAACCGAGCGTCTTTATTTTATTTTTTCTTACTCCTTAAAATATTCTCCAATTATGATTATATAATAACAATAATATCTCCCATATACTTAGATATTATTATTTTAATTTAATAACCTAAAATAATATCCTCTTCCATCAAATGGGATATGAAATCATCATTTATGTGTATAATGGACTACCACCTCGCGAACCGATGTCATTATTTTTCCATAATAATCTCTCATGAATTATTTTAATGATGGATTTAAAGTATATATATGATATTTTTAACATATTTATACTTATTTAGTTATTATATCACATGTACCAACTTAATTTCTATTCCTTGGGGGATACAATAACGTCACTCATGTGTACAACAGAAAAATGTCTCACAAACTAATGTGATTCATTTTTCACTAACACTTTAAATGGAAGGTAATAAAGATAAATATAATGAATATATGTTATATGAATGATATAATAATTATATTAATGACTTATTTATCAATTTTAAAAGATAATATGTCATTTTATTTCTTATATTGAAAAATGATAACGTCATTCGTGTATGTGTAGACTATTGCCTCCATGAAACGATGTGATTATTTTTTTCTTCACCACAATACATGGATGATATATATAAGTATATTTAATGAAAAAATATGGTATTTATGATATTATTATTTTTATTTGAAGGTAAAATATTACTTACCTTTTTCCATAATGATTATTGAAAAATAGAAACGTTACTCATGCGTACGTATAACCTATCGTCTCCATGATTGTCATGTAGTTCATTTTTTATAACCATATTTAATTTTGGGTTTTAAAAAGTAAAATTTATGTATAAATATGATAATTATTTCATAATTATTATTCTGGATAAGTTTAATAATGACCAATTTGACCAATATTCAACTACTGAAGTAAATTTTGACAAATAGGCAAAAAATCATCAAAACACCAGACATAAAATTAATTGATTAAGTAATTGTATGTATAATGGTAATAATTTAAATAAAAGGAATAATATACTTGAAAATGTATCTCATTAAATTAAATAATTAACATAATTTTATTATTGTGGAAGATAAATAACTTATGTAACAATTTGGACTCAAGGTAAGAGGTTTTGTCTCAATTTCATTTTATTGAGGCCTATTTTGATGTTATGCACCTATATTATTTTATAAGGTGTATAAAAAGACCATTTTACATGTTATATCATGAATTTATCTATTATAAATATATTTAAAGTTTTGTTTAATGATGTTATTTCATGGGGCTTATGACTCAAGTGTTTCCTAAATGATAAGGGATTTTTATATTAAAAAATCATCTTTTAAAGTTATCCTTATAACTCATTCTATAACATGTCCAAGTTTTTAAAATTATTATATAAATATTTTTATATTTAAATAATAGATTTATAAATTAAATTTTATTTCTATTTTTACTTTTTTTCAATGGTTTTTAAAAGGAACCTTTTTATGTGTTTTATAATGAATGCTTTGACAAATGAAAAAAATGAATGTTCTATTTTTAACATATATGAATATAATGAATTTATTTCATCACCATGATCATTTTTTTATTTTTTTATTCCTTTAAGATATTTTATTCTTTTTCAATGGTTTTCAAAAGGAACTTTTTTATGTGTTTTATAAGAAATTCTTTGACAAATGAAAAAAGGAATATTCTACTTTTAACATATATGAAGATAATGAATTTATTCCATCACCATGATCATTATTTTATTTTTTGATTCCTTTAAGATATTTTATTTTTTTCAACGAAAAAATCCCATTTACTTATTTTCAAGTATTTTGGTAATGAAAATAGGGTTTTAAAAGGATAGGGTAGTGTGATATCCCAAAGTGATTCTCATATGGTTTAAAAAGTATTTTTCCAAAGGTTTTATGATAAAAAGGTGAACGAATAATTTTTTTTATCCATGATATGGTACTTGATCATTATATGAATCATGGGTAAGGCTGGTATAGATTATATGATGGGTTGAGTCTATTATTTCACAGAAGTGATCCCACATTTACTAAAGAAGTGTAGAGGTAAAAAGGGATAATTTTTTAATTGGATGCATAGTCACCGAAATTGATTCACGCCCACCTCAATGTTGGATATTTCCCAAGAAAAGGTTCAATTGTTAGGCTAAATACAGGGTTTTATAATGTGTTATTAATTTTATATTATTTAATTTCATTTTTTCTTTCCATTTGTATGATTAACCTATTGAGGGTAATCCTATATTTTATGATTGATGTATATTTACCATGGAAATCAAATTGTTAAATTATGTGTTATATTATTGTTATGGTTAGAGTTATTCTATAATTTCATATTATATTTTAATTTATGCATATTTTAGTTAATTTTTATTATTATTTTATTATTATATTGAGCGTATAATTAATTTATTATATATATTATACCCTCTACATTAGTTAATATCCTTTAGTGTATGACTATCCATACCCGAGGTTAGGTAGAATCACCCAACTTGATTACTACATGGGTGAACCTAGCCGGGGTATTATAAATGGTATCTAGAAATTATTTTTGCTGGATTACTATTTTTTATGTTATAGATAGAGATAGAAAAGAATGAAACCTGAGGATAAAACTGAACTTATGTATTTTGAAATCTTTTATGGTGGTATTCCATGTTAATAGGGTAGTGGGATTTTAGTTATTTATTTCCATTATTATAATTTAGTTATTTTGGTATGAGTATAGTGATTTTTTATTATTTGTCTTACTTATTCCCTATAGTGGAATGAGTGTGTTTGTTCATTTATATTACATGGTACATAGGTTTATATGGACATGTTTATGATTGTTTGTGTTTAGGAAATGGGTTTTAGGAGATAATTTCAGAATTTGTGTTTAATTAATTAAAACTCAAAAATATTTTATTTGGTGTTTTTACTAAATATCTAATTAGAGGAATTATAATTAATTAAACCCATAAGAATGTTTTTTTGGATGTTGTATTTTAATATTAGATTTTGTAAATACATTTTAAGTGAATATATCCCTTTCTAGAGAAAGTGCTATTAATTTTATATTAATTAATTTCATTTTTTATTTCTATTTGTATGATTAAACTATTGAGGGTAATCCTATATTTTATGATTTATGTATTTTTACCATGGGAATCGAATTGTTAAAGTATGTGTTATATTATTATTATGGTTAACATTCTTCTATAAATTCATATTCTATTTTAATTTTTGTGTATTTTAATTAATTTTTATTATTAGTTTATTAATATGTTGAGGGTATAGTCACTTAATTATATAGATTATACCATCTCCATTAGTCAGTAGACTCTAGTGTATGGCGATCCATACTTGAGGTCAGGTAGCATCACCCAACTTGATTACTATGTAGGTGAACCTAGCTGGGGTATTATAAATGGTATTATAGAAATTATTTTTACTAGATTACTATTTTTTATGTTATATATAGAGATAAGAAAGAATAGAACTTGGGGATAAAACTAGAATTATGTATTTTTAAATATTTTTCGGTGGTATTCCATGTTAATAGGGTAGTGGGATTTTAGTTATTTATTTCCATTATTATAATATATTTATTTTTGTATGAGTATGGTAACTTTTATTATTTGGTTTTACTCTTTCCCTATAGTGGAAGAAGGGTGTGTTTTCATGCATATTACATGGTACATAAATTCAAATCGATATGTTTATGATTGTGTGTGTTTGAGAAATGGGTTTATAAAATAATTTTGGAATGTATGGTTAATTAATTAAAACTCAACAATAATTTATTTGGTGTTTTTACTAAATAACTAATTGGGGGAATTATAATTAATTAAAACCATAAGATTTTTTTTGGATTTTATACGTTAATATTAGTGTTTGTAAGTAAATTTGAAGTGAAAATATCCCTTAAGTGGGTGGGAAGGAATTTATACCCTTGAAATTGGTTAGCACAATTATTTAATCCCAAGATATAGTTTCATATAGGTCTTGTAGGCCTAGTTTTTGATTTTTGAGTTTCTTTTTGGGTATTGTTATACTCACTCATTCATTGGAACCTTTGACTTATTTAACCTAGAAAGGGAATCCTTTTGTGTGAAAGTATATATGACAATAAGCTTTAGGAGTTGAGGCAGAGGTTGATGAGCACCCCCATCTTGGAATTGCTAGAGGATGGTGTTTAGTATGTGGTATTCTATAATTCCTCAAGGACCAGACTTGGTTATTCTATGATATAGAGGAAGGTAGTGATTTTCTATGGTTCTAGTCAGTTGATACTACATGAATAGAACTACATGATCCATGATCATGAGTTGGTAGTGATTGTATTTTCCCTGAAGATATGGAAACATTATCTTATGGGTGTGTGGTTTATCATCTACTAAGACTATAAGAGTCTCAATTATATCTTATCTTAGAAGGATCTTAACATGAGATAGTGGTGATGGCTATAGTTCCTATATGATTATGAATTTTAGATATTCTATAATCTTGGGAAGGGGGACGTGGTTGCAGATGCTCTTAGAAGGTGATCTTTCTCACAATTGTTGACCGAGGCTTCAGAGTAGTTAGACTCATTATGGTTGCCCTTATTCAAAAAATATGGTGCCTCGTATCTATAGTTTGTGGTTTTTACCCCACTGGTTCGACAATGTGATATGGGGGATCAGTATGGAGATACCAATTGTGATACCTTATGTACTCAGATATCCATTGTACATCCTCCTAATGAATTCTATGAATGTGAGAATCATGTCTTATTTTTTAGTGGATAGACTATGGAACCAGTGAAATTGTGTGTGTAGGTTATGATGGAGTTTCATACATCCCTTTTGGTAGTACATCTCAATTTGGAAAAGATTTACCATAACCTATAATGACCCAAAAATTTAATAATGAATATTCCTCTTAGTCTATTTAAATATCTTCTTATGGTTATGTAAAATTTATGCACATATTTGGTTCTATGTTTTGGATTTTAAAATACCATTAAGAATTGTGATTGTTGCTAATATAGTCATTGAACAGTGATCACATGATTAGTATAAATACAGGGCTTTAACAAATTCAATTTACTCAGAAAAAGGAAGCGATGGTCTCATCCTGTAGACTTGCCCCATATGAAGCTCATTTTTCATAGCTCAGAAATGATGTGGCATCATTGGGATTTGCTCTTGACCAAGCCCAAGCTGATCATGAATACGTTAAGCTCAACCGGAACCACCTATGAGAAAAGTGGAAGTTGATATAGATTACCACTTGAGCAATGTTATCCAAGCCACCCCAAGAGTTTTTCACCATTGCACACCTTAACCTAAGGTCTTATGCGGGTGTTTTAAGGGTTTATGTAATAATACCCTTTTACTATGATTATGTACATTATTATTTTATATAGAATATAATTTGTTTTTATTATTGTTACTTTGTAAATAGTTTTTAAATCACAAATAGTATTTTTAGTTAATATTCAACTAAGAAATCTATTTTGATGAATTAATGTATTTTTTAATTAAATGATATTTTAATAAAATATTATTATTTTTAAATTAATTTTTATTAAATATAAATTATCGTATAATTTTATGAATGTAATTGTAATTTTTATTATGGTTTGAAAGTTGTTTTTTTCAAAACCCATGAATTTTCGATAAATATTACTTTTATTTTAAAAGTAAAAATTCACATATTTAAAAAATTATTTAGATAAAATGAATATTATTTTTTCAATCTGGACGTCAAAATTATCCATCGGTTAATTTTTCCTAATTTTCTGAGACAGACGAATTTTTGGGTAAAAATTAAATACTGTATAAATATATAATGTGTTTTATGACATTATAATGACCCAATAGTGATGTAATAAAATACTATAAACATTATTTTCGGCCAATATATTTTTTACCATTAAAATATTGTGATTTTGGGTTTGTTTTATTTATTTTACAAAGCTTTAGTGGACCCTTCAAGGCTTATAAAACATTTTGTCTTTTTAAAGTGTTTTCCATGAGAGTGTGACTCACCTTCACATAGGTAACCCTATTATTTTAAGAATTTAGGTCATTGGATGTATAAAATATTGTTTTTCACTCCCTTTTGGTAAAAACCATGGGCAAAATCTATAGTCTGGCTTGTGGTTTTGATTAGTTTAATGTTAGGTGTCCCAAACATAAATAATAAAGAATTCCCTCTCCTTTCCTATATAAACCCACCCAAGCTCCCACTTCCTCTTCACTAAAATCCTTTTTAGTTTGAACAAACCCTGGCCTCCTCTCTATATAATCCTCCCAAGGTTCCCTAAGCTCCTAATAAGCCTCTCTTAAGCCTCTCCCAAGCCTTTGGGATCATACTTCCTAGTAAGGGATTCCTATCTTTCTCTTTTTATCCAAGTTTCTTAATATTGTTGCGGCATTTTATTTTCAATTATAAATATTGAGGGTATGATTTCAAACCTCTCCCATACTTCCTTATTTATGTTTTAATTATGAGATATTCCTTTATCTCTCATAAAATTCCTCACATGTAGACCTGATACTATGTCGAAATTCCGAAAGGAATTTCTCTCTCCTCATTTACATTCAAGCAATTCTTTTGTATCATGAATCTAAATTCCATTAAAATTGTTAGGAAATGTATCTATATTCCCCCCATACTGTCCATTTTAATTAAATATAATTAGAAACCCCTTTCTCTCTCATCAACCATTTTTTATGAATTCTTATGTCACGTCGTTATGCTGCCAAAATTGCACCACATTTTTTCAGGCTAAAGTCATTGTGTAGTGAATACCATGCCCATTTCTCTATCAAGGATATTCACCTTTATGCACATTTAATTATTGATTAAATAGTTTCATGTATTAATTATACATTCCTTTATCATGGAATAAATAATTATGTTTAATGAATCCATGTTTTATGATCCATGTGGAACACTTATGCATGAAATGAAATGTTTAAGAAGGGTGTGCCCTGATAGCACCCCAATGCATTGAGTAAAGTATAATATCATGATAAATCATGTGTAATGAGTGTTGGATAATTCTAATTAAAGTGAAACTAGGGTTTACTCGTTCTTCATGTGCAATTAGGGTTTACTCATGCTCCATGTGCAATGAGCCTTGGCTCATGTTAATTCTTTGTTAAGTGTTGCCACATTTCCATGTTATGATTATCATGCTTTATCATTCCTTTATGTTCATGTTTCCCTTATGATCCATTGATATGACTATTTTCTAACATGTATTGTATTACTCATGTTATTCTATGTTTATTCTCTTATTGGGCATTATAGCTCACCCTTTTCTTATGCATGTTCTCAGGTTATCCCATGAAATGTTAAGTACAAGGGAATATAGTGGTCATGTAAAGGAATTTTTCAATAAAGATGTTGTATTTCATGTTTTAAGTTGTTATTTAATGATACTAATCCCCAAATACACTATACCTCTCAATATTATTTGTTGTATCAAGTAAATTTTATGTAATAAATCACGTTTAAATGTGAAATAAAGAGCATGGTTGTTATAGTTGGTATCATAGGATAGGTTTAGTTATTTTGGGGATTTGGATTAGAAAACTCTATTGAATCCTTAGAGACAAGACTAAGTATAATAAAAACATCCATAAGTTTTGGTGGGTATTGAGTAAGTTGTTTATCCAGAAAATACATCCCTGTCAAGATACGAGCAGGTAGAGGTGGCTCTAGTACAGATGTACCTAGGGGTGAAAACCCTCACAAGGAGTTTTGGGCTAGACCTAGGGTATCCTGGTACACAAAAACAGGTCCTGTTGCACCCTTGGTTACAACACTCCTGAGGGATATGCTTTGGTAAATTAACAAGATTAGTATGAACCATTATTAAGGTAATAAAAAAATTCTCCTAAGAATATATGTCAGAAAGTAGATCATGGATAACATAGATTGAAGCCTATAGATTCATAAGTTAAGGAAATAAAAGTAATTTATAAGTCATACATTTTTTTCTTTGGATTACCCTTTATTTGTTACCCCTAACTTTCCTTTCATTAAGAAATAATAAATCATTATAATTCAAGTAGTTTAATATCACAATTTTATCATGTCTAGAGGGTAACTCAAAATTTGATATGTTTTGTCAGCATGATAAAGGATATTTTCAAGATTGAAGGGGGAGAACCTCATACAACACTCTTGTCCCTTCCTGAGTACTTGATAGCTATAATTATTGCGAAGTCAAGCTCGCATAGCATCGAAACCTTTTCTAATTTTCAACTTTCTTGCAAGACACTCTACGATATATCAAACACCTCCTTCATACCACATAATCATCAGGTATCATGGCTCACCTATAATCAAATATTAATCTCCCAACTTTAACACCTTTCGAGAAGAGGGAGGTACCATCAGGGAATTTTCAAAGATTTCACCCTATCCAAAGAGTATGATGCACTATTTGATTTTAGAATAGCTGCTGAAGAGGGAGACCTCCGAGTAGCCTATATATATATAGTCTTGTATTCCAGTATTTTTGGAAACTTAGACAATATATTAGAAGAAACACATTTCAAAATTTTCAAATCTCACTCTGTCAGAATATTTTACAAAAGGCTAGTACATGGTGATGTTTTGAAACTATACATTAGAAACAAATTTTTTTCAAAAAGTGCATCATATTTTCCATCGATACGATCCAAGTTTCATGGACTTCATCTAGACTAAGGAAGTGGAAGACTTTGAATGTGCATTAAGGTATTGTTGCACTAAGTGGACCCTCACTCTCCGTGATCGACATGATAATGAGGGTTGGGGAATGCTTAATGGTGGTGGGTAAGAAACCCTAAAGTCATGTTTAAATTTCAGAGTTCTTTTTGTATGCAGTAAAATTGCTAGGACACAATTTTTTTAAGGGGGTAAGATTGTAACGACCCAAAAATTTATTAATGAAAGTTCCTCTTGGTCTATTTAAATATCTTCTTATGGTTATGTAAAACGTATACACTTATTTGGTTCTTTTGTTTTATTTTAAAATACCATTAAGAATTGTGATCATTTCTAATATATCCACTGAACAGTGATCACATGATTAGTATAAATATAGTGCTTTAAAAAATCCAATTTACTAAGACAAAAGAATTGATGGCCTCATCTAGTAGACTTTACCCATACGAAGCCCATTTATAGGAGCTTGTAAAATAGGTGGCTTAATTGGGATTCTCTCTTGACTATGCCCAAGTTGACTTGAATATTTTAAGCTCAAGCGGAACTGCCTATGAGAGAAGTGGAAGTTGATAGAGATTACCACTCAAGCAATGTTATCTGAGCCACCCCAAGTGTTTGTCACAATCACACACCTTACCCCAAGGTCTTATGTGGGTTTTTTAAGGTAATATGTAACAATACCCTAGTACTACGATTATGTACATTATTCTTGTATAGAGAATATAAATTCTTTTTATTATTGTTACTTTGTAAAGACTTTTTAAAGATGAAATAGTATTTTTAGTTAATATTCAACTAAGAAATCTATTTTGATGAATTAATGGATTTTTGAATTAAATAATATTATAATAAAATATTTTTATTATTATTAAATTAATGTTTATTAAATATAAATTATCATATAATTTTATGAATGTAATTGTAATTTTTAATAAGCTTTGAAAGTTGTTTTTTTCAAAATTCGTGAATTTTTTATAAATGTCGGTTTTTATTTTTAAAGTATAAATTCAAATATTTAGAAAATTATTTAGATAAAATGAATACTATTTTTGGAATCAAGATGTCGAAATTTTCCAATGGTGAATTTTTCATAATTTTATGAGGCAGTCGAATTTTTGGGTAAAAATTAAATACCATTTAAATATATAATGTGTTTTATGACATTATAATGACCCAATAGTGATGTAATAAAATACTATAAACATTATTTTCGGAAAATATATGTTTTAAAATTAAAATAATTTAATTTTGGGTTTGTATAATTTATTTTACAAAGCTTTAGTGAACCCTTCAAGGCTTATAAAACATTTTGTCTTTTTAAATCGATTTCATCGAGAGTGTGACTCACCTCCACATAATCAACCCTATTATTTTAAGAATTTAGGCCATTGGACTTACAAAATATTGTTTTCCAACCCCCTTTGGAAAAAACTATTGGAAAAAACCATGGGATGGTTTGTGTTTTTGATTAGTTTAATGTGAGGTGTCCCCAACCTAAATAATAAAGAATTCCCTATCCTTTCCTATATAAACCCACCCAAGATCCCACTTCTTCTTCACTAAAAGCCTTTGTAGTTAGACCAACCCCTACCCTCCTCTTTCTATAATCCTCCCAAGGTTCCCAAAGCTTCAAATAATCCTCTCCCAAGCCTCTCCCAAGCCTTTGGGATCACACTTCCAGGTAAGGGATTCCTACCTTTCTATTTTTATCCAAGTTTCTTAATATTGTTATGGCCTTTTATTTTCAATTATAAATGTTGGGGTATGATTTGGAACCTCCCCTATACTGAACTCTTTATGTTTTAATGATGAGATACCCCTTTATATCTCATTAAATTCCTCCCATGTACACCTAATACTATGCCGAAATTCTGAAAGGAATTTCTCTCTCCTTATTTACATTCAAGAAATTATTTTGTATCATGAATCTAAATTCCATTACAATTGTTGGGAAATTTATCTATATGACCCCCTTACTTTACATTTCATGTACATATTAAGAGACACCACTTGCTCTCTCATCAACTATTTTTATGAATTCTTATGTCACGACGTTATACTTCCAAAATTGTACCACATTTTTCCAAGCCAAAGTCATTGTGTAGTGAATACCATGGCCATTTATCTATCAAGGTTATTCAACTTTATTTATATTTAATTATTGATTAAATAGTTTTATTTATGAATTCCATATTCCTTTATCATGTAATAAATGGTGATGTTTAATGAATCCATGTTTTATGATCCATGTGGCACACTTACACATGAAATGAAATGTTTAAGAAGGGTGATCCCTGATAGCGCTCCAAAGCACTGGGTAAAGTATAGTATCATGATACATCATGTGAAATGAGTGTTGACTCATGCTAATTAAATTAAAATGAGGGTTTACCCATGCTTCATGTGGAATGAGGGTTTACTCATGCTCTATGTGCAATGAGCCTTGGCTCATGCTAATTCCATGTTAAGTGTTGTTGCCACATTTCCATGTTATTATTATTATGCTTTATCATGTCTTTATGTTCATGTTTCTCTTGTGCTCCATTGATATACCTATTTTCTAACATTTATTGTATTCCTCATGTTATTCCATGTTTATTCTCTTACTGAGATTTATATCTCACCCTTTTCTTATGCATGTCCTCAGGTTATCCCGTGCAATGCTAAGTAAGAGGGAATGTAGTGGTCATGTAAAGAAAGTTTTCAATAAAGATGTTGTATTCCATGTTTTAAGTTGTTATGTAATGATCCTAAGCCCCAAATACACTAGACCTATCGATATTTTATGTTATATAAAGTGAATTTTATATAATAAATCATGTTTAAATGCCAAATAAAGAGCAGGGTTGTTATATAACCTCTGATGTCAATTTTGGTGGCTAGGTATGAATAAAGGTCTCAATGCCTCACTTGTCAGAAAGTGAAGGTTGAGCACCAAGTTCCAACAGGTTTGGATAAACCCCGTGAGGTGTCAATGTGTTAGTGTTATGGGAAATCTAGGGACTTATTGATAGGTTTACCACAGATTTATTAAGAAAACAATTCCATCTGGGTGAAAATAAACCAACTCACCAAGTTATCCCACTTTCTATCTATAAAAGAGTAGATTTTAGTAGATATATTGGGACACATTTACATGAAAGAGACAGTCTAGCTCCATGTATTTCCATCAACGGTAATTGTATACCTTCATGCTTGCTTCACATCATGATTATAGAGTTGATTGAAGGAGGAATTTGGGACTCAATTATGTTTGAGCATGGAATTTTAACCCCAGACAGATGGAAAAATTTAATAGACCATTCATGTTATGGATTAAATGTTGTGGTCATGAATGTTAGACTTTATTCAGAGTTTGGAGAATCACTTACCCTTAGTGGAATTTCCATACAACAACAACAATTACCATTTCACCATCAGTATGGCACCATTAGAGGACTTGTACGAGCGACCCTATAGGTCACCAAGATTTTGGACCAATATAAGTGAAACAACACTCATGGGGAAAAATTTGGTGAGTGCTATGATAGATAAGGTTTAAACCATGCAGTAGTGGCTGATTACTTCACTATTTCATCATAACTCCTATAAGAATTGACTATGGAGGCTTTTGGAGATTGATGAGGGAGACTATGTGTTTCTAAAGTATCTCCTAGAAATAGATTATGGAGTTTTTTTATGGTGGAAAGATATATTTGAGGTTCATCATCCCTTTCTAGCACTACTAGAAATTTAAGCTATAGCCACGGACCTATAGCCACAGTTTTATAGGTCTGTGGCTATAGCTTCTCTATAGCCACGATTGAGTGAACCCATGTGGCTAAAATGTGCCGTCTCTTTTTTTTCTCTAAAATTCATCGAGGTCCTCCTCCCTCCCCTCCCCGATACATTCTGCGTGACCCTCGGATATCCTCTGGCACCCTCTTCCCGGATACTCTCGGACCTTCACAATGGCACCATACTCCCCGATACCCTCTACGTGTGACCCTCCTAAACCTCGACCTTCAAAGCGGCGCCCTCCTCCCCAATACCCTCTGCGCGCGACCCTCCGAACCCTCGACCTTTATGGCAGCGCCCTCCTCCCAGATACCCTTTGTGTGCAACCCTCCTTCCCCGACGGTTCCCATCGTGACTTCTCCTCTCCCCGATCCTCCTCCACCGACGGTTCCCCTCGTGACGACGACCCTCGCAACGGTGCCCCTCGCTGCCACCGAATGAGGCAACCACACCGGGATCTCTCATCTTCGATTCTCCTCCCTGGACACTTCCACCAAATGCAGGACACCTCAACTCTCCCCGCCGACACTGCTCCTAGGTGGCCTCCTCACCTCCTCCGACGCAGCCAACCCACTCCAGGTGATCCTCCCCCTCCTTGTTATGAACAATTATGGGTTCATTATTTTTTTTATAAGTTATTCATAGATATGTTGTATCAAATCTAAACAATTTTGTTGACATTTCATGAAATTATACCTTCAATATCTCTTTCTGAACCAAATATTCTTGGATTGAGGTAGTTATTTTTGTGCATTTACTTTAATTATTATGTCATTTTGTGCTTGGTTTTTTCTAAAACTTTTTTTATCAAATTAAATCAATATTTAATAGATATTTTGGGTTTAAAAAGTGTTATAAATGTTTTTCTCTCTAGTAATAAAGGTTTTATAATGGTTTTCTAAATTTTAATTCATTGGTTTAAATGAAAATCATTTGTGGGAATGCCTATATGGATTGTTTTAAAACAATTTATATAACAAAAGGTATTTGAACCCATTTGGATATTGGTATGATTTTCAAGGATTTTTTGAAATAAAACTGGTTTAATGGATTTTAAAATGACTTGAATGAAAAGGTATTTGGTTTTACAAATGATTTTATGTGTGGTTTCACATATAATAGTTATAAATAAGGTGATAAAGTCAGTTTTTAAATGGTTGAAAAGACTTGGAATTCCTAGTTGGTTTCTGAAAAGGCATATTTTCACTTTATATAAGATATTTTTATAATGAGTATCAGACCATCAATTATTCCCCTTGTTTTGATTATGCCTGATTTGAATTGTGGCTCTCTAAGAGGGATGTTGTATTCTATTTTTGATATGGATGAAGTGAAAGGAGTTATTTCTTGTGAGGGAGTTGATGTTTGAGGTGAGATGACATTTATTTTAAATATTTTTTTTTGATTCTTGTGATTATTTTGATTTTCTACCTCCACTAGATTGATTTATCATGGGAACTTAGGTAAATAATGGAAGGTCTAGCGGCATGTGATGCTAGCTTACTGTATGTTAGCTGGATAGTGCCCTAGAATATTAGCACCCTACCAGGGGTCTATTTTATATGTGGATAGACCTAAAAGGGGAAGCTGAATGGGATGATCTGATTTCACATAGGGTCCCAATGAGTAATATGATAAACTAGGTCTAGTATCACCCATTATAGAGCCTAATGAGTTTACCATAATGTCTATAATTCTTTGAATATTGATTAGAGGATCTCATCCCATAAGTTATTATTTGTATCCCCACTATTACTTCAATTATTTCTTATTATCAATTTCCCATTGATATCTTGGTGCATGTTATGTTTCTATATTCCATTTCAGTTATGGTTTTGGTTTATATTCAAACTGAATTAAAAAATAGTTTTGGAAGTATATTATTAAAGAAAATAATGTTTGATTTAAATGTGTGGTTTTGAGATATGGATTTGGAAAAAAGGGAAAAGGATTAGTTCTCTTTTAATGGATTTGAAACTCCTTTTTTCCTTAGTTTGAAAGCATTTCCTTTTAAAATGAAAATGGAAGTTGTTTTATAAAAGAAGTTATGGCATGTTACACTTTTTCTTTACACCATATTTTGAAAAACCTATTCACTACTTATATTTTAAACTGTCATTAATAAAACATCTTTTCAAAGGAATTATATAAACTCCTTAGTGAAATCCTACTAGGCACAGTTTGGTTCACATCGTACATACACCAATGGGTGTATGAAAATTTCATGTTTACTTTCAAGAGCCCATATTATGTTCTTTTACCTTGGTTAATGTTTGAGTTGGTCTGATGATAGATGGTATAGGATGGTATGGGGTATTGTGGTTCATAAGAAGGTAGTTAGTAGTGATCCATGTTTGGTCATATTTTTTGATGTTTGTATATAATCCTTATTGGCCCAGATATTTCTTTCAGTTTATTATATACTTGGGATTCTTATTATTACTTTATTATGTGTTGATGTGATTTACCTTTTATTATTTCTAAAATATTATACTATGTTTGATTGTTTCATTTATATTGAAACTATTTATTTTGTGCATTAGTGACTGATGTATAGATGAGTGATGTTGGATTTATGGGTGGAGTCATTGATGTGGCTATTCATATTTAGAGGGTGAAACCATTACCAATTGTTATACTTTGATACCATGACACTTGTCACCATCCAACAACAATCAGAGACATTATTTGGGCCTTGTGGAGATCCGGGTTGGGTGACATGTCAGGTTGATCTGGTCCAGTTCATTAGAAAATGGTATTAGAGGATTCTATTATTATTTGGAGTGCGTATTAGTATAAAGAAGATATGATCATCATCGGGACTCAATAGGTAGGTCACGAGTAGTTTATTGATCACCACTTTTCATAACAAAACTTGAGTTTCCATGGGTAGTTGTTATTTCAATCTTTGATTTGGATTCTAGTTTTAATTATTTTGATAATGATGATTAGATCCCCATAGAGTTATATCAGATACTTTGGGGGATTTCATTAAGATTTGGGATGAAAGTAGGAAGTAACCAAAGTATCATCATCATCTCACTTGGTCTGAAAAAATATATAGAGCCTATGTGTGTGGTCTCAGAAATTTTTCAGATGCTATTGTATGATTGGTGTATGGTCAGCTAAACCATGTGGCCAATTCATGCACATCTTTTCATCAATTTTGGATTTATTTTGTAAAACTATTTTGATTTCCAATGGATCCTAAGGAAATTTAAACCTTCGGAGATAGATCAAAGGATGTTTTAGTGATTTTTTGGTGTTATTGTAATGGATTTTGTATATTGTGCCACATTATGGTTTTTTTGTTTGGTGCTTCAATTTTTCTATACAGAAGTACATTTATTGAAATTTTTTGATTCCAAAACCGGTTTTGGGGGCTTATTTTTAAAGTATTTTGAATATCATGTATAATTTTTTCAAGAGTAGTAAGGTTTAAAAAGAAATTGGGAAATAATTTAAAATGAAAATACATTTCATGAAGTATTTTAATTTAAAACCTTTTTTGTGATTAATTTAAAAATGGGACTCACAGATGTTTTGGATTAAAAAAATAGGTTTTATGATTTGTTTTTACTTTCACACGATGCTTTGAAAGTGTTTGACTACATTATATAATTTGGGAAATGATTTTAAAAAAATTGGATTTTAGGAAATTTTTCGATCTTATGATGAAATTCATGAGGTGTTTTAAAAATAGAGGTGAACTTTATGAAGTTTGAGTGAAATTTTATTTTAAATAAGTTCATGATTATCAAATCTGGTGTTAATATTTTTTTAAATTCAATACTTGGGAAGTTGTAATTTTACCCTATGAAATGGATTTTGTATTTTTTAAGGAAGTGAGATTCTTTTCAATGTTCTTTTCTTTTTCAAATGAGTTGTCATACTTCTTTTTAAAATGTGGGAATTTTTAAGAAAGATATTTTTAGGCAGGTGGGGGTGAAAGGGGGAGGGGGTGGGGCAGGGGGGTGCTGGTGCAGGGTCAGGGGGGTGCTGGTGCAGGGTGGGTGGTGCAGGGGGGGCTGGGGATGTGCAGGGTGGGTGGTGCAGGCTTTTTCCTGCTCAGTGGATAGTCTAATAGTGTCTAGGACCATATTTTTAAATTCAATTAATAGGATTTGATCATTAATCAAATTGTCTTGTTCTTTAACATCATCTTCCCAGCTAAGAACAATTTCTAATCCCTATTTCTCGCTTTTAAGTGATGATGGAGGTTTACTTTATTCTCATATTTTGGTGATTTTTTATTTTTGAATAGGCAATTGAAGGTGATGTTTGAAAAATAAAGAGCTTTATTAATGATCATGTTATTTAGTATTGGTATGTAAATATCAATTTGAATATTATTTTTTCATTATTGGTTATGGATTTGTGTATCATTTATCATGTATAATTGACACACTGATCACATATATATAAGAAGTTGTTATATCTCATTTCTTTTCCCACTATTTTCTTATAGGTGGTTTCTTATGATAAGACTGGTTATATCCACCACCATCGAAGACAATGAGTTCAAGATTTAGGTAAGTTTTATTCTGTTTTTATTCTTTGTCCCAATTTTAATTAGGGATTTTTTGATTTTTGGGTTCCTTATATTCTTTTTGTGTGTTTCGGATTTCATTGAGGTGGATTCAAGTCGTCGTTGACAAAGGATTAAATGTGTACTCATAGGTAGGTATATGCATTTATAAGTTCCCCCTTTATATATATTCACTCATGGAAGTATGAATATATATATTGGGGCTAGTTGTGCTTATATATAGATATGAAAAATGCATACGCGTGTAAGTTTAAAAGGGTATATGCAAGTATAAACATATATCTAAGGACCCCCTTGTACATATTTGGCCATGAAAATATGTACATAGGGGCTAGGTGTCCTTATATATATGTTAAGTTGCATATTCTTTCAAGCAGAAAAAGGAAGATTCGAGTCGTCGTCGTCAAAAACAAACGTGCCTTGAGGTTGAGGTAGGGTCCCTCTCCTATCCTATTTAATTAAAGAATGTTTTAAATTGAATTTAGTTTCCTTATTAATTTTGTATGTTTATATTAAATTGAAATTCTTGAATAAGTGTTAGTTAAGATAATTGTTTAGTTTGATAAATAAGTTAGGGTTTTGTAATAAAACCCCTCCAACGGAGGTGCGCTGTCTGCGAAAACTCACAGTGGTATAACTTGCTTAACATTATTGTATTAATGTTTTTCTTATACTTTATGTTGTTGTTAGTCATAAAGCACACATCGTACTTGACCATTTTTATATCCCTATAGGGGGTTTCCCTCTTTTTTTTAAAATGGTTGTTTGAACCAAGACACTCTTTTAGTGCCGTTAGACTTATAATATGGGTCCCATGTTGTGTGACTATGTCATATGTTCATGGTGCTTCATAATATCTAACTGGTGGCCTCATCTACTGCTTTTTAGGAACACCACATACTTCTTCCCCCCTTTACTAAATCCATCCACCTGAAACATAAAATTTCAATTAAAACTTAATCATTTTAATTAGAAATCACCACAATTAAATTTTAATAACCCAAAAAAGAAATCTATAGTCATTACAAACTATCTACTATACTATTTCTCATCCATGAAAAACATTACTAAGCATCACTAGTGACTTGAGGTTTCAGGGGTTTGGAGCTGCCTTCGGGCCTACTCCTTCCATTTATAGTTTCCCATCCTTCACCTTATCTATTATTCGGTACTTTGAAGTCTCATTTACCTTCTTCTTCTACGTCTTTTTTCTTGGGGTTCGACATGCATCAATTTTAAAATCACTTCTTTCAAGATTGATCACTAGTATTCAGGTTAACTAGAATGTGTCAGTATTTTTCAAATGTTTTCCAGTAGTAAAACATTATTCCCTCAAATTTACTAATTCTTTACTTCCATAATAGAAGAATTGATCCAGCATAGGTGTACTAAACTAAGTTCTCATTGATTCTTTCTCAGGATGCATGAAGTGGTGGATCTGGCTTTGTCTTTGTCTAAATATTCATGTTCTTTCAACTGTTAACCATGTTTCCTCTACTAGTGGAACCTAATTGTTCACTCTAGGGGAGACTCTCAGTTTTCATCCCAATGGATTTAGATTATCAGATTGCATCTGCCTTTTTAAAATACTTCTTTTCTTACTATTTGCAGCAACATTCTTGGAAATATTTTAGGTCGATCAAAAGATTCTTAAAGGGAAACATATCATTCATTATATTTTGTTTGTAGAGCTTGACCTGTCTAAGAAACATCTAGAGTTTATTTTCCCCGCCTCCTCTCGCTCCCTTCGCTCCTGGCTGGAAGATGCTGCCCTGCAGATGTCACTGGACCGGGCCAACACGCCATGGTCACGCCGCGGTCATGCCGCGGTCACGCCACGGTCACGCCGCGGTCACGCCGTGGTCACGCCGCGATCATGTCGTGATTTGGCCCTACTCAAGGACGACACCCTATGCCGGTTCACAGTGATAGTATTCCATGAGTCTTATGATCAATGTTGAGACTGACTAATCACAATTTTTGTCAGTGGGGTGATGACCTGAATGTTTCCCTGCCTCCTCTCGCTCCCTTCACTCCTGGCCGAAAGATGTTGCCCCATGGATGTCGCTAGATAGGGCCAACACGTCGCGGTCATGTCGTGGTCATGTCGTGGTCATGCCGCGGTCACACCACGGTCATACCGTGGTCACACCGTGATTTGGCCCTACTCCAGGACGACACCTCATGGAAATTCGCAGTGATAATATTCCATTAGTCTTGTGATCAATGTTGAGACTGACTAATCACAATTTCTGCCGGCGGGGCGATGATCGGAATGTTGCCCCGCCTCCTCCCACTCCCTTCGTTCCTGGCCGGAATATGTTGCCCCGCAGATGTCTCTTGACCGGGCCAACACACCGCGGTCATGCTGCGGTCACGCCGTTATTTGGCCCTACTCCAGCCCCCTTCCACCTGCATTCGAGCCTGCACCAGCACCCAGTCACCTAAAATCCAGCCCGCACCAGCCACCACACCAACCACCACCCCCAGCCTCCTGCAAAACACTCATTCCAGCCCTCTACCACCTGCAAAACAGCCCCACCTGCAATAATTTTGATAATGATTTTTGTAAAGGTATTCCCAATATCAATAGGTCTGAAATACTTTACATCCACAACATTTTCCTTCTTTGTGATCAGGGAAATAAAATTGGAGTTGATTCCATAGGGAATTGAGGCATGGTTAAAGAACTCCCTTATAGAGTTAAAAAGCTCATCACAAACTATGTCCCAGTATAACATAAAGAATTAATTTTTGAACCCATCAGGACCAGCCACACTCTCAAGATTTAGAGAAAAAAGGGCACTCTTAACCTCTTTCAAAAGCATGTACATTCGTGAAGGCTCTATCTAATTTGGAAGCGACCACTCTATTGTACTATTTTATGTACCAAGTGTATTTTTCACTAGTGAGATTAATTTCAATGAGATTGTTGTCTTAAATTGAGGCTTTAAATTCTCTCGTGGAAATAAAGGCATGAGAAGGTCCAATTTTCTCACTTGAGTTGAGAATGGAATTGAAGTCTCCAAGAATAAACCAAGGGTCATTAATATTAGTTCATAGGTAAGAAAGGTCATTCCAAAGAGTTATCCTTTCCTGGTATCTATTTTTTTCATAGAAAAAAGAGCAGAAGAGGTGTATGCCATCAGTATTAAAATTTCAAGTAAATATTTGATCAGATACATTAAAGGTGTTAACATTTTGTAAGAGTGCGAAAAAATCCATAGAGATTCAGCATTGTAGGTATTTGATATTGCGCTAGTAAAGATATAATTGTGTTGACACTAGTGAGAGTATTTAGGAGAATAAGAAATTTTTGGTTCAGCAATAGCAAATAACATGGGATGGTGAGTGTTAACAATTCTTTTTAGAACATTGAATGTGTCAGAGTTAGAAATACCCTGACAATTCCAAAAAAGAATCTTCATTTAAACCTGTTTTTGGAGTTTGAACTCCCTTTTTTCTTCTTTCCAGAGCCTTTATTTCTAGAATACCTTATAATGTTTTGAGAATTGTTATTGTTAGTGTTCTGTTCCTGTTTTTTGTTTGTAGTGACAGGGTTCTTCTTTGTAGTTTCATTTCTTAAAGCATTCATAATTGAGTCTATTCTGTTTGTATTACATAGCATCAAAGAAGTGATGTTTTGGTTATTTAACAGAATACCAGGCTGTTCAGAACAGTTCTTATTATCTACATATTGAACACCATAAAAAGGTAAATTAATAGAATGAGGAGTAGGAGTACCTGGGTCCTTTAAAGCATTTATATTCTGCTATTTGACATCGTCCAGAACTGATGTAAGGTGCCTCTGCCCAGTGGATTCGGGAAGTGTCTGCATAAGCAAGGGGACATGTACCGAGGGAGTGCTTTTGTATGTCTTACAGGTTCCGGTGTTATGGCATCTTGTTTATCAGTTTTAGTATGTTTGGTTTGTGTCTTATCCTGAACAAACTTTGTACTAACATTAGGACTCTCGGAATTTATTGTACAACCAGTGGTCTCCATCTCATTAGGACTGTTGATAGATTTAATGTGATTAGGGTGAGAAGTGTTTAGAGTTGATTCCATAGAGGTCAAATTACATGGAATCAAGGGATCAGTACAGTCTTTTCCTACATCTTGAGTAGCTGAATGAGGAAAATTGGGAAGCATCGTACCTGGAATCACTTCCACAGCAGAACCAGCTGTTACATAGGGTGCCTGGACAGTGTCCAAAGCATCTGTGGGACACTATTTCTGATCACCGGAGTCACTGTTATTATAACGACCCAATGTTTTTAATGGAAATCCCCTTCTTATAAATATTCCATAAAATCAAAAAATAATGAACTATTAAGTGATAAGTGACCTTTAAACATAAGTTTGTCACTTCTGTGTTTGGAATTTCGAAAATCCGGCATACACGGTTGTGTTCAAGATGTTTTTTGAAGTCTAATAAAAAATATTTGGTGAATATTAACCTACCCTAATGAATAGTAACTTACCCTTATGAATAGTGATATAACCTAATGAATAGTAACCTTACCTATGGTGGTATAAAAATAATATTCATATTGGAAGTTTGATATACCAATAGTTTAGAATGAGTTAATGAATGCTTTAAAATTGGTTTTGATAATAAATTATTATTTTATTTAAATATTAAAATAATCGTATTTAGAAAAATATTTTTGAAAAATGGACTTCATTTTTGGATTCTACACGTCGAAAAATGGTTGGGGTAAATTTTTGGGATTTTTCTGAAATACTTGAATTTTTATGAATAGTAAAATACCGTAATTTACAAAAATAAGCTAAATAAGCTAATTATAGAGTCATGGGTGATGTTCTGCTGATGTAAGCCCACTTTTTCGGGATTACATTATAAAATTAATATAATTGGTCATACAAGACTCACTATTCCTTGTATTGTGGGGAAATAATAAACTAATAAGTTTTATATTAAGGAAACCCCTCTCTCCTCCACTATAAATACCCTATCTCCTTACCTCTTTCCCTCACACCTCTCAAGCCTTGTTTCTAGAAAAATTTATGCCCAAATACTCTCCCAAGCTCCTTCCCCACGTCCAAGGATTTCTGGTCTTTCCAAAAGATCAAAACCAAAGCCTCTAAGAGGAGTCTCAAAGAGAGGAGATCAAAGGGTAAGAACCCTCTTTTGTTTTCAAGTGTTTTGTTTTCATTTTCTTTCTTTCCTCACCTCCCTTCACCATAATAGTATGGTAAATCCAGTATCATACAAGTACTTTAATTTCTTCATGCTGGTGGTTTATTTATTTATCTTTCCTCCTTTACCCACCCCTTTTATTTGGATGAAATGAAAGCACCATTTGAGATGCGCTAATTTAGCACATTCAAGGACAACGGTTTATCAATTTCTATGATTATCTTTAATTCTGGTCATGAAACCATTTGTCTTATGGTTGAACCAGATTATTATATATATATATATATGTATATATATGTCTTATTTAAGGTTCTGTAATCCTCATACACTCATGATATAAAACAATAATACAAAACAAGTCAATTATGGGAAAAATCGTTAAAATTAATTCAAGTGTTTATCATTAATGTTTAATGTAAAGGTTCTCTTTCACTATAATTAACCAAATTAATTTTGTAACCATTTAACCTACTGTATTTACACTAATTTTATAACTTCAATTCTGAACAACCACTTTCATCATACAATTTATTTGAACCGAAATACAATTGAACTGATCATTAAAACATATGAAACAAACGGACCCGAACAATGAAATTGAACCTCGTAATCAACCAATATGGGTATAAATGAACTTAAAAAGGTTATACTGAATCTTTTAAATTTATATATGTTTCTGGAACTATTGATTAATAAACCTAATTTGACTATTCAGGTCATTAATATCAAGTGCAGAACACCAACGGGCCTAAGGTAAGGGATCCTCTCAATTTCACTCTTATTCAAGATTGTTCACTATGTTAAGACTTTTTGTGTGTAATTATTAATTATGGGGTATAATTTCACACCTCCCCCATACTTCCCTCTTTATGTATAAGTGATGATTCTTCCATTTCCTCTCTCACTAATCCCCCTCAAGTACTCCCGATACCATGCCGATAATCCGTAAAGAATTCTACCCGAACTTCTTTTATTCCTTCGGGTAGTCTTATCTACCTTTCTACCAAAATGATGTTATCTTATCTTTTCTGGTGCATACTCTAAATTTTGTGTACATGTCCCAAGTCTATTTATCAAGAATCTTTCATCACTTTCTTTCAGGGATATTCATGCTTTTAAGTGATTCTCTTCTCATTACTTCCTGATAAGTGAACCCGTTTTAAGGGAAATCCCCGAATTATTTCCTATTACCAAGTGTACTATATCCTCTGTTTTATGTCACCTTTGTCCTTATAAAATCATCCTTTTTATTATTAAAACCCTCCTGGTTTACTTCTGGTTTTATAAAAAATATTATGTCGCTTTTCGTTTTAAGATATATTCGGTGTTTTCTTAAACCGCACTAAAATGTTTTGACTCAAAGATTCCTAAAAACTATTTTTACATGTTATCACTTTAGTTTGTTATATCTTGTCATGATTTATGCCTTTATATGTTATTAATGTCTATTTATGATTTAATTCCTTCCTTTCATGGACACTTGTATGTTACGCCCCTTTTTATTATGCTTCATGACATGATTATGTGCCCATCTCGTTCCTTGGGAACTCTTATGTTTATGTATGATTGAGGTTATTTATGTGGAAAGAATATAAATTAATAATCTTAGATGGGTGCGCCCAGATAGCTCTTCAATGCATTGGGTAAAGTTAATGTCTCATGAGAAGATTATGGGAAAACGGTCCGGGCGGTTAGCCTTGTCATGTGCTACTATGGGAAACGAGATTGGTGGTTAGCCTTGACTCGTACTAAAGACATGTTTAAAGTTGCTACCACCTCTTTATGAAACTATGCTTATATAATCTCATGCTTATATGATCCCATGATTATTTTATTCTATGTTTTTATGATCCCATGTTTATATGTTATGATTCCATATGTTCCATGCTTCCAATATCATTATGTCAAGCCTCCTAACTCATGTGCTTAAAGTTTATTCGTATTATCTTTCCCTTACTGGGATTTTTAGCTCATTCCTTTGTTCATGTGTTCCCCAGGGTACCCTATGTAGATTTAAGGGCTCAAAGGAAGTTAGGATCTCATTATGAAGATTAAATAAAGAAATGTTTTTTTCCCATGTTTTATGTTATATGTACCTAGTTTTCCAAGACACTAGAAATAACGATCCTTGTCTTGTACTCTGATGATGAATTATGTTCAAAATCATGAAATGTAATGTGTAAAAGTCTAAGGTCTCTATAGTTGGTATTAGAGTCAAAGGAGGTAGGATTGAATACGATCCTTGGGAACTATCACATGTGAGCGTTGGACGAAGCATGGCTCTCCACCCAAGGGCTTCATGAGGAAATGGCTGCCACTGGGGATGGTGGTGTGTCCCACCCAGAGGGTGTATCCGCCCATGGAGTTCCCTAATAGGTATCAATTATAGTCCACTGGAAGTAATTCCAGACCTCTATAGTTGGTATCAGAGGATGGTCTAGTTATTTTTGGATATTAGGAATAGAGCACCTTAGTGAGAACCTTAAGGATGAGACTAAGTATTAGAAAACATTCCCAAATTTTGGTGAGTATTGAGTAAGTGTTTTATCAAGAAAATACATCCCTGTCGGGATATGATCAAGTAGAGGCGGCTATAGCACAGATGTATCCTAGGGGTAAAACCCGAAAACACCACTTTGAGCTAGACTCGAACGGGAACTGGTGCACGACAACAGGCCTTGCTGCACTCTTGGTTACGACACTCCCGAGGGATATGATTTGGTAGATTCACGAGCTTATTACAAACCATTATTAGGATAAAAAGACCATAATAATATAAATTATGAAATAGATTGAGGATAACCTAGATATAACCCTAAGGAATCACAAGTTAGGATGTACTTCTTCTTTATAAGCTTATCCTTTAATGTTCAAAGTTTTCTTTCTATGCAGAATAGATAAGTATTCAAGACCTCTAATTATATGTTCTTTCTCTTAGTTAATGGTGGGAAATAGAAGAACACGTACCAACATCCAATATGATAGGAAATGTGATGATTTCCCTAATGATATGCCTGAGGTGATGGAATCGGGTGCTCAAAACTTCATGGCAGTACTTGCTCAGCTAGCTCAAGTTATGAATAATAACTTGAATCAGGTGGGACATCCTCCTCCTCCAAGGAAAGAGAAAGTTGTCGTAGAATACTTCATGCGGAAAAGGCCTCCCATGTTTAGTGGATATTCTGATCCCTTCCTCGTGGAACAATGGATTAACTCCATTGAAAAGATATTCACCGTCCTCCAGTGTTCGGAAGAAGAGAATGTGATACTGGCAGTCTATCATTTTGAAGGGGAAGCTGATCAGTGGTGGACACTGATCAAGAATACAAAGTCCCAAGAGGAAATCGATTCCATAGATTGGGAGGAATTCAAGAGGATGTTTTTCAATAAATATTTTCCTCAAACCCTCCGTTTCAAGATGGAAAGAGAATTCCTCAGACTCAAGCAGAAGGAAGATGAGTCCATCGGGGCGTATGAAGCAAACTTTACCAGGCTTGTAAGGTACGCCTCGGGCTTTGTCATGAACACTGAAATCAAGGTGGATTACTTATTTAGTGGACTAAAGCCGAGTCTACAAAAAGTGTTGGTGATTCAAGACTTTGACAGCTATGAGGAGATTTTCCGTTGTGCCCTCAAGGTTTAAATAGAGATTGGAGACTCTCGATGGTCTCATGGGCCCAATGACAAGAATTGGAAGATGGAAAACAACATGGGTGGTCCATCAAACAAATCCCATGATGGGAAGAATCCCAACTTTCCCCTTTGCAAAAATTATGGGAAGAAGCATCCTTGTAACCGTCTGAAGGGAACCAAGATTTGCTTCAAATGAGGAAAGTTTGGTCATCTGGCCAAGAACTGCCGAAGGTATATGAAAAATCCCGTTAATGTTGAAGAAGAAAGGAAGATTCAGATCAACGCTCAGCCTGTAGTGCAGTGTTATAATTGCAGGGATCTTGGGAATTATGCGAACAATTGCCTTAAGCCAAGGGTTGTCGGTGGCATTCAGAAACAACCTCCAAGGCAACAAGGAAGGGCTTATGCTATCACTACTGCTGAGGTGGAGCCGGAAAACGATGTGGTGACAGGTACGATTTTTATTCATTCAAGAATAGCGAACGTACTAATTGATTCTGGTTCTACGAATTCTTTCATATCTTGCAAGTTTAGTAGAACTATTAAAACACCACCTCAAAATTTGTAGGAAAAGTTATCTATGAGGATAGTAAATGGGGAAATTATTGCATCCATGGTTTATAAATCCTCCCCAGTTATTGTTTGTGGACTGAACCTCCCAGCAAATCTTGTCATACTTCCTTTAGTGAAATTTGATGCTATCTTGTGCATGGATTTGCTATCTTTGTACAAGGCCAACATCAACTATCGAGAAAGGGAGATTACTCTCCACATCCCGAAGAATCCTCCTATTATTTACAAGTGCAAGGAGGAAGATGAATCTTTTTTCAAATCTTCATCTCAAGTATAGATATTGATTCCTTTTGAGCATGCATACCTAGCTCAAATGATTGAGACAAAGGAGAGAATCATGCTTGAAGACATTCCCATCATGAGGGATTACACTGATGTATTCCCCGAAGAGTTGCATGGTCTTCCTCCTGACCAAGAGGTTGAGTTCTCAATTTAACTTATCCCTGGATCTCTACCAATCTCAAAGACACCTTACAGAATGACCACCGTAGAGCTAGAAGAGCTGAAGAAGAAGTTACAGGAGAATATGGAGAAGGGTTTTATACACTTGAGTGCTTCACCGTGGGGTGATCCAGTCCTCTTCGTCAAGAAGAAGGATGGATCAATGCGCCTCTGTATTCATTATCATGAGCTCAATAAAATCATGATAAAGAACAAGTACCCCCTTCCACGGATAGATGACTTGTTTGATCAGCTACGAGGGGCCAGTTATTTTTCTAAGGTGGACCTTCGGTCGGGATATCACCAAATAAAGGTGAGGAAGGAAGATATTCCCAAGACTGCCTTTAGAACGAGGTATGGACACTATGAGTTCATAGTGATGCCCTTCGGACTCACTAATGCTCCAGAAATTTTTATGGATTTAATGAATAGAGTCTTTAGAGATTGCCTCGACAAATTTGTGGTAGTCTTTATTGATGATATTCTGATATACTCCAAGAGTAAGGAGGAACATGAGGAGCATTTGAAAACTGTGTTAAATACTTTGCAAAGGGAGAAGTTGTATGAAAAGTACAGTAAATGTGAGTTCTGGATGGAGTAAGTGTCATTCCTGGGGCATGTTATCTCTTGCAAAGGGATATCTGTGGACCCTTCCAAGACTAAGGCAATTGAAGAGTGGCCAAGACCAACTTCTGTAACGGAGATCCGTAGCTTTTTGGGTCTAGATGGGTATTATCGATGATTTTTGAAGAACTTTTCACGACTGTCAAACCCAATGACCAAGCTGACACGGAAGGGAGTAAACTTTGTCTGGACACAGGAGTGTGAAGACTGTTTCAAGGATTTGAAAAAGAGGCTTATCACTGCACCAGTACTCACACTCCCTACCAGTGGGGAACTCTTTATGGTGTATAGTGATTCTTCTAAGAAGGTCTTAGGCTATGTGCTTATGCAAAATGATAAAGTGATAGCCTATTCCTCAAGGCAGCTGAAAATCCATGAGCAAAACTATCCAACACATGATCTGGAGTTAGTGGCTATGATCTTTGCCTTGAAAATCTGGCGGCATTATCTCTACGGGGAGAAATGTGAGATATATACTGACCACAAGAGTCTCAAGTATATATTCACACAGAAAGAGCTTAATATGCACTAGAGAATATGGATAGATCTCATCAAGGATTATGACTGCTCAATCCACTACCATCCCGGTAAGGCAAACAAGGTGGCAGATGCTCTAAGTAGAAAGGATCCTGCATCTTTATCAATGATGAGAATTGAAAAGGATCTGATCTTCTTAGATTTGAAAAGGATGTACATGGGAATCATTAAGGTATGAACATCATAAATCCTTTCTCAAATGATTGCTCAACCATCCCTCTTGGAGAAAATAAAGGTTGCTCAAAGAAAGGATGTGGAAATTTAGAAAATGGTGGAAGATGTTAAAAATAGAAAAACCTATAATTTCAAAATTGATGAGGAAGGAGTTGTAAGATTTGGGACATTGTTATGTGTACCATCTGATCTAGAGATAAAGAAAGAGCTATTGAATGATTCACATAGCTCGACCTTCTCTATCCATCCTGGGAGTACCAAAATGTACCGTGATCTCCGAGAAGACTTTTTGTGGGATAACATGAAAAGGGAGATTGTAGAATATATATCAAGGTGCTTGGTATGTCAGCAAGTTAAAGCTGAGCGAAAAAATTCCAAAGGTATGATGCATCCATTGCCTATACCCATGTGGAAATGAGAAAATGTTACTATGGACTTTGTCACGGGTCTCCCGAAGACGTCGAAGGGAAATAATACGATATGGGTTGTGGTTGACCGACTGACCAAGACATCCCATTTCATCGCTATTTGGGAAGATCTCTCGCTTGAACAACTTGCAAAGATATATGTGAATGAAGTGGTGAGACTTCACGGTGTTCCACTCTCAATTGTCTCTGACCGTGATCCAAGGTTCACATCTAAATTCTATAGGAGCCTTCAACATGATTTGAGTACTGAATTAAATTTCAGCATGGCCTATCACCCCCAAACTGATGGCCAGTCTGAAAGGACTATTCAGATGCTTGAAGATATGCTAGGAGCCTGCTCTCTAGAATTTAAAGGTGGATGGGATCATCATATCCCATTGGTTGATTTCTCATACAACAATATCTTCCACTCGAGTATTCAGATGGCTCCATATGAAGCTCTGCATGGAAAGCGATGTAGAACTCCAACCTGTTGGGATGAAGTTGGAGAAAGAAAGCTACTTGGACCCGATCTTGTTCAAGAGATGACAGAGAAGGTTCAAGTCATCCGGAAACACATCAAAGCTTCTCAAAGTCTTCAAAAGAGCTATGATAACAACCATCGAAGGGATTTGGAGTTCAATGTTGGAGATAAAGTCTTCCTTCGAATATCTCCATGGAAGAGAGTCATGCGATTCAGGAAGAAAGGGAAGCTAAGCCCAAGGTATATTGGTCCCTTTGAGATCCTTGAACGCATTGGAGTTGTGGCCTATTGGCTTGCACTTCCACCAAATATGGCTCGAGTTCATGATGTTTTTCATGTATCACTCTTTAGGAAGTACATACCTGATCCATCACATGTACTAAACTCAGAGGTGGTACAGCTGGAAGATGATCTCTCTTATGAGGAGCAGCCAGTAAAGATTATGGATCAGAGAGATAAGGTTCTACACAACAAGACAACACATCTTGTCAAAGTGTTGTGGAGGAACCATAAGTTTGAGGAAGCAACATGGGAGCTGGAGGAATCAATGAATGAAAAGTATCCACATCTGTTTTTGGCCTAGAATGTAAAATGAAATTTCGAGGGCGAAATTTCTTAAGGGGGGAAGAATGTAATGACCCAATGTTTTTAATGGAAATCCCCTTCTTATAAATATTCCATAAAATCACATAATAATTAACTACTAAGTGATAAGTGACCTTTAAACATAAGTTTGTCACTTCTGTGTTTGGAATTTCGAAAATCCGGCATACACGGTTGTGTTCAAGATGTTTTTTTGGAGTCTAATAAAAAAAATTAGTGAATAGTAACCTACCCTAATGAATATTAACATACCCTTATGAATAGTGATATAACCTAATGAATATTAACCTTACCTATGGTGGTATAAAAATAATATTCATGTTGGAATTTTGATATACCAATAGTTTATAATGAGTTAATGAATGCTTTAAAATTGGTTTTGATAATAAATTATTATTTTATTTAAATATTAAAATAATAATATTTAGAAAATTATTTTTGAAAAATTGACTTCATTTTTGGATTCTAAACGTCAAAAAATGGTTAGGGTAAATTTTTGGGATTTTTCTGAAATACTTGAATTTTTTATCAATAGTAAAATACCGTAATTTACAAAAATAAGCTAAATAAGCTAATTATAGAGTCATGGGTGATGTTCTGATGATTTAAGCCCACTTGTTTCGGGATTACATTATAAAATTAATATAATTGGTCATTCAAGACTCACTATTCCTTGTCTTGTGGGGAAATAATAAACTAATGAGTTTTATATTAAGGAAACCCCTCTCTCCTCCACTATAAATACCCTATCTCCTTACCTCTTTCCCTCACACCTCTCAAGCCTTGTGCCTAGCCAAATTTCTTCCCAAATACTCTCCCAATCTCCTTCCCCACGTCCAAGGCTTTATAGTATTTCCAAAAGACCCAAACCAAAGCCCCTAATAGGAGTCTCAAAGAGAGGAGATCAAAGGGTAAGAACCCTCTTTTGTTTTCAAGTGTTTTGTTTTCATTTTCTTTCTTTCCTCACCTCCCTTCACCATAATAGTATGGTAAATCCAGTATCATACAAGTACTATAATTTCTTCATTCTGGTGGTTTATTTATTTATCTTTCCTCCTTTCCCCACCCCTTTTATTTGGATGAAATGAAAGCACAGTTTGAGATGCAATAATTTAGCACATTCAAGGACAACAGTTTATCAATTTCTATGATTATCTTTAATTCTGGTCATAAAACCATTTGTTTTATGGTTGAACAAGATTAGTATATATATATATATATATGTCCTATTTAAGTTTTTGTAATCCTCATACACTCATGATATAAAACAATAATACAAAACAAGTCAATTATGGGAAAAATCGTTAAAATTAATTCAAGTGTTTATCATTAATGTTTAATGTAAAGGTTCTCTTTCACTCTAATTAAACAAATTAATTTTTTAACCATTTAACCTACTGGATGTCCACTAATTTTATAACTTCAATTCTGGACAACCACTTTTATCTTACAATTTATTTGAACCTAAATACAATTGAACCGATCATTAAAACATATGAAACAAACAGACCCGAACAATGAAATTGAACCTTGTAATCAACCAATATGGGTATAAATGAACTTAAAAAGGTTATACTGAATATTTTACATTTAGATATGGTTCTGGAACTATTTATTAATAAACCTAATTTGACTATTCAGGTCATTAATATCAAGTGCAGAACACCAACGAGCCTAAGGTAAGGGATCCTCTCAATTTCACTCTTATTCAAGATTGTTCACTATGTTAAGACTTGTTGTGTGTAATTATTAATTATGGGGTATGATTTAGCACCTCCCCCATACTTTCCCTATTTATGTATATGTGATGATAATTCCCTTTACTCTCTCACTAAGCCCCCTCAAGTACTCCTGATACCATGCCGATAATTCGTAAAGAATTCTACCCGAACTTCTTTTATTCCTTCGGGTTGTCTTATCTACCTTTCTACCAAAATGATGTTATCTTATCTTTTCTAGTGCATACTATAAATGTTCTGTACATGTTCCAAGTATATTTATCAAGACTCTTTCATCACTATCTTTCGGGGATATGCATGCTTTTAAGTGATTTTCTCCTCATTACTTCCCGATAAGTGAACCCGTTTTAAGGGAAATTCCTGAATTCTTTCCTATTACCAAGTGTACTATATTATCTGTTTTAAGTCACCTTTGTCCTTATAAAATCAGCCTTTTTATTATGAAAACTCTCCTGGTTTAATTCTGGTTTTATAAAAAATATTATGCCGCTTTTTGTTTTAAGAGATATTCGATGTTTTCTTAAACCGCACTAAAATGTTTTGACTCAAAGATTCCTAAAAACTATTTTTACATGTTATCACTTCAGTTTGTTATATCATGTCATGATTTATGCCTTTATATTTTATTAATGTCTATTTATGATTTATTTCTTTCCTTTCATGGACACTTGTATGTTACGCCCCTTTTTATTATGCTTCATGACGTGATTGTGTGCCCATCTCGTTCCTTGGGTACTCTTATGTTTATGTATGATTGAGGTTCTTTATGTGGCAAGCATAAACATGAATAGGATTAGATGGGTGTGCTCAGATAGTGCTCCAATGAATTTGGTAAAGTTAATGTCTCGTGAGAAGATTATGGGCAAACGGTCCGGGTGGTTAGCCTTGGTTTGTGCTACTATGGGAAACGAGATTGGCAGTTAGCCTTGACTCGTACTAAAGACATGTTTAAAGTTGATGCCACCTCTTTATGAAACTATTCTTATATAATATCATGCTCATATGATCCCATGATTATTTTATTCCATGTTTTTATGATCCCATGTTTATATGTTTTGATTCCATATGTTCCATGCTTCCAATATCATTATGTCAAGCCTCCTAACTCATGTGCTTAAAGTTTATTCTTATGTTATTTCCCTTACTGGGATTTTAAGCTCATCCCTTTGTTCATGTGTTCCCCAGGGTACCCTATGAAGATGTAAGGGATCAAAGGAAGTCAGGATCTCATTATGAAGATTAAATAAAGAAATGTTTTTCCCCATGTTTTATGTTATATGTACATAGTATTCCAAGACACTAGACTTAACGATCCTTGGCTTGTACTCTGATGATGAATTATGTTCAAAATCATAATATGTAATGTGTAAAAGGCTAGGGTCACTATAGTTATCCTGCATTTGTAGAGGAACTTGCACCGCAGTTGTTTTCTCATTTACAGATTTAAAAGATTCTAAGGCTTTAGTACCAGAATTAACCTTGGTGATATTTGATTGTGTCATTGTTTGAAAAGAGGGAAGGGAACCTAAGCCATTTGTCTAATTGATGGTCCCATTTATTATCTATTGAGTAGCAATAGAAGTCAGTAGGGAGGGTTTTTGGTTCTGTCCAGAAATCATATCTAAGCAGCTGGGTTCAACCACATCTTGTAGAAAATGATCAACATTGTGCTTAGTTGTAGTGCTTAAGCTGTAATCATTGCCTTTTATGTGAACAGGTGGAGATATTGTATCCCTCCTACCCAGTGTGGGTTCAGAATTTTTGGTGAGGTTAGATTTGGGTACCTTCTTGGATGGACAAGTACCGAGTTTTTCTTTCTCATTCTCATTATTGGATAGTCTAACAGTTTCTAGAACCAGATTCTGAGTCTCTTCTGTAAGAGTTTTTTCCTTCGTGGAGTTTTCTTCCTCTTCAACTATGTCTGCCTAGGTTTTACTCGAATCATCCCCTATGTGTGTTAGGTTGTGTGATATTTTCACCAAGATTTCAGGTTTCCTTTTGGAGGATTTAGGTATGTCCACTATGTGAGTTTTGTCTTTTTTGTTTCTCCTTATTTCTTGCCAGTCATTTTCATTTGGCTGATTTACTTTTTTTCTAACCACCCTACAATTGGAGATTGTATGTCCAATTATTTTACAAAGTTCACAAAGGGGATGGGACTGGTTGGGTCTACTGTTAATAGAGTTTATGTTTTCCTTGATGTCATAAAGGGATGTTGTTGGTTTTTCAATGCATAAATCTGCTTTTCTGTTGGGTTGGTATCTTGAAGGACTGGCAGGGGGAGGGGGGTAACTGGCAGGGGGTGCAAGGGGTGGGGTGTCCAGGTTCTGGGGGGGGTCCAGGGGGATCTGTCGAGGGTCTGGGGGGGTCCAGGTTTGGGGGGGGGGGGGGGTCCAGCGGGGTGTCCAGGGTCTGGGGGGTCTGTCCTGGGGGGGCTGTCCATGGTCCATCTAGGGGGGTTTGTCTAGGGGGTCTGGGGGGTGTCTAGGGTTTTTTTTGGGGGGGGGGGGGGAAGACTGGAAGGGGGAACTAGAAGGGGGAGGGGGGAAACTAGTAGGGGGAGGGGACTGGTAGGGGGAGAGGGTAGCTGGAAAGTGGGGTGCAAGTAGTGGGGTGTCCAGGTTCTAGGGGGTGTCCAGGTTTGGGGGGGAAGGACTCGTAGGGGGGAGGGGGGACTGGCAGGGGGTTGGGGGAATTGGCAGGGGGAGGGGGGGAATTAGCAAGGGGAGGGGACTGGTAGGGGGACTGGCAGGGGGAGGGGGGTAACTAGCAGGGGGTGCAAGGGGTGGGGTGTCCAGGTTCTGGGGGGTGTCCAGAGGGATCTGTCTAGGGTCTGGGGGGTGTCCAGGTTTGAGGGGGTTCAGGGTCTGTCCAGGAGGGTGGGAGGGGGGTCTGTCCAGGGGAGTAGTGGGTCTGGGGGGTGTACAGGTTCTGGGGGGGGGGTTCCAGGGTCTGTCCAGGAGGGTGGGGGTGGTTGTCCAGGGGAGTGGAGGTCTAGGTTGTCCAAGGGGATCTGTCCAGGGTCTGGAGGGGTGTACAGGGTCTGGGGGGTGTCTTGGGTCTATCTGGAGGGTGTCCAGGGTCTGTTCGGGGGGTGTCCAGGGTCTGTCTGGGGGGGTGTCCTAGGTCTGGGGGGGTGTCCTGGGTCTATCTGGGGGGTGTCCAGGGTCTGTCCGGGGGGTGTCCAGGGTGTGTCTGGGGGGTGTCCAGGGTCTGTCCGGGGGGTGTCCAGGGTGTGTCTCGGGGGGTGTCCAGGGTCTGTCCGGGGGGTGTCTAGCGTCTGTCTGGGGGGTGTCCAGGGTATGGGGGGAGGTTTCTAGGGTCTGTCTGGGGGGTGTCCAGGGTCTGTCCAGGAGTGGGGCTTTGTAGGGGGTTGTCTAGGGGGTTTATGTAGGGTGGGGGTGTCCAGTGTCTAGGAGGGAGGGGTCTGTAGGGGGGTGGGCTACTGCAGGGGGGTGTGCAGGGGGTGGGGGATATTTTTTTATGGTTTTCTAGACCCTATATCCACGGTTTTTTACCGCATCTTTAGGTCTATTTCCATGGTTACAAACCATGGCTATAGGGTCTAATTCCATGGTTTCTAATCATGACAATAAAATGTATCCCTCCTCTAGTATAACAATGGTTCTATACCGTGGCTATAGAGATATTACCACGGTTTGAACCGTGGCTGTATACCTATAGCCACGGTTTGAACCGTGGCTGTAGACCTATAGCCATGGTTCCAAACTGTGGCTATAATTCTAGGCCTATAGACATGCCAATCTTAGCCACGGTTTCTCAAACCGTGGCTATTACCTTTAGCCACAGTTTGAGGACCTATAGCCACAATTTTAAACCTTGGCTATAGCCTGAATTTCCAGTAGTGTAGATACTATGAAGAGCTGCTAATGTGGAACACGACTTGGATATACTACCATAATTAGACTGGGTACACGATGTCTTCCACATGTCTTAGCTAAGGAGGTACATGCATGACTCATCACATGTTATTTACTAGGGTAAGATATACATTGAGGATGGATCTAACTTTATAGATAACCCAATGGAGATCAATAATATGTAAAAGAATATCCTTCATGGTTGAGTGATTCCCTTGGTTCATGATTGGTGGTAGCATGGGGATCTTCAGAAGAGCACCTAGGAGTGAGAGACACAAATGTGAGCTCAGTACCCACACCTTTTTAGGTAGTTTTTTCACTTTTTAGGATAAAAATACATATGGTGGGGAAAATATAACATCTCTATTTTTTCCATATGAATATTTAAAATATATATAGTAATATTTTCAGAGCTACAAACTATTATGGCATGATATTTTGAGACTCGATGAACCCATAATTGATGTTTTAAAAAAATTAAATGTATTAATATCATGTGCATTCAGTTTTCCTGAAAAGGTGTATTAAATCCAAAAAGGAGGATCAGATTATAAATATGAGGCTTTCATTGAGTTCATATCGTGGATTTTACCCTAGTCGTGACATAAAATTTAGGTTCATTGGGTGTTCGTCTTGGGATTCATTGGTAGATGACAATGGATTAGAGAATCAGATCGATATCAAAGGGATCATCTGTGCTAACAAATTTTTAGATGTCTCGAAATACTATGATATATGACCATTCTTCATTAGTAGTTGATCCAAAATTGAGGTATTATTTTTGTTTTTTTAGATTCACAATGTTTTATTATCCTGTATCGAGCGTGAATCAATTCCACTAACAAGAATTGATTCTCGCATCCATGTTTTATTTATTTTATAGTTGATTTTATTATTTGATGTTTAATTCATTCATTGTTCTAATATAAATGGATCTAGACCAAATAAAACATGTTTTATGTCCATTCCACTTTTTTATGGATTTATCCCCCATTTCTTTTCATGTTCATAATTGAACATTTATTGGGCCCATAGTTCAATGAATACCTTGAATTTGATCATTGTGCAATCGTTATTTAGTGCAACAAATCGATACTCTAGGTATGAATTGTGGTCAAGGATGAAATAAAGGATTTAAGATAGTGGAGGATAAAAATAGTTATATTTTTCTAGTTCATAGGTTCCTCATTACCCGATTTAGCACATGGTGATGGCATGAGCAATGGTGGTGTTTTCACATTCGAATCGGACAACCAAAATCGAATCTCCAATGATGATAAAGATTGGCCAGAAAAGATATGAAATCCCCATGTGATATTGTTGGTGAATCAAAAGTAGAAAATGGTTTTGGTTTACATGGATAATGAACTGTGATATTATAGAAAACCCACATTACAAAGTGTGTAATACATAGTTTCACATTGTGTGGGGACCTGGTTGTGGTGATATAATTTCCATTGAAAGTTAAGGATCAAACATTGTATGGTCTCCAACACACTCTATGTGATCCATGATGGTAAATCAATTTGTATCACATGGAATACATGGGGATGATAATGACTAGAAAAATAGGTTGGACAAGTGTATAAGGGAAGATTTATGTACTCAGACACAACCAAGTATACAGGCACAACCACATGCACACGGGAACATCTCAAAGTATAAGGACATGGGAAGATGACATGGGAAGGGTATCATCAAACCCCTATACACTGTTTACCCCTAATAGATATTCTATGTATTAATAGGTTTACATACCATGTGAGATGGTGATACACAGTAGACCAGAGGTTGGAAAGACAAATCATGTACCCCTAGTACACACTGTGTACTCCCCATAAGGGTATTTGTAACCATTTGTTTCCTCAATTTAGACCAAGATCAGTTTATTTTTATTCAATAGTCCCTTCCCATGAGGTTAAATTGTTTCATTACCTCATCATAATAGGATTGTGATCCCCTCGATGAGTTTGGTTTCAGATAGAGTGTGGTGTATCCCCCTATGGGACAAGGTTGGGATCCTATATCATTCCTAGGTGGGGTTTATGGATTTAGTGTGACCAATATGAATAAGGAATAAATACCCTATCTATAAAAATAATTAATTAGGTTTCATGGTGTCCCTCAGTGGCCCTAGGTGTGATCCCATACCAGGATGATGATATGTTCATAGATCCAGTGAGTACTACTCGAGTGAGGCCTGATGATCATGACCTCTTGCATAAGAATCATATGTGATAGCAGGACTTATGGAGTGGGTAATCTTAGAATTATATTTACCTTTAATTATTTATCATAATATATTATTTATTAGTATTGTTTGATACCATTTGATACCAGTTTTTATGAATATATCTAGGTTTTTTTATTACATTAATATTAAGAGCTGACTACTCTTGATGTTTTATTCATAGTGATTTCAGGGTTTCCTATTGGGTATTGTTATAATCAACCCTTTATAGTATTTTCCCACACATTCCATGTCTTATATAGATTAAAGGCCTTTTTATGGTGTCCTGGGAGGACTAGGATCATGCAGAGTATAGTATTGGGCGAGACAGACCAAGGTGTTTACCAGGTGTTTCATTTGATAGTAGTAACCTACTTTAGAGAAGTCTAGACTCCATTTAAGTTTTCGTTGGGATTATATTTGTACCCTTAATCAATTTTAGTACTTATTTTCATATTATGTTTATGGGATATATTTTTTTCATTCATTTTTCATATCAATTGTTTTGACTTCTCAGCATTGTACGAGCTTGGAGATGTGTACATGTGTACAAATACATTAGGATAATGCCTCCCATATATTTTATATTCATACTCAGTGCTAGTAACCAGAAATGGCCTATTATAGGTGGGATTGGGGTAGTCAAACTCATATTATCTCCATCTAGGAGGGACCTAGTGGGTCAGTTTGTTATAGGTTAAGTTCATATTGGACATTTCGAGCATATTTAGTTTATAACCTCAAAATAACATCGATGTGTGGAACATTATAAAAGGTGATATAGTTACATTAACTATATAATTATAAACATGTTATAATTATCATATTTTTACATTAAATACACTTTAAAAAAAACCATGTAAGGTAGTCTTGAAAAATAAACCACGTCGTTTCATGGAGATGGTAATCCATATATAAGCAAGAATGACATTATCATTTCTCTATTGGGTGAAAAAGAAATAAATTATATAATATTTTACTTTTATAAAAATCATAAATATGTTATAAATTTCATGTTTATTAACCAGTTTCATCCTTATGGCCATCTTTGTAATGTGGATATGAAAAACAAATTACATCTCTTCATGGGGATAGTTGTATTCATGTACACGTGAGGGACATTATCATTTTCAAAAAAATGTTAAATTATAAAAGGTAAGTAATATATTATATTTACAGGATAATAATTATTTCATAAATATTATACATATCAATTTTTTTCATCATTTTAACTAGACATATGATCCAGTTATGGAAAAAACACATCACTTCATGGAGGTGGTAGTCCGTACATACGCACGAGCGATGTTATTATTTCCCATTGGATGGAAAATTAGATGAAAATGGGGTATACCATAATAAAAATAACATTTAATTATATGGATGATACAATTTTTATTATCTCATCATGGTTAAAGAATATTTGAAGGAGGTAGAATAATAAATAAGCATGAAACACTCAGTTATGAATTGTATCTCTTCTTTGGAAAACATAATTGACTTGTGCATTAAGCCTTATTATATTGGTATTTTGGTGAGACAAAAACATCTATGAAATGTGGATGTATGTTGGGAATTTATTTCACTAGGTATTTTTGAGATAAAAGGCTCAAAGTATGTGAATAAGAGAGGAGATGGGTGCTTTTTACAAGTGAGGGGAGTGACACTTTTAATTATTCAATGATTAAAAAATAATATTAAGACAGTATCATAATCAAGTGGCTATTAAACAATTAGAATTAAAATATAATGTTACATCGGTAAAGATAATCTACTCAAATAATAATTAAAATAATATTTTTTGACCTTATCGCTTAGTTTTTTCCTTAATTAACATGTTTACCCTTTTACTATGGTGACACATTTTTACCAAGGTTACTATTAATAATGAACAAAAATGAAATTAAACTCATTAATAAAATTGATCATCATTATTCCAAATATGAAATATATTTTTCAAGATTCAAATTATATAAGTGGTAGAAATTACATTTAATATAATAATGAAAAATGAAACAAAAACATTTTTTTGAATAATGGTTGTTTAAGCCTAAAAATGAACTTACACTAAAATAAAATATAATAATAATTATTGTGTAATTAATTATATTATATAAAATAGAAATAGAAATTATATTAATTTAAATTAAAATAAAAAATAAAATGATACTTTTAAATTACTTTATTTGAAGAAAATAAATGATAGTTATATAAAAAATTTCATTTTTCACTATTCTCTCAAAAATCAATATTTTTAAAAAAATAGGAAAAATTCACACAAAAATGAATTTTATTTGTTAATTTAAAAAATAAAATCATTTTTTCAAATTAAAATTCTAAAATTATAAAATTTATCTTTTAAATAAGACCATGTTTTATATTGAAAAAAAATATTTAAGTAAAACGGTTTCTTTTTCAATTGAAAAAATTTATTAAATTATTTATAAAACATTGATGAATATGAGTATGTAAAATGAATAATTATAAATCCAAATATTGATTTATATCTTTTGTTGCTTACGTTTTCACATTATTCTCCACTTTAGTAGATTATTTCCTTACAATTTATTCATTATTTAGAAAAGTGATAATTTTTTCCCTTAATGACTTTCTAATTCCCATGTTGCTTCTTTCATACTATGGTTTTTTCATAAAACTTATACCAGGTTTGTTAACATATTTTGTAACACCTAATTTCTACAATATATAATCTTTACTATATTTTCCTCAAAATAATGATTCTCTTAAAATTATACCACCTCTAGAATCAAAATATGTGATATATCAGTTATGAACTTACTTAGTAAATAAAGATGAAACACATCATGTGCCTGAGATAAAATCTAAGGTAAAACTACTTAGTATGAAACAAATCCCACTTTTTCCATATTTAATATGGACTAACATACCATGGACTTAATTTACCTTTATTTCCAAAATATATAACACTTTTATGAGGTGATACATTAAAAAAACATGATCTTCTACCTCAAACGATAGATATTTCCTCTAGTAATCCACCTAACTTTTTTACCTGCTCTGAGATTCCCTCATATAGTGTTGAATTATATTTACTTTCTAAACCATAAATTCTACTAATAATGGTCCTAATAATTTCCTCTCATTAACTTCATCCCAATATGATAGAGTCTGACATCATTTTCCATATAATTCCTTAAAAGGTTCCATCTATATACTCGAATAAAAAAATTATTAAATGAAATTTTACCTAAAGAATTATGTTGATCCCAAGTTCCCTAATAATACAGAGATAAATACCAAATCACAACTGCCAGTATTTGAATCATTCTCACCAACTTTCTATCTAATTAAGGATGAAAATCTATATTGTAATTTAGTTTAGTACCCAAAGTCTTTTGAATTCATTTAAAAACTGAGGTAAATATGGGATCGTGATATGATAAAATAGATAGATAGATATAGAGAGATACACCATGTAATTTCATTATCTTTTTAAGATAAATCATATCAATTTGATCCAAAGATATAGTATCTCAAATAGGAATAAAATGTACAGATTTAGTCAATCAATCAATAATAAATTATATCATATTATTATATTGATATGTATTTGATAATACCACCATCAGATCCATGTATATATTCTCCCATTATCATTTAGATATTATAAATGGATGAATAATCTTATTTAGTGGTTGTCACTCAGTATTAACCTGTTGAAAATTCAAACATTTCATGGTAAAATCAACAATATTCTTTTTCATACCTTCCCACTAAAAATATTTCTAAAAGTCCACATACTTCTTAGTACTACCATGACGAATAGAAAATATAGAGTTATGATATTACCTTAATAATTAATTATTTGAATAATAGTCACTTAGAATATATATCCTATTTCCAAATATGATAACACCTTATTTATCCATATTAAACTTAGGAAAAAACACTTTTTGAAAAAATATTACTCTTTATTACAAACCATGATCTTCTTTATGTGACTACTTTTTTTATAGATGAATGCTCTGATACTTTAGCCAAAATGGAAGGAGTTCCTACATACACAATTTCTAGGCTAACATTAATTTTATCATTAACTAAATGATCATGATCCAATCATAGCATAGTTAATGATGCACTATTTTTTTTAATCAAGGAATCAGTAACCTTGTTTTATTTACCTTGAAGATAGTTAATTGTATAATAATAATAATACTTAATCAATTATATCCATCTTATCTACCTTATATTCAACTCTTTTTGTGTGAATATACGCTTTAAACTGTTATTATTAGTATATATTTTACATTTATCCAAATATAGATGGTGCCACTAAATTTTTAAATCAAAAAACTATTCAATCAATATCAAGGTCTTGTGTAGAATAATTCTACTCATGGGTTTTCAATTAATGAGATGCATACATGATAACTCATTCATTCTGCATCAAGACACAACCAAGCCCCTTAAAAAATTATCACTATAAATAAATAAAAACTTTCTAGATCTAGATAGAAATGATAAAGAAATATCATTAACCAATGTTCTTTTTAATTATTAGAAACATTCATAATATTCTTTTTTTTAGATAAATTTTACACTTTTTTGAGTTAACTTGGTTAGTTTTCTAGATAACAAAGAAATATTTTCAACAAGTCATCGGTAGTAACCCACTAATCTAAGAAAAATTCAAATATAAGTGATATTTTTAGGCCTTTTACACTATTCTAACACTTTAGTTTTACAAGGATAAATAGTTATACTACCTTTAGAAATAATATGATCAATGAATGAAATCAATTATAACCAAAATTCACATTTACATAATTTTCCATACAAATTATTATCTTTCAATTTCTACAGAACAATCCTTAGTTATTTCTCTTGATTTTCAAATATATTAGAGTATACCATAATATATTTTATAAACATAACAAAAAATTTACCAAAATAGTCATGGAACACTCTATTCATTGGATCCATAAATACAATGAGTGTGTTTTTTAATACAAAAGGCATAACCACAAACTAATAAGGGACTTACTGAGTCTGAAATTTCATCTTTGGAATTCCTTATTCATTCACTTTTAATTGATGGTTCCTAGACCTAAGATAAATATTTTTAAAATACTATGATCCTTATATATAATTAAATAAGTCATTAATATGAGGAAAAGGATACTTTTTCTTAATAGTGATGTTATTGAGTATTTTATAATCATTGAAAATTATCACAAAACCATCCTTATTTTTAGAAAATAGAAAAAGATCACCCCAATGTGAAGTGATAGGGTGGATTAAACCCTTATCAAGTAATTCATGTAACTACTTTCTCAATTATAACAACTCAACTGAATCCATTCATTAGAGAGGTTTTGAAAATCAATTAGAATTAAAAACAAAGTCAATAGTAAAATCAACATCTCGATCAAGAATAAATCTAGGAAAATAATCATAAAATACATCTATATATTCATTAACTTATAGAATATCACCAATTTAAATAGTTTATTTCTTATTGAAAATATGTGAAAGATAACTTTCCCTTCTATGTTTTATCAGTTTCTCAACTTCTTGATATATTATCAAATTATTGAATTCATTATTATATTAAAAATATAAAACCATTCTAAAAAATAACTTTATTATCTTTGCAATAAATCTTAGCATGATAAAATTAAATTAAATTCATACATTGAATAACATTAAACTCTAAAATGGTAAATAAAACATGGTTTTTATGAAAAACCATTTCACTGATGATAATGAAAATACTTATATAAATTCTTATTGTATTTATACTAACTTGAGGAGTTTTTACCAAGATTTGTGAATTTATTTATAGAAATGGTATTTTCATTTTTCTTGAAAATTTAATAGATATAAAATAATGTGTAGATATTGAATTAAAAAATACATTGGGATAATTTTAATAAACAAGTAATGTACCTATCATTACTTCATTTGAGGTTCCCTCATCTAACAAAGTTGTATAAAAAGACTTTTTTCACACCATTATGTTTATAATCTTGATGATACCAAAATTGAGTAAAAAACTTTGGAAATTTTCTAATGAAATGGACTAACTCAATGAACTTAAAAACATCTTACTATAGGATGAATATATGTTTTTCCAATACTTTTCTATTCATGAATATTTTCTTTATAGTCATAAGCCTAATGATTGAGCTTCCCACAACAGTAACACTTTCCTAATCCTATTAAAAAAATATTTAAAATATATTTTACTACATTTTTAACATTTTGGGATCTTACCTAAAGATTTCATAGTTAACTGATTCTCCATATTTTACCTCCTAGACTGCTTTTTACTCTTGTTATCATAAGGTACATAAGTGTCCGCAAACCCCATCTTAACTTTCATATCACAATGAAAATATCCCTCATAACTTTTAAATTAATGATATTAAAACAATATTCATAAACTTAGTTTTATACCTCTATAAAATATAAAAAAAATTACTCTTGTGGTATAGAATAAAATTTGGTAAATTCCTGGACAATCTGGTAATTTTTTTAAGGGGCTACTTAGTATTCTTCCTTTTACTTAAACTCCATAAATTTTCATTCCATTATAACTAAAATAATATTAAGGAATAATTCTCAAGAAATATATCTCCAAAGATCATTTACTCTATGGAATCAATCTTATCCTTTTCCTTAATATTCTCAATCAGAGACCACCATAGATAGGATTCACCTTCAAAATGATAAATAGAAAGAACTGCCTTTTAATATTCTATAAATCCCAAAACTATGAATATCTTCTCTAATTCATTTATCCTTCCTTAATATACTATGAGTTTTAAAGATCCTTCAATATTTAGATGGTGTGGTTTCATTAAATTATGCACTATAGACATGTTCCTATATGGAAAATTCCTTCACTCCCTTTTAAGGATTACACCATTAATATCCTAACCTGGATGAGCTAACCTTACCAAAAAATACTCTTTTTTAACCATTCTAGGATGTTTATTCAAAATTTTATTATCCCCTTGATGAATTATTACTCTAGATTCCCTCTTACCTCTATGGAAAACCATTATAAATATTTAAGGATTAGATAAAGAATCATGGTAATCTTCTAAATCTATCTCATTATAAAATAACTATATATTGGAATCATATTAATATGTCTTTTAACATCATCATATCCTATAAAGTTATCTAAACCTTTCCTCTAATACCAAATATAACACCCAAAAACATAATAAACCTATAATTATATGATTTATAATAAGGTTTATACTTTTTAACATTTCCATGATCCTTTTAGTTTATATTTTTAAATAATTTTGGAATAAATTACATAAAAAATATGACACTTTCACATAATGTACATGTTTTTTCCACAATAATATGAATTTAAGTCTTCACCCTTGTTTTATTCATGAAATGTTTTCTTCATTTAAGATGAGTTACCATAGATGAAACATTGACCTTTCTAAAATTTATAATCATCCTTATACATATTAAAAACATTTGAGAATTTGGGATAGGGAAAAAACTCATTAAGAGATATAAAAATAATTGAATCCCTTTAATAGAGTGAAAAAAATTAAAACTCATTATGTTATTTACCTTTTTCTCAATAAAATATTATCACATAAATAAAACATTTATACATGTGAAAAATCAATATTTTCTCAAATAAAACATTTTATAATCCATTATTGATCATATAAAACCCATGAACTCATCTTGAGGCATGTGGGGGCTTATAAAAACATTTCAAAACCCTTCACCATTAAGAGTTGATAAACATTATTTGCCTTATTAATAAAAAAAATCCATAAAACCCTTTTTGAAAGAATTATAATGGTATATTTGAGCATTATATTAATAAATATTTTTTATTAATTTTTAAACCATGTTTGAATAACTAAAACATAGTTAAACTCATCGAAGTAACATTTCTGATTATCTCGTTTATTTTTATCCTTCAAAGAGTAAATCATTTCCCAATGAATTGGATATATATATTGGGATCACCCATCATCATGAGATATATCAGGCTCACCCCACATCATCTATAATTTTAAATTACCTTATAATTTAGAAAAAATTTGTAATATTTTACTTTTTCATCATTAAACCCTTTAAAACCTCATTTGAACCCATAAGGAAAACACTTTAAATTTTCACATAATCATAAAGGGAAATATTTTTTTATTGAAAACTCATAAAAATGAAAAATTACCAAAAGATTAGGAATTATATAATATTTGAAAAACCATGTTAACTTATATAGGAATATTGATAATGAATAATGTCTATTATGGAAGGATTAGGTGATCAGGTTGTTTAAGTTAAAAAATGTTTTTTCACTTTTGTAAAAAGTCAAAAATAACACATAATAAATGTTGAAAACATTCCTTTTTAAAATTTTGTAAATAAAGTAAAATATATTCGAAATTTTCCTTTATAAAATATTTAATTATAAATAATAACATTATTGAAACATCTATAATAACATAAATATAGAGGATAAAGGGTTTAAAACATTTAAAAAAATGTTTTAAAGTAAAATCCATTACCTCAAGTCCCAAATTGTTTTATTCATATGTCTAGCATTGTGAGTGATAAAATAATATTAGTTTTCTACTTTCATAAGAACCATTTTAATGTTCATTCCATAATCATTACTCCATTTACATCATTTATAACCATGTTTTATTTATTTACTAAAATGGATAAGTTTAGCTTAGATGTTTTGATGATGTTCAGTTTATAACCTAAAAATAACATCGGTGCATTGAAAATGATAAAAGGGATTATTTTTCTAATAAATTAAAAAATTTAAACATGTTATAATTATCATATTTTTACAATAGATTCACTTAAAAAAAATGTAAGGTAGTCATGAAAAATGAACCACGTCATTTCTTGAAGATGGTAGTTCTTACGTATGCATGAATGATGTTTTTTTCCCTAATAGGTGAAAAATAAATAAATTAGATAATTTTTTACATTTATAAAACCATAAATATTACAAAAATATCATATGTATTAATTAGTTCTATCTTTATTACCATCATTTTAAGGTGGAGATGAAAAACGAATTACATCACTTTGTGAAGGTGGTAGTCTTCAAAAACGAATGAGATACATTATCGTATATAAAATAATAGTAGGGAAAGAAGGTAAGTAAATTATTATATTTAAATAATCATATTTATATAAAAATATCATATATATTCATTTTTTCCAAAATTTTAACCAACCATGAGATCCGGGAATGAAAATCGAAACATACCTCTTCATAGAGGTGGTAGTCCAAACGTATGCACAAGCAATGTTTTCATTTCTCATATGATGAAAAATGAGTTATAACATAATCATAATAACTTTTTAATATGTTTAAGATAATGTTTTTATAATCTTACCATGGTTAAATATGATTTAAAGTTGGTAGAATAAGAAATAAACATGAAACGCCCAGTTAATAATTATACCTCTTCTTTGGAAAAGGAACCTTGATATAGTCCTTAAGCCTTATTATATTGTTATTATATTGAGAAAAAAACCTATAGAATATGTGGAGGGATGTTGGGAAGTTATTTGGTCTATATTGGCAGAGCTAAAAAGATCAAATTATATGGAGAATAGAGGAGATGGAGTTCCCTTTTAAAAGGGGAGTGGCACTCTTGTAATAATTCAATGTTTTAAAATAATATTAAGTCATTCTCTTGTTCAAGCGGCACATAAAAAATAAAAAAACAATATAATGTGATAAGGGTCAAAATAATCTCATCCAATAAGAATTAATGTAATATTCTATAACCTTATCACTTAGTTTTTACCTTAAATAACTTATTTTACCCTTTTACCATCGTGATAAAATTTTATCAAGGTTAATATTCATAATGAAAAAAAATTAAATTGAACTAATTAATACATTTTAACCTCTATATTGAAAATATAAATTCCCCTTTTAAATATTCAATCTTTACAAGTGGAAAAAAATTAATATAATATTGAAAAATTCAATGAAAAATAGTTTTTTTAATGTGTATTTAAGCCTAAATATGAACTTATACCAAAATAAAATATAATAAATATTACCAAGGAATTAATTAAATTATCATAAATAAACTAAATATTATTTTAATTGAAAATTAAATCCAAAATAAAATATAACTTTTAAATTACCTTCCTTGATGAAAATAAATGATTGTTTTATAAAAATTGCGATATTTCACTATTTGCTCAAAAATTATTCTTTCCATAATAATCCTCAAAACTCACCTTAAGATAAATTTAATAGGATTATTAAAAAAATAAATAATTTTTTAAAAATTAAATTAAAAAATAAATAATTTTAACTTTTTAATAAAACCATTTAATATATGATATAATTATTTATTTAAATAAAAAGATTTCTTTTTAAGTTAAAAATCATATAAAGTTACTTATAAAAAATGATGAATACTAATCCATAAAATGAATACATATAAATTATAAAATTAATTTAATTCTAGAATTACGTTAGTTTTCAATGAAATTCCTGGACTGATAGAGGTTTCACTATATTTATTGAACTTTTAAAAGTATTACTTTTAGAAGGCAACATGATTTTTGATTTCAAAAATGAGGAAAAAAATATTTTCCCCAATGGTATTAGGATATAAAAAGATACATGATTTTACAAATTATTTTTCTCTATATAGGATGGAATATTTGAATTTATTAGAATATCCAAAATATAAGATATCATGATATAAAATGGATGACAAATCGAACCATGATTTATTATCAAGAACATACACCAAACCTCACTTTAAATAAATCTAGTATATCCAATAAATTTTCATTTAAAGAATAATTATTTTAATTAAAATGATGAATATTGGTAAATACAGAATATATAGGAGTTTTTATCTTATGAAAATATACATCACCTTACTGATTCACCCTAATAAAAGAGATTTGATAAAAAAAATTCCTAATTTTGGAAATGAAGTTAAAAATCTAAAAATGGGACTATGAATAGATGGAATGAATCTATATTAGTGCTTGAGTCAACAACATATATTTTTGGCCTATTATATTGGTGGTATATAACTTAACCCCACAAATATTTTTAAAGATAAAATATGTGATGATGAGCTTGATGATTTCTAGAAAAAAACATCCTAGAACTAATATTGATGTTTTGTATCACCATTGATTGATGATTTGAAATTTATATGGGATAAAGGTGTTATAGTATTTTATGAACACAGTAAAGAGTGTTTTGTTTTTTTTATGATAGCTTTCACTATTAATGACTTTCTTATATATGGAAACTTAACTAGATAAAGTGTTAATATATATAAATATTATCCAATTTATTAAGAGGGAACTTTATATCATAAATTATAGCATAGAATAATGATAGTGTACATGGGATATTGAATATATTTTTGAATGGATCATCATTTTTTAAGATTAAAAGGGTATTTAATGGATTTCAAGAGTATGATTTTTCCATACAATAATTTTTAGCTAGATAATATTATGAAAAGTTGAGAAACATCAATGTCACATTTAGAAATAAAGAAAGATCTATTCATAAAAAAATACCTGAAATAAATAGTATATTTAATTTAAGTTACCATATTGAATTTTTTTAGGTAAGTAATAATATTTATGTTATACATGTAGAGAACAAAATATGATATTTTTATTAGAAATTTGTTTGACATACAAGGAAAGATAAAATATGGATTTCATGCATGATTGAACTTCATATCCAATGGAAAACGTTATGATTTAACTCCCAATATGAAATTAAATAAAATATATTTACCTTTATCTTATCCCATATTAATTAATAATGAGAAGATAAAAAAATTTCACTGTCTATATGGTATTAAATTACCTAGTGGTTTTTCATCAAATATGAAAATTTTGGTGTCGTTGAAGGATTTAAAGTTATTATATATGAAATATCATGAATTTAATATATTTATGAAACATATTCTATAGGTTTCATTATGTTAAATATGCTGATATATTTCATAAAGTATATAATCAAGTTGGGTTATTTTTTGAATTCCATTTGTGATAAGGTTATAGATATAAATTTGTTAAATTTTTTGGATAATTAAGTAATCCTCATAATTTCTCAATTAGAAATGTATTTTATACCCTCATTTTCTGATATAATGGTTTATCTGGTGATTCCTTTAGTGTGAGATAGAAATATGTGGGCCTATTTATTTACATTATATATATACTTTTGAAATATATATATGAAAATTTTGAAGGGATATGTTAATAATCAATATGGATCAGAGGCCTATATTGTTAAAAAACCATAAGAGGTTTTTGAGTTATGTATAGATTATTTTTATGATGTGGAGAGCATTGGTCATACTATATATTGATATTTGATAGTAGAAAATGAAATTAAAGTGATTTTTAGGTTAAAGGTAAATTTAACTCCACATGATGAAGTGATGCATGAACATTTATACCTTTTGAATAATAGATGTGAGGTTCAATCATATATATTATCACATATTACTATATTAAAGGTATGATATTTGTAAGTAAATGAAAATTGGTTGATTAATGAATATAGAAATACATTTTTTATTGTTTAAGGGGAAATTCAACACTAATTTATCTATATCAGAAACATTGAAATGGTTAGTAGGGGGACCAGGTGTTAATTTGATCACATATTCTAGTTTTAATATTAAAGTTACACATTTTATACAAACCATAAAGATAAAAAGTGTTACTTTCAAAATATTAGATAAATGATCATCTTTTAAGAACTATGTTTTTCAAGTGCCACAGATAAAATCCCAATTTCTATATCAATAGAATATTTTGGAATTTTTGAGGATATATGGGCGATTGGTTATACCAATTTTTTAGTACCATTTTTTATGATTAACTGGGTTTATAGTAACAGTGGTGTGAACATGAAGAGTATGGATTTAAACATATTGATTTGAAAATATTTATTAGGGAATAGAGATCATTTATCATAGAGATTCATTAAAAACAAATACTATATATTTATGACCCATATAATGATTAGTGGTCCATTATTTTTAAAGGGAAAATTTTAATTTAGGTAAAGAGAATATTGATGAGGTTGAAGAATCTTGTGATATTTCTTCAATTATTACACAATTAACTGAAGATAACAATTAATGTGAAATATACATAGTCCATGCAACATGAAATGATCACATAGAATGTATATGTTAAAACACTTCCTTACTCTCCTAATTAATTAGGTAAATATATTTTTTTGTGGACCTTAAACAGTTAAAAAAATTATTATGTTTTAACTTATTTATATTTAAATATAACTATGTTGATAATTATTTCCAATTTTGTAATAATTTTTTTATTCATTAGATTCAGGTATACATTTTTTTTGAAAAAAAAATTCCTTCACCATTCTATTGTGGCAATTTTCTTTATATTTTTCATTTAAAGGTATAATTTTTTATTCAAAACATTATTTATAATTTGGTTCCTTTTATGAATTATCACATTTTTAATTATAACATTTCTTTATTTCTAATTAAATATAGGTAAAAAAATTAGATATTTTTAGTTTATAATCATTATACCTTTTTAAAAATTTATATTCATCAGTTTTTGTTATGCATTTTTTTTAAAAGTATAACATTCAATGTTTTTCTTTTAGTTTTGAATAATAATTTTTTTATAACAATTATTTAATTCTAATCAATTACTATTTCATAAAATTTAATTGAAGTTGTATATATCATTTTAAATGATTGACATGAAGGTAAGTGAACTGGGGTATATATGTTTATTTATATAAACATAGATGTAATAATTAAATTACTTAATAAAATGAAAATTATATTTCATAAAATTATGTGTAGTGGTTATTATTTTCTAGATAGTATGGAACCTAAATTTGGTTGGTATAGTTTACATGTTCACCAAAACTTTCACTTTCAAAAGGATAGAAAAGGTTGATAATTTATTTTGATGCTAATGACCACCATGTTGGCCCAAATGACAAGTAGTTTTGGAGTTACATGGCTATGCCGAGTCATTGTAAGATATATATTCTATTCTCTAATTTGAAAATAATTGACCAGTTAATGAAATATCATTTAATGGAGTCCATAATGGTAAAACTTCTAAACTTATTTATTTATTTTACCAATGGTTTAAATATTATACATTTTTTATAAATAATATTTAATCTATTCAATTAAAAATAAAATTTTACTTTCATGAGAAGAAAAAAATTAAAAAAAATAATATCCTTTATGGAAACTAGATGGACTTATTTTAAGAAAAACTTGAAATCCTATTATATTTTTGGGAGTAAACAAAATCAAGATACATGTCTCGTTTATGGGTTTAAAATATGGAGACATGGGATAAGTTTATCACAAATTGGAAGGAGGAAACCTTTATGTTATGTAATTGTTGTTTATAAAATTTATTTAATAAAATAATTTTATTTACCTAATAACTTATTAATTTATTATTATTTAATAATCCTCATAGAGATCTCACCTAGAGATATAGTCCCATGATTTATATCATCATACATTATCGCATGGATGGTATCCTTTTTTAGAATAGAAAATGATTATAAAAAATTTTATTGAATTAAGAGCTATGTCAAGTAGCATCTCTGAAGAGGTTCAACACAACCCTATATCTCCCCCACTATTCATGAAAAATGGAAAAGGGAAAGGTTGAAAGAAATTGTAATTTTACTATAGATCTGAAAAAATAAGTAAATGGTATGATTATAAGTAATTAGTTATTTTTTTACTTCAATATTACTATTTTGTAAATTCATCTCAATAATATAACATTTAAAAATATTATATCAGGATGCCTTATGGGAGAAAGCGACATAGGGGATATATATCCCTAGGGGTTGGATGGATATTATTACAACTACTTTAGGAAGTCCAAAATACCCAAGGTACATCAGAGGATGTAAGGATGGTATAAGTATTAGAAAAGTTTTTGGTCACCCTAGTATGGAATCGATGGAGGAAAAATACAAGGGATAAATATTTTCCTTGAATTCTAAGCTATAAAAGTTTAATTAGTCAATATATGATAGAATTAAATCATTTTTACAGTCTATATTTTTTGGAAATAATGAGACAGACATAGCATATACAACCTATCTACCCAGATCCTCCCCCTCCTCATTCATACCTAACCGTGTACTGTGAGTTGTAATTTGGGTTTCCACAGGTACATATTATAGTATACATAATTATAAATTATTTTGGGGGTTATGTACATCATCATATTATGAAATCAGGTCAGGTAAGAGTTGTATTAAATGATATTATGGATCTAACTACTCCGGGGTTGTTACCTACTAAGGATGTGACTATAGTTGGATAGAGTTTTGGTATTTTTTTACATTAATATGTTCGTATTTTTCATCAGTTGACATGTGAGGTATGTATTTTTTCATTTTTTATTTATCATTAAATTAAAATTACTTATAATTTTTTTATTACACTTACCTTATATATAATTATCAGAAATCAAATGAATTTTTGAAAGGAATGAAAAATTTTAGGAATCAACACCTTCAGATACACCTCATGATCTAATGGAATAAAAAATTTAACATATATTTCTTTTATATTAGAAAATTACTATACTTTTATGATGACTGTTGATATGTGTATTAGAAATTATATTTTAAATATATTTGAAAATGACACTATTGATGTTGTAAAGGGTGAGGATCTCACTATACCCATGTTTAAGTTGTTTTCCATGTAAGTTAATTTCAATTATAAATGTCATTTATTTATATAGACATATTTTATATTGAATTGATTTATTAATTTTCTATTTAGGTGTCTCTACACTATTTTCATAATGTATGATTTCACTTCTATTTATGGATTTATAGATCTAGAATAAATTTAAACGGTTGTGAAATACCAGAACCAACATGAAATAATTATATATATATATAAGATTAAAAATATATATATTTTTTGTTTGTTTATTCCATTCCATTAAAGTAAAAAAAACAAATATATAATCATGAACCACTATTCATTATATTATTATTAATTATGTAATTTTTATATTTTAGTGCACATTAGATTTTATAAATAATTTTTACCATGTGAATGCATGGAATATTGGTTATGATCTTTATTGGATAGTGTTTAAAAAATATTTAAAACATTATTAAAGTATTGAGTGTTATTATGTCATTTTAGTTAATTGATCATTATATATTTATTTTACATTTTTTTTATAATTATTATTTGAATTTTCAATGGGTCATGGATTGAGTTAAACAGGGATAAATTTTTTAAAATGGAGGCAAATAAAATTGAATATGTAAATGTTTAGGTAGGTATATTTTGTATTAGTGAATACTTATTTTTTATAAATATATAATGTTTCAATTTTAAAAATATAGTTTCATAAAAAAAGTTTCATAATCAAAGAGGAGGTGTTGAGTGCAGGAATTATGTTTTATGATCTATTTATGAGATAATCATGACTGGGACAATAATATATTCTCAAAAAGGTTAATTAAATTATAAAATGTATAATTTAATCAAATATGTTGTATTTTTTAATTCAAAAAACATTATGGTTTAGAAATTTTTTTATAATCTTTCAATGTATACTCCAAACAACTTGAACCACCATCAAAATTTATTTTAAAAATATTTTTTTTATGTTTGACTAATTTATATATGTAGTTTCATTTCATGACCCGCCCCCCAGGGCCCGTTCTATGACTAACCCCAAGACCACCTTCCAAAGGTCATGGGCTAGAGACTAGCACCGAGAAGGCATATCCCAAAAAAGGAAGTCATTTATCTTTAAACCTATACATACTCACACAACACAAATTGAAAGTACAAAGGGGCTAGGATACAAGACCAAAACCACAAAGGAAAGTAAAAATACCCTGGTCCATCCACTCGAGACCCTACATGAAGGGTAGGTGAAGGGTATCTTCTTATAGAAATAGTAGTACGCCCATCTGTCCTGTCTCACTGAGCACCACCTGGTCCCGGACCACCAAGGTCTCCATCAAGGGGTCCATCTATCCCGTCTCACTAAGCACCACCTAGTCTTGGACCACCAAGGTATCCATCGAAGTGTTGATCACCTGCATGGGACACAACACATGTGGTCGAAGCCCGTGGATGGGTGAGTAACAAAATACTCAGTACGGACCCCAAACCACAAAGGAAATACCACAAAGGAGAGTATGCAAAAGGTACTGTTAGTACAACACCGAGGAGAGTACACTAGGTACACTAAGCACACCACTGAGGAGAGTATTCTAAGTACACTAAGTACACCACTAAGGAGAGTATTCCAAGTACACTAAGTACACCATTAAGGAGAGTACACCAAATACACTAAGTACACCACTAAGGAGAGTACTCCAAGTACACTAAGTACACCACTGAGGAGAGTACACCAAGTACACTAAGTAAACCACCAAGGATAGTATGCCAAGTAAACTAATTACACCACTGAGGAGAGTTTGAAAAGTACACTAAGAGTCTGCTCAGGCAGGTATAATCTAGAGTATATAAATAAAGACCATTAGTAACAACACTGAACACCTTGGGCTGCTGGGGTATTCCTTCCTGAGGAGTACCATAGGTATGTTGGGTCACACAGAGCCGGTCCCCACTGTGGGTCTGCCGGGTCACACAGAGTCACTTCCCACTAGCCTTGGACTGTTGTGGTACTCATCTATAATGATTTTTGTGGGTATGTTGGGTCACACAGAGTCGTTCCCCACTGTGGGCTCGTCGGGTCACACAGAACCGCTTTCCACTTTGGCCATTGTACTAAGGTACTCATCCCTAACCAGTATTGTGGGTCTACAGTGTCACACAGAGTCGCTCCCCACCATGGGTCTTCTGAGTCACACGGAGTTGCTCCCCACCATGGGCCTCCCCAAGCCTGCCTTCTAAAGGCCATGGGCTAGTGACTAACGCAGAGAAGGAATATCCCAAAAAGGGAAGGCATTTTCCTTTAAACCTGTACATAAGCGCACAACACAAACTGAAAGTAAAAAGGGGGAAGAATAAAATTCCAAAAACCACAAAATAAGTTACAAAGGGGCTACAATACAATACCAAAACCAAAAAGTAAAGTACAAATACCTTGGTCCGTCTGCTCAAGAACCTACCTGAAGGGTAGGTGAAGGGTAGCTACCTGTATCCATAGTAGTACGCATGTCTGTCCCATCTCATTGAGCACGACTTGGTCCAGGACCACCAAGGTCTCCATCAAAGCGTTCTTCTGTCCCGTCTCACTGAGCACCACCTGGTACCAAACCACCAAGTTCTTTGTCAAAGCGTTGTTCACCTACATGGGACACGACACATGTGGGTGAAGCCTGTGTAGGGGTGAGTAACACAATACTCATTAGGGACCCCAAACCACAAAGTAAAGACCACAAAGGAGGGTATGCACAAGGTACTGTCAGTACACCACCTAGGAGAGTACAACATGTACACTAAGTACACCACTAAGGAGAGTCACAAAGTACACTATGTAAACCACTAAGGATAGTACACCAAGTACACTAAGTACACCATTGATGAGTGTACACCAAATACACTAAGTAAACCACTGAGGAGAGTACATCCAGTACACTAAGTGCACCACTAAGGAGAGTATGCCAAGTACACTAAGTACACCACTGAGGACAGTATGCCAAGTACAATAAGTACACCTATAAGGAGAGTACACCAAGTACACTAAGAGTTATCTCACACAAGTATAATCTAGAGTATATAAAGCTAGACCATCAGTTGCAACACTGAACACCTTGGGTTATTGGGGTACTCCTCGATAAGAAGTACCATGGGTATGCTAGGTTACACAGAGCTGCTCCCCACCTTGGTTTTTTCAAGTCACACCGAGTCACTTCCCACTAGCCTTGTACTATTTTGGTACTCATCCTTGATGAGTAACATGAGTATGCTAGGTCACACTGAGCCGCTCCCCATAGTGGTCCTATCGAGTAACAAAGAGTTTCTTCCCACTTTGGACATCATACTAAGGTACTCATCACTGACGAGTATCGTGAGTCTACCGGGTCACACAGAGCCTCTCCCCACCATGGGAATGTTGAGTTATACAGAGCTTCTTCCCACTGTGACATTGTATCTAATCCACATAGGGTTTCTTATTACTAATCTTCGGCTCTTAGTCAGCCACAGGGTTCTCGCACATAGTGTTCTTGATTCCAAGAGAAATTTCTCCTTAAGTCATTCATCATATTCCAAATTTCATGGAATATTTCTTAGAGTATGCTAAAAGATTTTCCTCACTGTGAGGTTTCCAACACTGCAAATGGATTGTCAATCAGATTCCTGGTTTGAGTGATATATGCATTTTAGTAAACAAAGGTCGGTTACGTCTGGGCCCGGTCGAACCGACCCGACCAATCCTTCCAAGGGGGGCCTACATGACCTGGTTTGGTTTGACTGGCCTGAACCAACCCGATTCAGGTCTGGGATGGCCCAGTCCAGCCCAACCAATGGTCCAGTCCCATTGGGCCTTGCTGGACTCGGCCTAGCTTGGTCGGGGGTCCGGCCCACCAGGTCACCCAACGACCCAATCCCATTTGGCCTGGCCCACAACTAGCAGGCTAGTTTGTTTCCTTCACGGGCCACCCAGTGGCCCGGTAATGTCCCATTGGCCCGGATAGCAGAAGCGGGCTGGTTTTGATTCCAGCATGGGCCACGTAGTGGGCCGACTTGCGCACCCTAGTCTGGCCTGCATGGCAAGCCGGTTTCCTTCCAGCCCAGGCCTCCCAATGGCTCGGCTCATGCCCCAGCCTGGTCACTTGAAAATACAGCTTCCTCCAGCTGGGGGGACGCGATCAGTGACCTTTCCTCCCTTCTCCCGTTCAATGCAGTAGAATCTGTATTGACCCGCTCTCTACAGTCGGCTATCATGGGGGTTCGCCCACCGGATGAATAGGGCTGGTCAGCGTGGCCATCACTAACCTGTGGCACTGTCAGAGGTCCACTCCCACCCCCCTCGTCTTCTGTGGCTTCATTCCGTGACCCGTCGCCACCGACCGTGGTGTTGTCGCGAGTCCACTCCCCCCCCCCATCTGTTGCAGCTTCATGTCACGACCCATCACTACTTCCCGTGGCCCTGGTGCTACGGGTTCTTCCTCCACCACGGATTTGGTGTTGTGGCTCTACTACTACCGTCTTGGGCATCAGAGGCACTTGATTCCGCCATGAAAAGGGTTTTGTTGCCTGGTTTTTCCATCATGGTTGGTCGTCACGACCTCGTGTCACTGATGTCGCGGTCTGCATGGTCGTGGTCCTTTAGCCTGGCACTTCCTCAATAGGTGTATCGTTGTCTTTGCGCCACATAGAACGGGGAGAGGGAGAGAGGTCACAAAGAACACCCAATGAAATATCCCGGTATTTTTTCATGTTGACCCAAAAGAATTCTTGTTAGTGGGTCATGAAGAAAAAAAGAGTGGACTAATTAATAAGACAATATAGCCCCTTTAGCCCACATCACTAACCACCCCACATAAACGATCGATCTACGGGTTAACTTGGTTGTGAGTTAACCTGCATTCTTAATTTAAAATAAAGATGGGGAAAGTAGTTATTCACTTAAAATAAACTCATCTTTGTTGTTCGTCAATCTCTAGTCCTAGATCCTTCCTCCAAGGTGTCGTTGCCGCTTTCTAATCTGTCAGCATTCTTTTTTGGTGAGAGATCCTTCGAAGGGTGGAAGGTGAATGCGTTCACCATTCATTTTTAGAGATAATTCCTCACCATAGATTCATTAGAGGGGTTCCATGTCTTGGTCTCTTTTTTCAAACCCTGTTAATCCATTAAAAGAGAAATATGTCACGGTGTTTCTATTATATTGCTTCATTTATGAAACAGCATATCAGTTACACTTCATTTAATGGGTCATTACAATGTACATTGATGATCCATTAAATATATTCATTTAATGTGAATTTTTATCACCATGTCATCGTGTTTCAGTTATGATGTGTCACCGATCAATGGTGAAGGAAACAAAAAAATAAATTTTTAAGTTATTTTTTTTCTCTCAAAAATTCTGAAAACTAACTTTTTCAGTCGACCCTCACCAATCAAAGTTTGGTACTTTCTAGTAAAATAGTAGCATTATGAGTTCAATAGATCCCTGGAATTTTTTATCCGAGCACAGGTTTAAAAGCTAGAAAAACCTATTCACATGTTTATTTAAAAAAATCTCAAAAACTAACTTCCATTGTTGACTTGTGCCAGCCAATGTTAGGATCTGACTAAGGAAATAATACCCTCAATAGCTCAATGGTGGTCTCATATTTTCAATTTGAGTCACCATTTGTCAGTTATAAGTATTTGAAAAATAAAATAAAATAATTTAATTATTTTATTTCTGGTTATTCCATTTTTGGGTTTTCTCACTGGAGGCCTACACTGACTAAAATTAAGTCACTCCTAGGGTAAACCCACCATCATGAATGCAAAGGTGCCCTCAGATTTCTTATTTGGGAAGCTGTTTAATATTTATTCCACTTTTTTAGTAAAATCATGCATGTGCACTATTTAAAACTTAACATTTTTTGACGGATCATTTCGGGCACTTTGGGCCTCAGAATTGCATGTCGTCTTAGCACCTGGTCTCAAAAAATACCATTTAATTTTTGAAAAAAATCATGGAATTTAAGGGTATTACATTTCTCCCCCCTTTAGGGATTTACATCCTCATAAGCCAAAATAAGGGCTAATCAAACAAAAGGGGGTTACTCGGCATGAATCTGAGCCTCTCGCTCCCATGTGCCCTCTTGGGGATTCACGTGATGCCAAATAACATGCACTAGAGGAATCGATTGTCCATGAAGGATAATCCTATGTCAATCTTCTATATCTACTAGAAACTTTGAAAAAGTCACCCCATCGTCAAATTACAAGCATGTAGAGGCATCTTGTTCCCTCTACTAAACTTTTCTCCTGGGTAGTTAGGAAGTGAGACGACTTGGTGAGTTGGTCAATGATAACCCATATGGTATTGTTTTACCTGAATGTACATGATAAACCCATAATGAATTCTATTTATATTCCATCCCAAATCCACTCTGGTACCTTGAGGGGTTATTTCAAACCTGCTGAAACCTGGTTCCCAGCCTTAACTTATAGACAAGTGAGGCATTTGGAAACAAACTCTACCACTACCTTCTTCATCCTCGAATACCAGTACAAATGTCAGAGGTCATGGTACATCTTTGCCTTTCCCAGACTAACCACCAAAGGGGATTTATGGAACTCCATCAACAACTACTCTCGTAACTCCCTTGGTACTATGGTGCGTCCTCTGAAAAAGAGGATGTTCTCCCCACCTTTAGAATATCTATCAGGGGCATTCCCTATGGACATCTGGGCATGTGTGGCCTCACAGCTGGAATCTCCGAGTTGCGCCTCCCTGACTCATTGTAAGAGTGGATGGGAAACCACTATCTACTGAGGATAAGTTGCCTCAACTCTATCCATAAAGGATATTTTAAATGAGGCCAACTACTGTGAGTCCTCGTTCAGTAGCTGTGAACGTGATCTCCTACTGAGTGCATATATCACCAAGTTCCCCTTCCTAAGATTATAGACTATCTCAAAGTCATAGTCCTGGAGGAACACTAGACAATATCACTATCTCAGATTCATATCCTTTTGAGAAAAGATATACTTGAGACTCTTATGGTCGGTGTAGATGATGGATCGTTCTCCCATAAGGTAGTGTCACCACATCTTCAGTGTGAAGACTATTGCTGCCAAACCATGGTCATGAGTTGCATAGTTATGTTTATGAGGTCTCAATTATTACAATCCATAAGTAATCAATACTTTCCCATGTATCATTACATAACCAAGCTCAATTTCTGATGCATCACAGAACACCATGTTGGTGGTGCCCTCTTCCTGTAGCCTCATGATAGGAGCACTCATCAAGCTCTTCCTCAGCTGTTGAAAGGTATTTTGGCATCTTTCTATCCACACGAAGGGTTTTCCATTCTTCATCAATGCTATCATGGGTGCTTCTACCTTGGATAAGTCGGGTAAAAACCTCTGATAGTACCCAACCAACCCAAGGAAACTCTACACCTTGGAAATTCTCTTGGGTGGCACCCAATCAAGAACTGCCTTTATCTTTGCTGGATCCATCGTAAATTTTACTTCTAATATGAAATATATCAGGAAGTGGACCTTTAATATCTTGAACTCACACTTCGAGAGCTTACCATAGAGCTAGTTCTTTTGAAGTGTGTCCAGAACCATTCATATGTGTATCATGTGCTCCTCCTCTAATGATGAATACAGTAAGATGTCATCAATGAAGACTACTACAAACCGGTCTAGGTATGGTTGGAAGATCCTATTCATGAGTCCCATGAACATAGTTAGGGCATTCATCATGCCAAATTACATCACTAAGTACACTTAGTGTCCATAAAAACATATGAAATCCATCTTTGATATGTCCTCATATCGAAATTGAAGATGGTGATAGGATGATCTGAGGTTCATCTTTGAGAATCGTCCCCCTCCCTTTAGATAATCGAAGAGGTCATCAATCTTTGGTAGAGGTTACTTGTTCCTCACAGTCACCTAGTTCAGGCACCAGAAGTCCATGAATAGCCTCAAGAATTTCTCTACCTTCTTGGTGAACACCACTGGGTATTCCCATGGCGAAACGCTGGGCCTTGCAAACCCCTTCCTCTGTAAGTCCTCTAACTGTACCCTTATCTCCCAAAGCTCTATGGGATCCATCTGATATGAAGGTGTAGATATTGATGTCATCCTGTGGTATAGATGAAAGCATAAATCTACCTTTCTATGAGGAGGTAGTATTAGAATATCCTCTGGAAATATGTCCTCATACTTTTCCAAGTCTTTAAGACTGACATCAGTTTCCTGCTTTACCACTACTGACATCCACTAGCTATATATTCTCAGCCAAGGAACTTTCAACCACAATGGTTCTCTCTATCACCCTAGAATAATTAATAATGTAAAGAGGAACAATTATATCTTGGATATACCTAAATATATCTCGCTCGGAGGTCCAATCCCTAAATCATTTATTGTATCATATTCATCATGTACCTAGAAATGTCGGTATGCCTCGATGAATACTCATCTACCAACATGTCATCATGCTGAAGTTATAGAAGCTCTTGGGAACACATATCCCTTAGCTTTTATGGAAAGAGACCCTTCTCAAAGAGAGTTTATCAAACTCTATCCACAGAAAAGTCACCTCATCATAAGATCAGGTAATCTAAAACCCATCATCATCTGGATGATCCACGTAGAAGGATCAGTTTTAGGACTACCATTTGATATAATGGTTCCTTGAATAGAAGTAAAAACTTCTTACCACCTCAAGACAATCTACAGCCTCCTGTGGGTCGGGCTCGCCTCAGAATCTGAGGGGTCTCTATCGCTAAAACTCATGTAAGTCATTGAGACTACATGCATTCTCTACTGGTATCTCTAGTAGTAACTGCTGACCAACAGGCAATGGAAAAGTTGGGATACCACCTGAAGGTTCCATCATGGGAAATGGTCCCTATACTGAAGCCCCATCACTCTGTGGACCATCCTCATGGTCATGCACTGGAATCTTGGATGGATGTTTATGTGGATGCATCTTGAAATATATCAATATGAATCATTATTAATAGATTATACCTAGTGAGATGACTCTGACTCAGAAAGATCACGAGAAAACATTTAAAGATGCATGCAACTGAGGGTTTCATATTCCATGTCGGAAAAGAAGAATTCAAGGCCCTAGTGTATGTATATGTTATCCACCACACCAAAAGTGGACTCCCAACCTGAATGTTGAACTAAAAACACTTAACACTATTGGACCATAAAAAAATTTATAGACTCTTAGTTCTTATGGTAGAACTGACCGCCTATGATACCACTTCTTCATGATCCATCCCTTAGGGTTTGTTCCATGACTAACCCCAAGCAAACCTTCCAAAGGCCAGGGGATAGCAACTAGCACCGAGAAGGAATATCCCAAAAAGGGAAGGCATTTTTCTTTAAACCTATTCACATGCACACAACACAAAAAGAAAGTACAAAGGGGCCAGAATACAAGGAAAAAATCACAAAGGAAAGTACAAATGGGATAAAATACAAGCCCAAAACCACAATGGAATGTACAATTGCCGAAAATCCGTCTACTCGATACCCTAATTGATGGGTAGGTGAAGGGTAGATTCCTGTAGTTGTTTTAGTATGCATATCTGTCCTGTCTCAATGATCGCTACCTGGTCCCAGACCACCAAGGTCTCTGTCAAAGCATCCATCCACTCCATCTCACTGAGCACCACCTGGTCCTGGAACACCAAGGTCTCCGTCAAAGCATTAATCACCTACATGGGACATGACATGTGCGGGTAAATCATGTGCAGGGGTGAGTAACATAATACTTAGTAGTGACCCCAAACCACAAAAGAAATACCAGAAAGGAGAGTATGAACAAGGTACTTTCAGTACACCACTGGGGAGAGTACACCAAGTATACTAAGTACACTACTAGGGAGAGTACACCTAGTACACTAAGTAAACCATTAAGGAGAGTATTCCAAGTACACTAAGTACACCATAGAGAAGAGTACTCCATGTACAATAAGTACACCACTGAGGAGAGTATGCAAACTAAACTAAGTACACCACTGAGGAGAGTAAACCAAGTACACCAAGTACACTAATTACACCACTGAGGAGAGTTTTCTAAGTACACTAAGTACACCAATGAGGAGAGTACACCAATTAAACTAATTAAAAAACTGAGGAGAGTAAGCCAAGTACACTCAGAGTCAGCTCATGCAGGTATAATCTAGAGTATAGAAAGTAAGACCATCAGTCACAACACGGAACACCTTGGCCTGCTGAGGTATTCCTCCTTTAGAAGTACCATGGGTATGTTGGGTCACACCGAGTCGCTCCCCACCGTGGGCCTTCAGGGTCACACAGAGACACTTCCAACTAGCCTTGGACTATTTTGGTACTCATCCCTTATGAGTACCATGGGTATGTTGGGTCACACAGAGTCGCTCACCACCGTGGACCTTCCGGGTCACATAGAGCTGCTTCCCACTTTGGCCATCGTATTGAGGTACTCATCCCTGATGAGTGTCATGGGTTTTTTAGGTCACACAAAGCTTCTCCCCACTGTGGGCCTACTGGTTCACATATATCTTCTTCCCACTGTTCCACCGTAGCTTATCCACACTGGGTCACTTGTCAACAATATTCAGGTCTCAGTCAGTCGTAGGGTTCCCGCACATAGTGCGCTTGATTCTGTGAGAAATTGTTCCTCAAGTCATTTGTCATATTACAACTTCAATGAAATCCTTCTTAGATTATTAAAAAAGATATACATTTTCATGAGTGTTACAATGCCACAAACAGATTGTCAATTGGATTCCCAGCTTGAGAGATATTGGTGTTTTAGTAAACAGGGGATGGTTGCATCCAAACTCGATCCGACCCAGTCAGACCGACCCGACCAACCCAGATAAGGGGCCCCACATGCCCTGGTTTTGTTTTACTAACTCTAAATTACCTTCTTTGGGTCTGGGCCGACCTGGTCTGGACTGACCAGTAGGCAGAAACCATTGGGCCTTGCTGGACCAAGCCTAGTTAGGCCGGGGGTCCAGCCCACTGGGTCTCCCAGCAACCCAGCCCCATCTGGCTCAGTCCGAAACTGGTGGGCTGGTATGTTTCTTACCCATTCCACCCAATGGAGTGATAATTTCCCATCGACCCGGCCTGCGAAAGTGTGCCGACTTTGATTCCAGCTCGGGCCATGTAGCGGCCCGTCTTGCACGCCCCAATTCGACCCACATGGTGGGATAGTTTTCTACCAGGTTGAGTTGTCCCATGGCCTAGATCATTCCCCAGCCCTACCTCTTGAGCATCCATATTCCTCCAACTGGGCATATGTAGTCACTGACTGCACCTCCCTTCTCCCGATCAATGCGGCAGAAGCCGCGTTGACCCACTCCCCTCGACCGGTTTCCGTGAGGGTTCACCCGCCAGGTGAACGCACCCGGTCCACATTCCATGCGGCTGGTCTGCATGGCTGGAACCAACTCGTAGCACTGTCGTGAGTTTTCTCCCCCCTGTCTATTGTGGCTTCATGTCGCGGCCCGTCGCCACTGCTCGCAGCCTGGGTGTCACCACTCTACTGCCACCAGTCACCGGCCTAGGTGTCAGCAACCCTTGCTGTCATCGCGGCTGGGGTGTCGCAGCTTGGTTTTGCTGCTATGGTTAGTCATCACAGCCGCGTTCCATGGTCCTTTCTCTTGGATCTTCCTCGGTCTGTGTATCATTATCATTTCACCGTGATGAATGGGGGAGAGAGAGAGAGAGAGGTCACAAATAACACCCAAATAATGATCCGGTTCTTTGTTCGTGTTGACCCAGAAGCGTTCTTATTAGTGGTTCATGAAGAAAAAAGAGTGGACTAATTAATAAGACCAGATATCCCATTTATCCTGCATCACTAACCACCCTGAATAAATGACCAATCTACAGGTTAACTTGTTTTTGAGTTAACCCACTTTCATCATTTAAAAGAAATATAGGGAAAAGATGTTATTCACTTAAAATAAACCCCATATCTGGATAAGGTTTGTCATTTGTGTTCGTCGATCTCTGGTCCCAGATCCTTCCTCCAAGGCATCATCGCCACTTTCCAATCTATTGGCGTTATTCATTGGAGAGAGATCCTTTGAAGGGTGGAAGGTGAATGCATTCGTCATTCATCGTTGGAGAGGATTCCTCACTATATATTGTTCTGAGGGTTTCCATGTCTTCATCTTGTTTCCCCAACCTCGTTAATCCATTAAAATAGAAATGTGTTATAGTGTTTCTATTACACCATGTCACCGCGTCGTTACGCCATTCCATTTATGAAACAGAGTATTAGTTACGCTTCATTTAATGGGTCTTTATGCTATACGTTGACGATCCATTAAAGGGATTCATTTAATGTGACTCATTATCACCTCTTTTCTGTGTGGTAGTGCAGATGTGTCACCAATCAATGGTGAAGGAAACAAAAAAAACTTTTTAAGTTATATTTATTTTTCTCTCGAAAACTCTGAAAACTAACTTTTTCGGTCGACTTTTGCTAGTCAATGTTTGGTCCTTTCTAAGAAAATCCCGATGTTCTAAGTTCAACAGTGCCCTCGTATTTTTGATTTGATCATCATTTTAAAATTTAGAAAAACCTGCTCGCACGTTTATTTAAAAAACGTTCAAAAACTAACTTCCACATTTGGCTCATGTCGGCTAATGTTAGGCTATTCCTAATGAAAGAATACCCTTAGAAGATCAATAGCGGTCTCATATTTTCAATCCAAGTCACCATTCGTGATTTATAAGCATTTAAAAAATAAAATAATTTTATTTAATAATTTTATTTATGGTTATTCTATTTTTGTGTTTTCTCACTAGAGGTCTCCACCGACTAAACTTAAGTCACGCCTAGGGTAAACCCACCATTCTGAAAGTAATGGTTCCCTTAGATTTCTAATCCAAGAACCTATTTAAGTGTTATTCCACTTTTTTAGGAAAACCGTTCACGTGTGCTATTTAAAATTTAACATTTTTTGATGGATCATTCTGGGCAATCTGGGCCTCAGAATCGCACACCGTCTTAGTGTCCGATCTAGAAAAAATCCCATTTATTTTTTTTTAAAAATCATGGGATTCCAGGGTATTAAATTTAATTTTTTTATATTATTTGTAAAATATATAGTAAAAATTTTCAATGTGTTTTTCTATTTGTTTTTCTACTACTATTTTGTTGTGATATAGGTTTAATATAATGTATTTTAGATTTTTTTTCAAAATATTACTAACCTTAAATGATGTTTTTCTATGAATTAGTTATTGAAAGTGGCCTTTAACATCAATTTTAAGAAAACCCAATAATGAAATATTATTAAAGTTTCATTTTAGTAGAACATTCGACATTGGTTTTATAAGTAATCGATGTTAAAGTCATATTTTCACATCAGTCTAGGGAAAATTGATGAATAAAACCTTTTCTTAATGCTTTAAATATCAGTTTTTATGAAAACCAATGTTTAAATAATTTGATATGTCATTTTTAGATGTAATTTTAAAATTGATTTTAAAATACTAAAATGAAAACCAATTTTTTTATATAATATACATTTAGCCTCTTATTAACTAATGTTAAAATATAAAAAAATTGATGTTGAAAGGATATTTTCTAGTAGTATCTCTCCATTAATTGTCAATGAGGATTTCTCTGTAGACCATTGTGGAGAATTAGTCCTACCAAATAATTTATTGAGTCTATAGGTTGGTAAGTAAAATCAGAGGTAGGAACCCAATGGTTGTTGCTGATAGAAATTGATCAAAATTTCTGTTTGAAATGATCAAAATTATGGAAAATGAGTAATACTCATTTTATGATTTTCTTATACGTTCTTGATGATTCCACTATTATTAGATTTTGTAATGGGTTTTATATTTTTCTCGTCTATATATGGGTCTATAGATTTCCTACAAAACCCATCACTTGGGTTATATAGTGACTTAATGAACCAATGATGTCATCTTATGAATTATGGTGTTAGTTTCAAATTGTTTTTAATGATGGTATCACTATATAAGTATCATTGATTATTCTTGTAGTGTGTAGATATAGTTGATCTTGGATCAATTCTATATAGTGGATTATTGACATGTTTCTTATTCATATAATTTAGAAAGGTGAAATAGAATTGAAGTCGAGCATATTTTTTGGAATATGACTAGTGTAATTGGAGGATTGGATCGAGAAGAATCTTGGTAAATTGATTCTGATTCTAGACCTAGTTTGTTAATGGAATACTCATTTCCTATGGGGGATTCTAATATATTTTTAGGAATTAAATCTTAGTGGATGGAATGGTCCTCTAAAAATCTATGGAGGTTCTTCTTAGGGACAATAAATTTTATGGTGGAGAGTTTATAATGTATTTTTTACTTGAAGGTTGGTGAACTAAAGAGAAACCCAACTCTAATGGGACTAGTGTTAGGACCCATACCAAAGGGGTCTATTTTGAAACTCCCCAATCCCGCCTCTAATAGTCCAGGGGCTGGTGACTAGAACCAAGTAGGAATGTCACTAACATGGGAGGCCTTATCAAGTGTTACTATACACATGCACACATTTCCAATCCTATAAAATACTAAAATGTAAATACAACTGAACAACTTTTCATGCATGCATCAAAATCCCACAACCAGAGTATGATAAGAAGTAAAGGAAATTAAACAGATCTAAATAAAATTCCACCACAAAGTTTCTAAAAACAAGTCCAACATAGAAGTGATATTGGGGACTTCTGTCAATATACTACAGAAACACACCTTGGTCTGTCTGGTCACAATAAAAACTATCTGGTCTTGTTCTGTCTTGGAATATATCTAAAGGTCGACCATCTATACAAGACACGAAATGTGTGAAAAAATCCCACACAGGGGTGAGTATAACAATACCCATTAGGACACTTTGAAACCACAAATCATACAATAAAGGAAAAATAGTCATCTCTATATAGGTATATGTCTACAGAACATATAACAAGAACATCCAGATGTACTCAACAGAGACACACAGTCTAGAGGAAAAGTCACAACTATAATACCATCCTAGGATTCTATATCTAAGCTTCCATAAATAAATTGTTTGGGTGAACACACTCTATGAGCCTGATAGCATTGATGATGTCAATCTGATAGGTAGTTCTTGTCGAGTCTCACTATTAGAAGTATACACTAAAAGTCCTAAGAGATATGATACACAAATGAGGATTAGTACCAAGTCCATGGGTTATACCAAAAACTCAATTTGGATTATCCTTCTAATTAAAGGATCAGTTATTTTGTAGTGTTGTTCAAAATGATACCAATAACTCCACCTAGGGCATGAAGATAAATAGAGGATCTCACCCTATGCCTTATGGAGGGATTATAACAACTTCATCCAAGAATTAATTTTGAATGGATAATTGTCCTATGAGTAATAGGTGATTCTATACTAACCCTCGTAAAATGGATATAGGGAATTCACCCTAATGAAACTTGTCCAAGATATAGAGGACATGGGATTCAATCCAACTTTAAGAGAGTACACTATGTGTAGTAGGGTTACATACCGTGTCCCTCCGACCCCAGGTATTTCCCATGTAAAATGGCTTTTGTCCATTTCCATGTATAAGTACACGGTGTTATTTTTCCAATAAAATTATACCCATTTACCATTACAGTACTTAGACCGTGTACATGTTGTTCAAGCCATGTCTGTGTGGGGGTACATGGCATGCATGTGCCTGTGTAATCCATCCTATGTCTGTGTACCCTCTGAGGTAGACGTCGAGATCACCGAAGGGGACCACATGACATGTGACAAGGTCACACGCTATGTGATACTTATCTCCTTCCTGAAACCCAATCTTCCACTTAGAGGGACCCACATGATGTGTCTCTCTGACTTACACACCATGTATTGTGGAACTTTCTAGAATCTCAAATTTGGATTCCCTACCTATTTCTATGCCTCCAGCCATCAATGATTCCATGTGCCTCACTAGAAAAAAAGGATTAATTTTGGTTTATCATTAACATTAATGAAAAACATGTTCCAACCGTCAAATGTATTCAGAAAACACCATCGAAAGCCATTCATCAATGCACACTGAAGAAAATGAAATTGGGTATCCAAAATTGTCTGATCCACCACCGCTTCCATCACCGCACCATCTTCATGTGGTTACAATACTATATCTATAATATTGAATCAATACGCCAAGAAATAGGTGCTCAATAATTTATTTCTTAGTGGATGTCGAACCACGGGGCAAATAAAGAACACCTATGATAAATGAAGAAATATGGGAGACATTCACAACCCCAAACATAAGGAATGAACCTTTTCCAATGTTTGTGTTGGCCTCAATCTGTCACCATTATAATGACAAGATAAGAATCAATAATAGTAAAATGAAACTCCTAAAATAAACCTACAAATAAACCCATCCCACAAGGCAACTAAACCGTGGATCAATCTGTTGGTTGATTGATTCACGTTCTTCGTAGGAATTAATTATGGGGAAGGGATCCAAACACAACAAGCATCCTACCTCAATATGGATAGATCACTAAAGAAAAATGATCATGTGTTATTGTCATTGGTGAGATCCTAAAATCCTCTTACCCACTGATCTCTGATCTATGATATGGTTGTCGTTCGTCTGAGAGATACCCTACATCACTCCCTCTAATGGCTCTTAAATGTCTCTAGGGTTATATAGATAACCATATAATTTTTTCATAAAATTCTACATAAATACATTTCATTTGTTGTGTCAATGAATTGAAAATAAAATAATTTATTTAATTATTTTATTCATTTAACACCCATTATGAATTTTTGTACAAACATATCTCACTGACAAAGGTTGTGTCATGCCTAGGGTAAACCCCACATTACGAACTCAATGGTGTCCTATGATTTCTAATCCAGGACCTCATTTATATTTTTTTCACTTTTTTAGGAAAACCACACATGTGTTCTATTTAATATAATTAATAAATGTAAATATTTATTCTAAGCACACTAGGCCTCGGAATAACACTCCATATCAGTGCCTGGTCATGAAAATAATCCATATTATATCTAAAAATAATACATGGAAAATCCGGTTCATTACATTCTCTCCACCATGGGGCTTTACGTACTTGAAAATATAAAACAAGTGGTTACAAAAAGAGATGTGGGTATTGAGCATGTATCTAAGCCTCCTACTCCTAGGTTCTATCCTGAATATTATGATGCTACCATTAGATATGCACTAAAGGAATCACTCATACACAAAGGATACTCTCTTGTTGATCCTTGATCTCTACTGGGTACTCAGAAAAAGTAGCTTCATCCTTGATGTCCAACTCTCCCTAGTAAATAATGTACGATGGTTAATGCATTTATCTCCTCAGCTTCAGCACATGGAAGACATTGTGCAACCGATCTAACTATAGTGGTAGAGCTAAGTGGTATGCCACCTCACCAACTCTATGTAGTATCTAAAAAGGGCCAATGAATCTCAAATATAGCTTTCCACCCCAGAAAAATCTTTGTAATCCACCCCAAGGTGAAACTCAAGGGAACACATAATATCCCTCCTCAAAATACAAAGACCTCCATCATCTATTAGCATAAGACTTTTGATGGCTCTATGTAGTCTTCATCTGATCCTGGATGTCTGCACCTTCTCGATAGTTGATTGCACCATCTTTGTTCCCATGAGTGCTAACTCTTATGGGTTATTACAAAAAAGTGGAGACTTGCATGGTCACCCATAAAAATCCTAAAATGGTTCCATAATAATTTTATAATGGTAATTGTTATTGTATGAAAACTCCAAAAGTGGTAGATGATCCCCCCAACTATGACCAAAGTACAACATGAAAGCTTGCATCGTATCCTCCATAACCTGCATGGTCTACTCAGTATGGTCATCATTTTGGGGGTGAAATGTTATGATCAAGAATAATTGAGTCCCAAATGCATCCTATAACACCTTACAAAATTGATATTTGAAGTAAGAATAATGTTCAGAAATTATTTTTGATGGAATTCCATGGAGTCATACGATATTCTTCATGTAGAGGCATCCAAATATCTCTATTGAACTTTTCTCCTGAATAGCTAGTAAGTGGGATGACTTGATGAGTCGGTCTATGAACACCAAGATGGAATCATGTAGTCAAAAAATATGTGATAATCCCATAACAAATTTCATGGATATCCCATCCCAATTCCACTCTAGAAACTCAAGGGGTTGATATAAACTTGCTAGAACTTGGTTCTCAGCCTTCACTTGCTGAAAAGTAAGGCAACAAGAGACAAACTCTGCAACTCTCTTCTTCATCCCTGGACACCAAAACTGATGTTGGAGGTCCTGGTATTTCTTTACCACACCTAGATATAATTACAAATGAGATATATGAAACTCTCTCAGAACCTCCTCCCATAATGTCACTAGTATTATCATGCATTATCTGAAAAGAACGGCATTCTCCCCATATTTATAAAATCCATCAAGAGTATTTCTAGTGGATATATGAGTATGTAGGGTCTTAAATTTGGTATCCCAAAGGTGTTCCTCCCTAACTTGCTGCAAAATCATAGGGGAAATAACCATTTAATAGAGGTAATCTTCTTCATCTCCATCCACATAGGATAACTGCAATGAGAACAACTGCTCAGATGCCTCTCTTAGCATCTACGAACAAGATCTCTTACTAAGAGCATCTAATACTATGTTCTCATTCCCAAAAGTATATACTATCTATAACTCACAATACTAGAGGAAATATAGCCATTTACAGTATATCTATTTAATATATTTATGGTATAATACAAACTTGAGACTCCTGTTATCAGAATAGATGATAAATCGCTCTCCCATTAGGTAGTGTCTCCACATATTTAATGTGAAGACTACTACTGCTAACTCAAGATCATAGGTCACATTATTCTTCTTATGATGTCTCAACTGATGTGAACCATAGGAAATAATTTCCTACCTCTTCATCAAAACACAACCAAACCCAATTCCAAATGTATCTCAGAACACTTCGTACGAGACACCCTCTTCTATCCTTTTCAAGATGGGAGCACTCACCAATCTATACATCAACTGCTGAAAACTCTGTTGGAACTTCACGTTCCACATGAAATTTTTCCCCTTTTGGGTCAAAGTTTTCATGGGCATTGATGTCTTGGAGAAATCAAGTGTGAATCTCCAGTAATAGCCTTCCATACTAATGAATTTTTGTACCTCCATCACGCTATTGGGTGGCTCCCACGATAACATTGTCTTGACCTTTGCGGGGTCCACTTCCACTCCATCTATTAAGATAACATGTAATAGAAAGTGGACCACATGAATCTATAACTAGAAATTCTAGAGATTCCTATAGATATGGTGCTCTTAGATTATGTCTAGACCCATTCTCAAGTGTCTCGCATTCTCCTCCTCAGACACTGAGTACACAAGGAAATATTCAATGAAAACTATCATGAAATGGTCTAAGAATGGTTGAAAGATCTAGTTGATGAGTCCCATGAACACTACTAGGTAATTCTTCATAAAAAAGGGATTTAACAAGTACTCATAGTGACCGTAGCTACATCTGAATTCCATTTTTGGTATATCCTCATTCTGTACTCGCAACTAGTGATACCCCGATCTGAGGCCAACCTTCGAGAACCATCATGCCCTCTCAACTGATCAAAGATGTCATCAATCCTCAGTAGTGGATACTTGTTCTTCATAGTCACCTAGTTAAATCACAGGTAGTCCATACATGAACTCAATCTTCCATTCTCTTTCACGGGGAACAAAACTTGGGCTTCCTAGGGTGAAAAATTGGGTATAACAATGTCCTTCCTCTATAAGTCATCCAATTTCACCATCAGCTCGCAAATATCTTTGGTAGTCATCTGATATGCTAGAGAAAGAATAAATTTTATCTTGGGTTGTAGATATATTAATAATTATATCTATTAGTGGGGTGGTAGGCCTAAAATATCCTTAGAAAATATTTCATTGTACTCCAGCACCACTACATAAATCTGGGAAGTCATAACATCCACTACTCCAAGGTCATGCTTTAAAATTGGTGAGAAATAAGCTACACCCTCCTATGTATGATTTAATCCTACACTGAATGGTTTTCCTTTTCATCCACAAAAGAAAACCTAGTTTTTTCACTGTGAACACACTACATCCTCCACCTAAAATAGTAAATTTAGGCATGAACTATAGATAAGTATTCCATACCTAAGATGGAATAATAAGGCCTCATCACTGCTACAGATAGATCCCAACAGAAACTCTTGCCTCTAAGAGTCAGGTCACATTGTTGGCACAAGTGTGTGATTACAGATTCATATCTAGTATAAGTCATAAAACAAAAGGGTCGATCCAAGGTCTAAACTATAATATCTAAGTCTCAAAAAAAGATAGGTGTAAATAAAGGAATTACTAGAAAATGTGTCTATTAATACTTTATCTATAGTATAAAAGACACAGGTCGTACCTCATATCATTCCTAGAGCTTCTATTTTGTAAGCCTTGACCACTTGTACTTGTCCCCTCCCTTATTCTCCAGCTCCCTGAGCATGGAATGGACCACCTAGGGGTGGTGGTGTTAATAATTAAAAGAATCTACCACCTTTTGTTTCTCTCCTATATCCTCTACTATGTCTGTCACCCTACAAATGTGTCTAATCCTATCGTTGTCTCTACCTTAGTGGTCCATCCAAGGTCTCTCTTTAAACTGTATGATGGGTTGGAAAAACTCATGCAAGATGTCCTCTACCATCACGAGAGTATAACCACCTATCACTAGTATTAATGGACCCATCTTGGGGGCCTTTAACTATAGATCCTCTATCCTAGGATCTCCTCCTAAAATATATCTCATGTCCAGGTCCCCGATACTGATGTTGGTTCCCTCTTTCCAAGGTCTCTTCTCTTATTTCCCACTATCAGAAACCACTAGCTTTGTCTTCTCATATTATACACTATCAACCACTAAATATTTATTTAGTACCCTAGAATAAGTAGGAATGCATAGAGGGATAACACTAGCTCATATGTATCTACGCATTCCTCGCTCGAAGGTTCGATCCCTAAATAACTTGTCATGAACCATATCCATTGAGTACCTAGATAGGTTGGTAAACTTTTATGAATACTCAGATATTGTTATGAAACCCTGTTGGAGCTATAAAAGCTCCATGATACATAAAAACCTGAAAATATCTAGAGATAACTCCTCTATAAAGAGACACTCAAACTCTGGACACACTAGATTTGCCTCATTATAATATTGGGTCAATAACCCCCACCATCATCCTATTGATCCATAAAGAAGGCTCATCGTTAGGACAACCATTTGATCTACTAGTTTTCTAGCTAAATGGAAAACTTAGTTAATCACCTCAATCTAGTCCTTAGATATCTGTGGGTTAGGATCACATAGGAACCTAAGGGGTATCTATCCTTGAAACTCGTGAAGTTTGCTTAGCATGTGCACCTCATCCTCTGGTACTACGGGTACCATCTTCTTCTCTACAGGTGGTAGTATAGACATTGCAATACCTAGAGGTAGCAATTCTAAAATTGGTACCTCGATGATGAGGCATCAATGTAGGTACATGGAAACCATAACCCATTATTATACATCATGGAGTCATCTTGAAAGTAATTAAGATGTACCATGATCAATGAGTAAATATAGATAGTTGACTCAATAATGACATGGAAACCACAACCCATTATTATATTATGCATGTAACATTTTTTCCCTCTAACCAATGTTCTCATGTATTGAGTTAAAAATCAAGTGATCATAGTCTTGGTGTATGGATACATTGGTCACCACACCAACACTGGAGTCCTTGACCTGAAAGACGAACTCCAAACACTTAACATTGTTGGCCCAACCCAATATCACAAACTCTAGTACTAAGGTAGAACTAAATCCTAAGATACCACTTTGTCATGAACTGTCCAAAAGGGGCCCATGTTGTGACTCCCCAAGCCTACCTCTAATAGGTCAGGGGATGGTGATTAGTATCGAGTAGGCATACCACTAACCTGGGACAACATAACTAAAGTACTTTTACACACACACACACACATCTTCAAGACTATAAAATGAAGAAATATAAAAATAGATGAACAACCATGCATGCATAAATCTATATCCAAAAACCAAATTATGAAAGGAAGTAAAGGAAAGTAAATAGGGACAAATAAAATCCCACCAAAAAAATCTAAAAACAATTCCAACCTGAAAGTAATACGTACGACTGCTATCAAGATACCATAGGAACACCCCTAGATCTTCCCAGTCTTACTAAGCACCATCGAGTCCCAGTCCATCTAGGACTCTATCAAAAGTTTGATCATATTCACAAGACCTGACACGTGAAAACAAAGCCTATGTAGTGGTGAGTATAACAATACCCAATAGGACACCCTGAAACCAGAAAGTATAAAACATAGGAAAAATAGTCAGATCTACAAGGGTATATTCCTATAGAAAATATAACAATAATATCTAGAAATAATCAACAAAGACACACATTCTGGAGGTAAAGTCACAATGATAATACTAACCTAGTATTCTGGCATAAAGATTCCACAAAACACTCATATGGGATAACACACTCCATGATATTGATATCACTGATAATGTTCATCCAAGAGGTAGTTCTCATCAGGTCTCACCATTAGAAGTATATGTTGATAGTCTAAAGAGATACGATACACAAATGAGGATCACTCCCAAGTCTATGTGCTATAGAAATAACTCAGTATGGGTTATCTTGTTAAGTAGAGGATCATTTTCCATGTATTTTGGGTTATGATAATACCTAGAACTTCTCCCAGGGCACAAAGATGAATAGAGGATCTCACTTAGGACCTTACAGAGGGATTCCAACAACTCTATCCAAGAATTACTATAGAAGGGATATATATCCTATGAGTAGGATGTGATTCCCTACTAACCCTCAAGTAATGGATATGGGGAATGCACCCTAATGAAGCTTATATAAGATACATAGGACAAGGGCTTCAAGCCAACATTAAGAGAGTACACAGTATATAGTAAGGTTACATGTCGTGTCCCTTTGACCCCAGGTAATGTCCGTGAAAACCGATCAATGTCGATGTCCATGTAAAAGTACATAGTGTGATTTTACCCATGTACTTATGCCCATGTACTAGTACACAGCTTAGCCCATGTACATGTTGTCCAGGTCGTGTTTGTGTGGAAGTACACAGAATTCCCATCTCCATGTATTCCAACCCATGTATGTGTACCTTTTGAGTTACAAGTCAAGATCACCAGAGGGGACCACATGCTATGTGAAATGGTTACACACTATGTGATACTTATCTCTTTACCAAAACCATAGTCACCTATAATAGGGTACTATATGATGTGTCGCTCCTACTTACACATAGTGTACTACAAAATTTTCCATAATATCATATATAGATTATGTGTCTCTTTCCACACCTCCATCCATTGATCTGGCCACTCTCCTTTCCATAAAACCAAGGATTCATGTCAGTTGAGCCTTACTATTAATGAATAACATGTTATGGCCATCAAATTCATTCATAAGACACAATCAAACATCTTTCTTTGTTTCACACCAAATAACACAAAATCAGGTATCCAAAACCATCAGATCTATTTCTACTTCCATCATTTGTCCATTTTTGTGTTTTCTTGATCCTAAATCTACAATATCGAATTGTTTCACTAGAATATGGGTATTAAACCATCAATATCTCAATGGATGTCAAACCATGGTCTAAATGAATAATTACCTTGATGAATAAAGAAATATGGGAGAAATGCACAACCATAAATATGAGAAACAAACCTTGGACAATTTTTGTGTTGTCCTTGATACTTTTTCATTAGAATGACAAGTGAAGAATCAATAATAATCAATTGAAACTCCCAAAATAACCTTTAAAATAAACCCACCCCATAAGATAATAGAACTGTGGATCAAACTATTGGTTGATTGATTCATGTTCATCGTAGTAATTAAGAATAGGGAAAGAATCCAAACACAAAAAATATCCTACATCAATATGGATTGATCACTAATGAAGAAATATATTTCATAATTGTTGTTTTATAATTCTTTGAATCATGTTTCCCACTGATCTCTGATCTATGATATGGTTTCTGTTCATTGGAGAGAGATCCTCCAATGCTCTCTCCAACCACTCTCCAATAGCTCCAAGTTTATGTGGTTAACCTTGAAATTTCATCATAACAGTGTTCTTGAAGACATGTTAGTCACTACTTCAAAAAATTAAAAATAAAATAATTTTTAAATAATTTTATACATTTAATGCCTATAATGAGTTTTTTCACAAACATCTCATGAAGACAAAGGTTATGTTGTGACTAGGGTAAACTTTTCAATCTGGACTCGATGGTGCCCTCAGATTTTTGATTTAGTCTCCTATTTGGAATTTATTCCACTTTTTCAAGAAAACTACACATGTGTTCTATTTAATATATTTAATATATTTCAAACATTTATTCCAGGTACACCGAGCCTTGGAATCTCATGCCATCTAAGCACCTTTTCTTGAAAATAATATATACAATATCCAAAAATAATACATGGAAAATCTAATTCATTTCAACTAAAGCCAATTTTTTTTAAACAAATTTGTATTTGAATTAAATATATTATGTTTGAGGATTAATCTATATACTATTTAAGCTTTTTTTTGTAGAAATATGATTCAATTTATATAATACATAGGAATTTAGGAGGTGGTTATGTACACTTATAGAAGAAGACATCACTAGGTACCATGTTCCATTCTTGTGATTTTAAGACCATTGGATGATATATTAGCTTATAGGTGGCTCTAGAATGAGTGGTCAATGAGCCATCGAGTACCTATTATAATTAAACCTTATAACTATTCGGTTTCATGGGTGTTTTTTTTAAATTTATAATTTTGATGTTTTTATAAAATACCAATAAAATTCCCTCATTTGGGGTTTTATCTCTATATAGATAAAACCAGGGGATGTTATCCACTTACCCTATCCTTGTTTCCCCACTCCCCCTTAGTGTAACAAGACTATAAAGGTTTTTTTATCAATTCATAGAAATGAAAATACCTCACATTTGTCCTTCATTATTATTCTTATCTATTCCCTGCTTATTTTAGAAATTATATATATGGATTTGTGGATTTATTTTAATATATAATAGTGATATCCATCTCTAAGGATTTATCTTCATGGTATGATGTATATAAGTCTTTTAAAGAAAAATAACACACATGGTTTCTCACTATTTCAATAAAGGTTTATCACTCAATAAGGTTTTATAGGTATTTAATCATTTTTTATTAAAATTATTGATCTTATGCATGTTTAATCATGGGTATTTTTCATTTAGGATTGTAAGAGAGACACCTTGAACCTTTTACACACTGTTGTTTTTTTATTTGGGTTTCATCGCATCACTTTTTAGGTTTTTATGGTTTACACCTAGAATAATAATTATATGAAATTAATTATAAATTTTTATAATTAATAGATTGGGGATAATGGTTTTAGATAGGGTTTTGGGTGCTTATATTTGACCAAATAATACTTATAAAATGTTAAACAATCATAAATTAATTTGGGGTAACTACTGAAGTGATATAGGTGTTCCTAAATTATTAATCCATCAATATTGTTTTTTTGTGTGTAATTTGAAATAAGTACTTCAAATAATAGATTCAAAATGAATAAATTGGGTATAAACTTATCCTAATATTAAGTGATAAATAGTTAGTAAAAAATAGGAATTGATTAAAAAAATTACAGATGAAATAGAATTGGGGTCATTTAGTGCTCATATCACCTAGAGAGTTTTCTCAAGGTTGTGGGTAAGGACTCCTAGTGGGTATCAATATGGGAGGCTAGTGAAATTGGTCATTTGTGGCCTCTTGAAGTAAAATATGGTTTTATAAAATAATTATGTTATATGATTGAAAATTTAATTATAGGATTGATGTTGTAGTTGTGGTCCTTGTAATAGTTTATGTATAGCCTAGGATCTTGGGAAAATTATCTCAATGGTTATTAACTAGTGTTTTGGGCCATGGATGGATAGAGGGATGATGAGGTATTCTTTGTTTTACAAATATATTATATGGGTTTTAATTTTTTTAATGCACTCAATTAGAATCATCCACTCATAATTAAACATTATTTTGACATCCAATGGGTGGTTTTCCTAAGGATATTAATATGGGGTTTTTTTATAAAGTAGTATATTCAATCGCCATTCACCTTGGAAGTGAAAACATTATAGTGTGGAACCAAAATTGATTCTTCAAGGATGATTTTTATATCCTACTGAGAGTAGGATGAGTTATTTATTTAGTTATTTTCCTCAATATGGGAGTTAACTTATCGAATTATTAGGTTTTATCCTATGGGTTGGGTGATCTTTAAGGAAATGTTTTTTAGTAGAAAAAGTAGGGAATTTTATGGCCATGATCAGGTAAGTAGTATTGGTTAGGAGTGTTGTTATATAAAATACAATGTTAACATCATATATCATATGTAATGGATGCATAAAGGTATATGAAATAGCTAGGAATGGTTTTTCAGATGTCCATGTTTTCCTTCTATTTCCAATAGAAGTTAGATGCTAGGAAATGGATATCATCCATGTTTATCTATGTGTTATAGTTCGTTCATGGATAATTAGATAAGTTTGTCCTCTATTGTATTCATATGTTTTATGAACTAGTAGATTTTATTAGAGAGTGGGATTTGTGACATAAAAAATGTGTTTAGAAGAGTAAGAGTTGAAACTAGGTGATGTGTTCCAAATATTTGATTTTATAACTTGATGACATGTTATGAAGAGTGAGAGTTATGGAACATCATGTGTACTTTAGAGGGTGATATTTATGAATTGGTTTTCAAATGAGGTGTATTATATTAAAAGAAACATGGAATAAACTATGTTACTCACTAGTATTGGTCGAATAATGTATGGTTGAGAGCCATGCTAGCCTCATTAGCACATGAAATCTCAACTTGTTTGTTTATTTTTCTAAGAACCTAACCTTTCCGGAAATGATTCATGCTCATTTTCAAGTACACTTTTACCCTTGTTTTGAGTATATCTTGGTTGTGTTTTACTTTGGGGTTGTTTCAGGAAAAAATGGATAAATTTGGAAGCCAATGGGACTACGTATGATTGGTGCATAGTTAGGTAAAACCATTCGGTTTTCCCTAGGAAACCATGCACCCCATTTTGGTGGCACAGGAGGTGGTGCACAATTGGTGCATGGTTTGAAAAAACTGTTTGGCCTCCCACCTTAAACCAAGAACACTTCAACATTGGGTATTTTCATGGTTGGCATACGGTTTGTCAAACTATGTTCCACTTAAGAGAAATCATGTGCCCCCGATGTAGAGGCACACAGTTAAGGTGAAAAATTTGGAAAACTATTTTCCTCCTTCTAGGAAATTGTTCACGCTGGTCTTAACCCCCCCCCCCACACACACACATAGAAAAATTTATAAAAAATCATAAATCCCTCATCTTTAACCATTAATGATGATGGATCGACACTAAACATTTTTCTTTGATTTTGGAATCCCCCAAAAGGATTCCAATGCTCCAAAAACAATTTTATTTGTGAATCAAAGATCAGGTTGAAGTATTAGTACCTATTTGGGGAGTTATTTATTCCATGTTTATTTTTCTCCCACTCTCGTATCTCTTTCCTAATGAAGAGGTGTGATTTTTTCCTTTGTTGGCTATGGTTTAGATCTAGGTTTTAATGGATATTATTTCTTTAAATCTTTATTTTAGGAATTTTTCCGACATCTTCTATGCCATTATGATTTCGATCATTCCACATCAATTTAGGGATTTATGTTTGGTGAGCGTTCATCAAAGACCTTAAGATAGGTGGTATAATTTTCAATTTCTATAGTCTTAATTTTATTTGGGTGTGTAATTTTGAAATTAAAATTTCCGCATTGGGAAAATGCATTTTGAATTGAATTAATTAATTTATTAATTAATGTGATCATGAAATTTATGGAAACCCATGGGGTGTTCTAATATGATAGAAGTTATGATTTATAAATTATTCATGGTTGATAAATGAATTTATGAAATGGATTGAAAAATGAATTATTGAAATGGTTGATAAATGGGTTGTGAATGTGGATCCATGAGATGTGATATTTGGGATTGAGTTTTGGGATAGGGACTACTACTTAAAATACCCATAGGGTTCCATAATTTTACTCTATGCTCCCATGATATATATTCTTTCTTATAATCACTCAGTTGTGGGATAGGGACTACTACTCTAAATACACATGGGATTCCATACTACCGCTCTAGGCCCCCAATGTATAAATTTTAAATTGGAATTAAATGATTGATGAAAACCCATGATTGAGTGAAATGTGATATCCATTTGGTGGATGGTTCAAACTCTAGCACAGTTTGAATCTAGTATTATTGGTTTGGGTGTCATCGTAAACCTAGGGATTTATCTGGTTAATTAAATAATAATAATATAAAAACCATTTACTTATTTATTTTTAATTTATTTTTATACAACTTAATACACTATTATAAAATGGATATTTTTTTAGATGTCATTGGTGGTGGCCTATTGAGTTATACTCGCACCCTACATGGGCTATCTAATCAGTACCCGAATATACTTCATGTTTCTAGAATAGGGTAAGGGAAAGAGCCCTTTGTTAGATGGATGAGTTGTGATTTGGGATGAGTATGGATGAGGGAACAAAACATGATATTTTGACCTATTGGGAGTTGTTAGTGTTTCTTTATTTTTGGGTTTTAATTTGAAACTTGACACATATATTACATGACATATATACTGCTTTGGTTTTAATATTTTTCTCATATTTTGGGATTATCATGTGATGTTGGTCTCTTGAATATGATGTTCTCCCATTTATTATTTATTATCATTTGGATATTTTTATTGATTTCTATTATTATTTTTCTTTGATAGAGAAATTATAGTCTCCCCATGATATTTATTAGACCATCGCTACTAGTCAGTAGCCTCTGAAATATGAGTAGGTATGCCTAAGGTCATATAACCAACTAAATCAGGGCACCAACATGTGTCACCTAGTTTGAGACATTAGAAAGTGGTATCAAATGAGTATTATTTTCTTATCAATTGTATTACTATTTATGAAATATTGGTAGGATATTGTTATGATTCATTCCTTGGTTATGAGATCATGCATTGGAGTATCTAACCCATGTATGGGAGAAAACCTAGGTACCTGGGGTGGGATTGTTGTTATTGATTTTTTTTGTTATAGTTGAATGATATATCACCTTAATTTATGCACTTGTGGTGTGATGTTATTATTTTAATTATATTTTTTTCATGGACCAATATGGAACAATATTTGGGTATACATGCATCATTTTAGGCATTTAGGATTTATTGTGAGATGTATAATTTTAAGAATGCAAAAAAGTAGGTTTTGGGTTAGTTATTAAAAGGAAATTATTTTCTTTCTTTTTGTAATTTAAGATAAAAAATTACCTAATAAGAAAATTGTAAATTGTAAATGATGGTAAATGTGGTAAATTGAATTGGATAAATGGGTTTCTAATGGGAAACTTTGAAATATTTAAGTGTTTTACATTATGTTATCCATGAACCAGATGAAGGATGGTTGAGGTTAGTGATAGTGCCTTAGTTTGGATCATGTGGAGGGTTATTGGGGGAGACTTGATATGATTTTATATGAATACCTATTACTTAAATGTGATAATAAGGTTTTATGTGTCCTAATATTTTTGTTTGTAATTATAGATATATGCCTCCATGATGACACTTGTTGATAGAAAAATGGGAGGATATAGCTTGAAATGATCCTCCAATAGTGGAACATAAGGCTATGATAGTTTTAGGTGAATAATTCATAGAGATGTTATGTGATAAATTTTCCTACATCATATTGTTTATGGATAAAGACCCATTGTAGGTGTTGAGAAATATGTCTGACTTGACATGGGAGTTTCAATTGTAGTACCCTCTGTCCTTCACCAAAGAGGGTGGATCTGAGGCAGCTGAGTTTTGGATTGATTCTGTCTAGAAAAACCTTGACCATCTAGATACTCCTACTAAGAAGAGGATAAAGTTGGAAGCTTATATGTTACATGGTCAAGGGAAGCGTTTTTGGGACATTCAGACTTAGAATGAGAAGTTGGAAAATATGACAAAGAAATTCTTTCAGGAGAAGTTTTTGGAACACTTTTACCCTGATACGCTTAGAAAATATAAGGAATCTATGTTTATTTGGTTGACCCAGGGGAGTATGTCCATGATGGACAATTCTAGTCCCTTAACTAATTTGTAATAGTTTTTTCCATCATTGGAATGAGATAAGAATACTTTTGTGAATCATTTATAAGATATACCTAAGTTCGAGAGTAAGTCTCAGGTTAACAACTTTTGGTTAAAGAAGTTTTTTGAAGTAGTAAATTAGGCTCTCATTTTTTAGGGGAAACTAAAGGAGGCATCCAGTGGAATGTAGGTGGTTTCTATTAGACGACCAATGGGTATATCTTCCGATAGTAGGAATCATTGCTTCAAGAATGTTAACTAAGGATATAATAGACAAAGTTTCTAGGTAAAAGGATCATTTATTCAGATTAGTAACCAAATAAACTACCACTAGTGCAGTAGTTCAGGTCACATTTGTAGCCAGTGTCTATTGAGTCAATAAGTTTTTCCTTATGAATTTTCCATTCCTTCTTGATTTGAAGATCACAAAAACCTTATACTTAAGAAAATATATATTTTACCTACATAAGGAAAATTTTCTCCTTTAAGGAAATTTACCCTAACCTAGATTTTCTTATAAATATCAATATTTTTATTAAGTACAAAAACCGGATTCATACCCAAAACCCTGAAACCATATAATGTCAAGAAGTGGAGTATTCTATTTTTAGGATCCGAATTCTGTATGTGAACTATAATAAAGTTCCACTCCGAATTCTAGATGAGAACTGTAATGAAGTTCCACTCCGAATTCTGGATACAAACTTTCATGAGTTCGACTCCGAACTCTTATAAAGTTTGACTCCAAACTTTCATGAGTTTGACTCCGAACTCTTATGAAGTTCGACTCTGAACTTTCATGTGTTCGACTCCGAACTCTTATGAAGTTCGACTCCAAACTTTCATGAGTTCGACTCCTAACTCTTATGAAGTTCGACTCTGAACTTTCATGAGTTCGAATCCGAACTCTTATGAAGTTCGACTCTGAACTTTCATGAGTTTGACTCTGAAATCTTATGAAGTTCGACTCCGAACTTTCATGAGTTAGACTCCAAACTCTTATGAAGTTTGACTCTGAACTTTTAATAGTTCGAATTAGAACTATGCAAGTTCAGATTCTGAACTCTGGTGAAACCAGACTCCAAATTTCCTTACAAATTCAGACTTCGGACTTCTACAGATTTCAGGTTCCGAATTCCTATAAAACAGAATCCGAACATTTTTTAACATAGAATCTGAATTCCATTTTTATTAGACTCCGAACTTTTATTTACTTACATTTTTTATTCTATTTTTTCCAATGCTTGCACTTATTTTATTGTAAAACGATGTCGTGTTTTCAGTTACACATGTTTTGTTATAAAACGATGTTGTCCATTTTGTTTCTAATTAACCTTTGGTTTAGTGACACGTGTACAAGTCCCTTTGATATTCAAGGAAAATATGACCGTTGGAGGAGGGAGCCGATCGTTCCAATTGATCCTATAAATAGGATCTCATTTGAAAGAGCTCAAAAAGAAGTTGATCACTCTAAAGACCACACGCTGTTAAGGTGATTTATAAAGAGAGAAGCTTTCATGATTTGTACATACTGAACCGCTCGTTCAGATTGCTTAGTGTGACTCCGAATGTTGGTGATTACATTCGAGGGCTTCTGGGGATAGGAAGATAGAGGTGCCGACTACCTTGAAGTTTGAGGGATTCCTTTCTAAGGAAGATAGAGGTTCCAAATACCTTGAAGTTGAGGTCTTATGGGGATAGCAAGACAGAGACTCCAATCTTCGTATCGAGGGTTTACCCTGGTGTGGGTAAGACAGACTTTCTTGAATGTATAAATCAAGGGACCTTTATCCAAGGTTGTTGGATACCCTTCTCTTTGGGTTAAAAGAGTTATTGTTTGTTACTTGTAGTTGTACTACTTGTTTTTCCGCTACATATTGTATTGTAAAGAAAGTATAACATTCTTGTATTTCCTTACACTTGTACTCTGATTCATTTAGATTCTATATGCTTTAAGGTAGAATCTCATATTGTAAACTTTAGTTAAGTTTCAATTTCCAGATCCATATTTCCGGAACCTGTTTTCGGAATCACTCTCCAGACTTAAGAAAGTGCATAGAACTAGAAGTTTGTAACTTCATAATTTGTTCCAATTCTCCAATTGGTGTTATAGGTGTTGTGAATTTTCTTAGTTTAACTTTGTTAAACATAGATCGTTCCCTATTTAAGGAATTTTTTTAAGTGTAAAATTCACCCCCCCCCTCTTGTATATTGAGCATCTACATCATTATTTCAATCCTACAATTGGTATCAGAGCAGGTCTCTGAAATACTTATACTCGCATATAAGTTTTTCATGCTCACTTTTTCATTGTTCTTCATCCTTGCTTAGAAAGATAGTTTCATTCCGAACTTTGTGGTTACGAACTTTTCCTACTAACAAGTTTGGTTGCCAAAGTTTTTCTTAGAGATGGAAGGTTTAAATGTTGGATCCATAGACAATCTAAATCCTACAAGACCACCAATTTTTGATGGAAATGATTATGAATACTGTAGAGATCGAATGAAGACTTTAGTTATCAATACTGGAGTGGATAACTTTGTTATGCTTACTGGAGGATATAAAATTCCTGATAAGGAAGTAAGTGCTTTCACAAACCAAGAGAAGCATGATTATCAATTAAACTTCAAGGTACGCAATACTCTACTATGTTCAATGACTAGGAACATATATAGCCAAATATCTTCTTGTGAAACAGCTAATTGCATATGGAAGAAACTTGAAGTCACACATTTTGGTACATCAAAAGTAATTGAGACAAGAAGAGCTATGTTGAGAGCTAAGTATCATGGTTTCAATTTTCCTTATGGTGAACCCATTAGCAAAGTTCAACAAATTTTTATGACTATCGTAAACAGCTTACAATATAATGGAGAGAAAGGGTTAGATGATGAATCTCTAGTGGAAAATATAATTGATATTATGCCTAATGAGTGGGAATCAAAAAGACCAGTTATTGATGAGAATAGGAAGGTTACTCAAATTTTGTTAGATGAACTTTTTGGAACTCTTCTTCAACATGAAACAAGAATGAAGAGAGATGCTGACAACATCAAGAAGAAGAATGGAAATCGTATTGTTTCCTTTACAACAACATCAAATGATTTGAAAGCTAAGACTCCTGAGAGAGTAACTAGATCCAAGTCTAAGAAAGTTATTATCCAATCTGAATCTAGTGAAAGTGAAGTCTCAGAGAATGAGTTAGAAAATCTTTCTCGAAGAATGAACAAGATATCTGGACAGAAAAATTTCCAATCTAAGTACAAGAAAAAGGAAAGGAAAGATAGGAAAGATAGAGAAATTACTTGTTACGAATGCAAGAGAGCTGGACATATTAGACCGGATTTCCCTTTGCTCAAAAAGAAGGAAAGAAAGGAAAGGCATTCTAAAAGGAATAGAAAGAAGTATTATAAAGCCAAAGATAAGAAAGTTCTGAAAGCTAATGACACCTGGAGTGCCAGTGGTGGTGACTCTTCAGATGAATCTTCTGATTATGAATCCTCAAGACAGAATAATCTTGGTCTTATAGCCAGATTACCTATTAACAATCATTGCTTCATGGCTAAGGTACATAATGTTGAATCATTGACCAATGTTTATTTAAATTATAATGATAGCAAATATTATAATACTTCAGATGAAGAATCCTCTTCTGATGAAGAAAATACTTCACCTACCTATGAAGAAGTTTCTAGGTTTGCTGAACTTATTGAGATTGAGAATTCCAAACTCAATAAAAAACTTGCTAAGGAAAACTCTAGGAATACTACAGTTACAAAAGATATATCATATCTTTCTAAAGATCTTGATAGGAAAAATTCTGATTTTATAAGTATTTTAATAAATCTTGAGGAAGTAAGTTCTGAGAAGAACAAACTTTCTAAAGATTTAGAAAAATTAATTTCTAAGAAAAGTGTTTTCGAGCCTAGATCTAGTTCTAAATCTAATGATTTTGAAGATAAAAACTTGATTATAAAATTCAAGTCTGAAATTTCTTCCTTAAATAAGTGTTTATCAAAATTTACTCATGGTAAAGAAAATTTTGATAAAATGTATTCACAAATACGGCCTTTAAGAAACAAATCTGTATTTGGTTATACCCATGCAAAACCAACTTTTAGTAACAACTACTTTATTCCACAAAGTACCCCATTTTGTACCAAGTGTCAATGTGGTGGTCACTGGGCAAAAAAAATTTCTTTAAACAAAACCCAATCCTTAGGTTTTCATAAGGCTTATTTTTCTAAGAAGGTGTGGGTGCCCAAAATTTTGTTATCTGGAAATCTCATATCCAAACAAGTTTGGATTCCGAATGTCTAATTCTTTTCTTGTTTTCAAGAAGATAAATAAAGTACCAACAACAATACATAGTACATGGATAGTGTATGTTCCCGTCACATGACTGGTAACAAAATCTATTTTGAAAAGATTATCAAGACAAAAGGAGGAAAGGTAACTTTCAGAGATAATGCTCAGGGAGAAATTGTTAGTATAGGTAATATTGTTCTTCTCAGTAAAACTTTGATTTCAAATGTTTTATTTTTTAAGGGTCTTAAGCATAACCTCATTATCATAAGTCAGTTATGTGATGAAGGTTACCTTGTGAATTTTAGGAATGATAAGTGCTTAGTACACAATTCCAAGGAAGAGTTTATTATCTCTATCAATAGGCAAGAGAATGTTTACACTTTGAACTTAGAAGACCTTAGGAGCCAAGATTTACCTTTCCTAAGTGCAATGGAAGATCATTCTTGGTTATGACATAGAAGATTAGGACACTATAATCTTAGGAACTTATGTAAATTCTATAAGAAGAAACTAGTTAAGGATCTACCGGAGCTTAGATTTTATTCTTCTAAAGTTTGTGATCCTTGTCAATATGGTAAGAAACATAAATCTAGTTTTAAATCAATCAGTGAAGTCTCAACAACTGATGCATTACAGTTAGTGCACATGGATCCTTTTGGTCCAACACAAACAAGAAGCATTGGAGGAAAATACTATGTGTTTGTTTTAGTTGATGATTACACTAGATTTACATGGGTCTATTTTCTAGCAAAGAAGTCTGAAGATTTTTCTTATTTCAAAAGTTTTAGAGCCCAAGTTAAAAATGAGAAAAATATTCCACTGAAAACTATTCATAGTGATCATGGAGGAGAATTTCAAAAAATTTATTTTGAAACTTTTTGTAGTAGAAAAGTTATTACTCACAACTTTTCAGCACCTAGAACTCCTCAACAGAACGGTGTAGTTGAAAGAAGAAATAGAATTTTCAAGAGATAACTAGAACCATGTTGAGTGAATATTCTATAGCCATACATTTCTGGTATGAAGCTGTAAGTACTACTTGTTATACTATAAATCGAATTTTGATTAGACCTTTTCTTAATAAAACTCCTTATGAGTTATGGAATGGTATAAAACCTAGACTTTCCTACTTCAAGGTTTTTGGATGCAAGGTATTCATATTTAATACTAAATACAATCTACACAAATTTACACCAAAATCTGATAAAGGAATTTTCTTAGGCTACTCCACAACTTCTAAGGCTTATAGAGTTTTCAATAAAAATACTTGTACTGTTGAATAAACAGTGCATATAAAATTTGATGAATCTGACCCTTTTGTTTTTAAACCATCTTAACCTATATCCTCGGATGTGTTTTCAAAAACTGATTATCAACCTTTGATAGAAGATCCTTCTGATAAGGAAAATGTTCAAGAAGATATTTCTGAAACATTTACCCCAGAAGACTTTCTACCCTATATTGATGAACAGGTTTTAAAAAACCCAAATCAGGCGTTTCTTAAGAATCATCCCAGTGATAGTATCATTGGTTATGTAAATCAACCTGTAAGGACTAGGAGTTTCTTGAGAAATGAAGTAGAACATCTAGCATTCCTTTCCCAATTAGAACCAAAAAGCACTGATGAAGTTTAGGTGATGATGATTGGATTAAAGCTATGAAAGATGAACTAAATGAATTTTAAAGGAATAAAGTCTGGATTATGGTTGAAAGACCTAAGGAAACCTTTGTTATTGGAGCAAAGTGGGTCTTCAGAAACAAGTGTGATTAAAATGGAGTCATTGTAAGAAATAAATCTAGACTAGTTGCTAAAGGATATAATCAACAAGAGGGAATAGACTATGAAGAAACCTATGCTCCAGTAGCTAGACTTGAATCTATTCGTATCTTACTTGCCTTTGTAGCATTATTCAATTTTAAACCTTTTCAAATGGATGTGAAATGTGATTTCCTTAATGTTTATGTTCAAGAGGAAGTTTTTTCTGAACAACCTCCTGGCTTTGAAGACAGAAAACATCCCGATCATGTTTTTAGACTTACCAAAGCTTTGTATGGCCTTAAACAAGCCCCACGAGCCTGGTATGATAGACTTATAGGATTTTTGCTTCAAAATAACTATGTTAAGGGAAATGAAGATCCAAACCTTTTTATAAAAAAGGATAATAAAATTTTTTTTGATAGTTCAAATTTATTTTTATGACATTATATTTTGTTCAACTCAGCCATCTTTGACTGACTCCTTTGCAAGTCTAATGAAATCTAAGTTTGAAATGAGTATGATGGGTGAGTTAACATTTTTCCTTGGTTTTAAAATTTCTCAAAAACTAGAAGGAACCGATATATCTCAACATAAGTATATTAAAGATCTTCTTAAAAAGTATGGATATGACAACACTAAGAGTATAAGTACTCCCATCGGTACCTCAAACTCTTTAGATCTTGATGAAGCTGGGAAACAAGTAGATCAAACATCTTTTAGAGGTATGATAGGAAGTCTACTATACTTGACAGCTAGTCGACCAGACTTGATGTTTTCAGTATGCTTATGTGCGAGATATAAATCCAATCCTAAGGAATCTCACTTAAAGGCGGTAAAAATAATTTTTTTCTACTTAAAGGGAACCATGGATCTAGGATTATTTTATACTTCTGGAAATGATTTTATTTTAAAATGTTTTTCTGATGCTGACTTTGGTGGATGTATAGTGGATAGAAAGAGTATATCCGGAACTTTTCATTTCTTAGGAGATTCATTAGTTTCTTGGTCATGCAAGAAGCAACACTCAGTAGCTCTCTCCACTACTGAAGCAGAATATGTAGTAGCTGAAGATTTTGTGCTCAAGTGTTGTGTATGCAACACACACTCACAGACTATGGATTGAGTTTTACTAAGACTCAAATTTTGTGTGATAACACAAGTTCCATTGCTCTTAGTAAAAACCCTGCACATCACTCATGTGCAAAGCACATAGATATTAGGAATAACTTTCTTAGGGATCACACACTTAAAGGAGATATCATTCTTCATTTTATCGAAATGCAAGATCAATTTGCTGAAATTTTCACAAAATCATTACCCTCTGATAGATTTGAATACATTAAACAGAAGTTAGGAATGATAACTATAAGGTAATCCTTCTTCATTAACTTCTTGTTGAACAATTCTCCTTACACTAATAAACTCCTTTTCATAGAGGGAGTACATTTGCGTGTTAGTTTAACCAAATTTTTCATTGACAGTTTTTTTTCTCTCTTCTTTGTAACTAAAATTTTTCATAAAAAGTTTATGGAAATTTCTGGAATGGAAATTCTCAGAATGGAAATTTCCAGAACCAAAACTTTCGTAATGATATTTTTATACTGGAACTTTCGTAATGAGATTTTTGTACTGGAACTTTTGTAATGATATTTTCATACTGGAACTTTCGTAATGAGATTTTCATACTGGAACTTTCATAATGAAATTTTCGTACTGGAAATTTTTGTAATGGGACTTTCGTAATGAGAAATTTTCTTAATGAACTTTCGTAATGAGGATTTTTATTTCTCGTAATGAGTTTTTTCATTTTTAAATTCATTTATTCAAGAAGAATATTACCAATTACGAACAATATTTCTAGCCAATATGAAAGGTATGATTTCCTTATTTAAATTTTCATAATCATATTTTTCTTTCCGGTATTTTCATGACTTTTAAAATAATTTGGATTCTAGTTTTCCTTAAATACGAATGTTTTTCTTAAAACCTCATAAGATCAGAGTCAAGTTTTCCTTGCGCGTTTTTTCTCAACCGTCAGATCAGATCAAAAAGTTTTTCAACCATTAGATGGATTTTGGAAGACCAAAGGTCACATGCATAGCCTATATAAAGGGGACCCCAAGACTCATCCCACATCGGTTTTTCAAATCTTTCGCGTCTCAAAGCCTTGCTTCTCTTCTTAAGACTGGTTCTGATCTTTGCAAAGCCGTTCTGAATCCTTCAGATCTCTCTATTCTGAATGTATATTGAAGCAACATCTCAAGATATGTCAACTACAAAACCAATCTCAAAGTGGTTAGTCTTCAGGGAAAGGTTGGTGCATCTGAATTTTTATAAGATTGATTATATTATTACCAAAAATATCAGATTGAATAGTTGGGAAAATGTATGCTTGTACAATTCAGAGAAATAGGATCCAGTTTACACTGATTTAATGATCGAGTTCTATGAGTCTGTTTCCTTCCAGATGGAAGATGGTAGAGACTGGTTTTCATTCAAGTCTTATGTGAAGACTTACGAGTTATATTACATCAAGGCCACGAGATTGGTTGGTTTATCCTATGAAGGGGAAGCTGAGTTTTGGTCACATAAGCTTCCAGATGAGAAATGAAGTTTCAACAAGGTGAAGGATTTAAAATGTCTTGGACTTAAGGATGCTACAACTGCTATGATTGCTCATCTCACTCCGAACAATAAGATTCTATAGCACTGGGTACAATGTTTTCTCATACCAAGAATAGGCGACAAGGATAATATGAAGAAAAGTGATATCTATGTCTTAGATTTCTTGGTAAATCTAAGAAAGATAAATTTGATGAGGCATGTCTTGATTACGATCAAGAACATCAAAGAAGGTAACTTGAGAGCTCAAATAATTATGTACCCTGCCTTACTATCTAAGCTGATAGTTCGGTGCTTATAATCCTTCAAGGTTTCATGCAAGTTAAAAGTCCAGAATTTTAAGCTTATGTTGGTAAGTGATGATACTTTTAAGAGGATGAAGATGGGGTTTTCTAGTGAATCCGTAGAATTCTACCCTCTATCTATGGAAGAGGTTGAGGCAGCTCAGAAAGATACACAGACTCCGAAACCATCCAAAAAGTCAAGGAAGAAGAGAAAGATTAAATAAGTGGTTGCTGATGAAGAAAATCCCAAGTCTATGGAAACTCAGTCTGCTCCCCCCAAACCGAAGAAACAAAAGACTTATCATGATGAAGTTGCTGTGAAGTGGAGGGAAGACAAAGAGAAGAGGAAAGAAGGAGATCCACAGTTCGGATTGGACCCTGCAGAGGCTAAGGCCTTAAAAGAGAGAGATTTAGATTAATTAGAAAAGAAGGCAAAGGAAAATAAGATGAAAAAGAAGTTGTATGAAGCTGAACTGGTGCAATATCTTTTGAGAGATACTGAAATAGCTTCTGAGCAGATTCCGGTTCCAGAAAATTTCCTTACAGAACCTTATTTACCAGAAACTCCAGCTAAGAACTATATCACTCTGTAAAAGTCTAAGGGTGAAGATGTTGTTGATGAAGTAGAAAAACAATAAGCTAAGGAAGAAGTAGAGGAAGAGGTTAAAGAAGAAGAAAAAGAAGGAGAAGAGGGAAGTGAAGATTTGGATGCCTTGATCAAGCAAGTAGAGGATTATCAAGATAAGGCAGAATCTGCAAAATTAGTTACTCCAGGAAAGGGAGTTGATGAAGATAGTAAGGGTGATGATAAGCAACATAGAGAAGAATAAAATATTTTGTATGATGAGGAAGAATCCTATGAGAAGGATTTTTAAGAGGAAGGAGTAGAAAAGGAGAAACAAGATGAAGATCAGATTATTCAAGTTTATGAATCCTAGGAAGAATATCCTAATCAGGAACCCATTCCGAAAGCTGACAAGGGGAAGCAAGATCTCATGGAGACACCTATAAAAGATGTCATCAGGAAGAAAGAGGTTGGTGGTACTTCTATAAGAAAGATAGTGCAAGTTGAGGAAGAGTTATCTCCAAACAAATTATCTGATTCGGATTCATCAGCTCATGGGCATGATTTTGTGGTTGAATCTCTGAAGAAGTTGGTGGATACCATTCCGATTTTTTCAAATATAGATTCCAGATTCCAGATGCGGCAACAGAGTATGAATCAGAAATTGGATTCCTTATCCATGTTCATGGATAAGTGTATAAAGATTGTGGCAGACAACAAAAGTTTTCTTATCAATTATGATGTGCATAGAAAATCTTGCAGCAAAATAACTCTATGGTCTAAGAAAGTTGAATAAGACATGGCTGACTATGATAATTTTCAGAATGAGGTGAAAGATTCTTTTGACACTGAGGATAAGAATATTAAGAGTCTTCAAGATGAGCTGATTATTGAGCAGAGTTCTCGAATTCAACAAGTGAAGGAACTAAATGATAAGGCTAACTCTCTGGCTCAAAATCTTATAAATGAAAGAAATATCCAGATTGAGCTTGAGAAAAGACTGGTAAAGCAAGATGAATTATTAAAGATGCAAAAAGAAGCCATCGGGGCTTAGGCAGAAGCTTTGAAAGCCCAAGAAGAAAAGACAAAAGCCTTGGAGAGGCAAGTTGAGGAAGACCAAAGAGACCTGAAGAAGCTCAAAACCTTATTGAAAAAGCTGATCCCGAAGGAAAAGGAAGACAAATGAATCCACTCCGATCTTTTGTTATATTTTTCTTTCATTGTAAAATTTTCTCAACTCTAATGAAAATTTGGTTGGTTGAATCGTGTTATATACTAATGTTTCAGGTACCATATTTTCTTTTCCATTCCCTTCAATTCATTTTGAAAATCACAAAGGGGGAGAAGGAAAAAGAACTACTCCTAAGGGG